>CM076574.1:85155321-85566972 GCA_034641835.2 Pinus albicaulis
AATGTCTTAGAGCTTTTCAAAAAGCTGAGAAAGGTCCTAAGGTTAAGAAAGATCCTTGCGATCGGTCATCAGGAGTTCACCTTCCTTTTATCCAAGGTACTACTGATAAAATCGCAAGGATCTTGAAGAAACATAATGTCTCTTCAACTTTCAAACCTCTCCGCACTATCCGTAGTTCTCTTAGATCTGTTAAAGACCCGATTTGCCCGATGGATGGTAAGGGTGTTTATTTAATTCCGTGCTCCTGTGGGACACCTTACATTGGTGAAACTGGTTGATCAATTAACCAAAGAATTCATGAACATGTTGCTGACCTTAGACATGGTAGATCTCGATCCTCTGCCTTGGCAGAGCATGTTGAAAAAACAAATCACCATATTTGTATTGAAGATACTGAGGTTATTGCAACAATTAACCACTTCCACCACCGAAAGTTGAGGGAAGCTTTGGAAATAGAAAAGAGGTCGGTTAACCTTAATAGGGATGATGGGTGGAATGTTAGCAGATGCTGGATTCCTGCCCTTCACTCTTAAAATTTTATTTTATTTTATTTTATTTATTTATTTGTTCTTATCTCGATCTTGATTCCTCTCTCCAGATGTATGCTCTTTTTATTAATTTGGTTGTGATTAGTATTTTTATTTTTAATTTATATTTGGATTTTATATTTTTATTTTATTGATCTATATATTTATTATTATTATTTTTATTATTTTATTTATTTTTATTTTTATTTTTATCTATTTTATTTTTATTTTTATGAATTTTTTTTTTTTAAATTTTTTTTAAATTTTTATTTTTTAAGATATTATTTTATTTATTTATTTATTTATTTTTTATTTATTATTATTATTATTATTATTATTATTATTATTATTATTTATTTATTTATTTATTTATTTTTTATATAGTTATTTGATTAATTTTTGTTTATTTATTTATATTTATTTATTTATTTTTAATTAATTAATTAATTAATTTACTTTTATTCTTATTCTTATTTTATTTTTATTTATTTATTTATTTATTTTATTTTTTTTTAATTATTATTATTATATTTTTTATTTTGTTGTATTTTATTTCTATTTTTATTTTTAATCGGGAAACTTACCTCTTTAGTAATCTTAATTGATTAATTTTGCAAATTGTCATTTTATAAGATTTTTATATAGAAATTACTTGTTTTTATTAGAATTATGATTTTTAAATTATTTCTATATATGAATTGTGGATTTTTTTAATTGTTGCCATTTATGAATTACTAAAAATTTTGATTGGATTTGATTTTATATTTGATTTTTATTTATATAGAATTTATAATAAGAATATAATTAAAAATAAAAAATATAATAGAATTAATACTAAAAATAAAATTCTTCCTATTCTAGTCAAACTAGCCGTTTTTCCAACGGCTAGTTGGAGATGTCCTGATCTACTTAAACTGGTTCGTGATCAGATTGCTCATCTTGTCCTGATGATGAACCACACTGGTTGGTTCGAAACGCGTTGACATAAATGTACATTATGTGATTTTCACCGAAAATTATTACACACATCTCATGATCTTGTTAGTAGTGGTTTTCCAATAGATATGGCCACCACATTCACCTCCATGGAACTCCTGCATTACTCTATTTGCATCATCCTTCAATAAACATTTAAGAAAAATACCTCCAATATCTTTCCAATACAAAACATTGTCCAAAATGCAGAATTTAACAGCTTTAAGTTTTAGAAATATAGCCTTTGTTTTAGATAAACTAGGAGGAGCATTCAAGTTTGACAATACATACAAAATATTAGCATACCATGGATAATTCAGGAATGCTTCATCAATTGGTGGAGTCGCCAGTTCCTCTTGATCATCTAATGGATGTACCACGTTCATGTCTAGTGCATGAAAGTTGGATTCTGCCATCAATTTAGCTAGTCCTTAGCCTTTAATCAACTTGGTAGGCTTGATTTCCAAATCATATTCTAAGATCACTACAATCCATTTTCCTCTTTTGCCATCAGGACCGTTTTGTCTTAAGATACCTTTGAAAATTGCATTTGGAACATACACAATGATATGTGAATGTATAATGTAGACTCTAAAATATTTCAATGCTTTAACCAAAGAAAAAGCTTGTTTTTCCATGATATTATATTTCAATGATGCATCTCTAAATGCCTTTCTGAAAAAATCCATTCGATTCTCATGTCCTTCACTTTTTTTTTGTAATAAAACAACAACAATAGCATGTTCAGAAGCAAAATAAAAAATCATGAAATCTTTAATAAAATCTGGACCGATTAGTACTAGGGATTTTGTCAATGCCAGCTTGACGAAATCAAAATATTGTTTTGTTTCTATGGTCCATTTTATTTTTTATTCTCTCTTGAGCATATTGGTAATGTTCCTTAAAATTTCTGCTAAGTTTGGTATAAATATCCTTAGGAAGTTGATTTTACAATTAATGATTGGAGTTCTTTAAGATTTCTGGGATGGATGATTTTTAATATTCCTTCAATTCTTCTAGGGTCAATTCTGATTCCATCCTGAGAGACAATATGACCTAACAGTTTTCCTTATTCTAATCCAAATAATGTTTTCTTAGGATTCAGGGAAATTCCAAATTTTCTGCATTTTTCAAAAACTCTTCTCAAGTGTGCTAAATGTTCTTCATCAGTTTTAGAAAACACAGTTATGTCATCCAAATAAATCACAATAAAGTGGCCAATGTCATCGATAAATGCAATGACCATGGCCCTTTGAAAGGTAGCTCATTCATTCATTAATCCAAAGGGCATTTTCACATACATGAAAGTCCCCTAGGGAGTTGTAAAAGTTGTCTTATCTTGGTCATCAGTGTGTGCTAACACTTGATTGTAACCATAAAAACCATCTAGCAAAGATATCCTACTGGAACCCACTACCCTTTGAAATATGTGATCCATTTTTGGTAAAGGGTAATTATCCTTAAGGGATATTTTATTAAGATTTCTAAAGTCAATACAGAGTCTAATTTCACCTGTTTTATTTCTAGTTGGGACAATATTGGATACCCATTTGGAGTATCTGAGTGGTACTATGATTTTTTATTCATACATGTTTTTAATTTCTTTCTCAACTAAAGGCATCAAAACATGATTTATTCTTCGTAATTTCTGTTTGAATGGTTTTTTATTTTCTTTAATTGGAATTTTATGTTGAATGATGCTTGTATCATAAGACTTCAAATCCTCATAGCTCCATGAAAACACATCAATGAATTATTTGAACAGGGATATATATCTTATTTTTGTAATAATAGGCAAATAATTAGATAGTTTGATGATTTTGGGGTTTTGTTCAGTGCCTATATTACATTCCTCAATATTTGTTCCACTTGGTTCCATTTTGGGTTTCTTTGCCACATAATTAAAGTCAAATAATTCCTCTAAAGGGACCAGCCCTCTAGGCATATTATTTTCTTTGAGTTGGAGTATTTCAAATTATTATTTTTCCAGGTCTTTTTTATTTTTGGTATTATGTCTAGTTTTTTTAGCTAGAATATTCACATCGGTATTTACATCTAAAACAGCAGTTTCTAGAACAACAGTTTGTTTTTCCTCAGTACTTTGTTCATCAGTGAGACTGACTTCCTCACAATCCATGTCTATATTACTATCTTCAAATTTGTCTTTAGATTGTAGGAAGATTTTGATTTTTTTATCACTGCCAAAACCTTGCCAGTATCTCATGTTATCTCGCACATAAGGACGATATTTGACCTCAATTGTATGATGTTTGTTTGGGTGAGGCAGTTTATAGGTACTTGCTGAAAAAACTAGGCCATTTGCAAGGACGTTCTAATTTCTGGGAATTACTGCTAAATCATATTCAGCAAAAGTTCTCAAAAAATCAAGTGTAGCATTTCTAAAAGCTCTTAATCTAGGATGTTTTATTGCATACAATCCTTTAATTTGTTTTATGACCAACTCAGATTCAAAATGTATAGAGATCCTTTTTGCTCCTATTTTTTTCAACGTTTGTAATCCCAAAAGCAAAGCTTCATATTCTGCAATGTTGTTTATGCACTGAAAATTTAACTTGTATGAATGACCCTGTGCACTATTATTTCCTGCATTATACCCCCAAATGCCTACCCCTGAGCCAGCTTTTCCACGTGATCCATCAAAAAGCATGTTCCAAAGAGGTTCATTTGCTGGATCTGGTTGTTCTGTTTGTATTTTACTGTCATTATTTTTTGTGGAATCATTTTCTATATGGGAAACTTATGATTCAATGGCTCCATCATTATACAAAATGAAAGAATCAAGGTCAGTGTGAACAGAGTACAGGGGGTAATTGTGAGGTTTTTCTTGGCTACTTACCATGTACTTCATTAATGTTTCCCTATGTAGTCTTCTTGATTGACCAAACATTGGAATTGTAGCATATGTCATGTCCATTTGCAGGGTCCCTTGTAATTTTTCTCCCCATGAGCGAGATAAGAGAATTCCATATCTAGGGGGAATGTCAGCTACAAAAATGTCCATCACTAAACTCTTTGCCGGTATCTTGGCTAGAGTGACACAAAGATATTTAATTAGACCTAGGCACCTAACTTTACTAGAGTCAAAAGAGTGTAAATATTTATAAGGTCTAGTGATTTCAAGGCCAAGTTTCTCATTGACAGCCTTTGGCATAAGGTTGTGTGATGCACCCGAATCCAACATGGCATTATAAAGAATCTTTTCATGAACATTTAAGCTCACATAAAAGGAGGGACACCTCCTTCCTGGGGTTTTCCATCAACCTATAGTCCAAACAAAATTTCAGGCTTATCATCACTTAAATTGACAGTATCAGTTGTCTTCCCTATATTTAACACTTTTAGGACTTGAGATATGTTGACATTTTTGTTGATTAATTTAGTGAGGGATAGATATATTCACTTTTGCAAGTCCACTCTCAATATTGAATGATGTTTGAGTTTTCAGTGGGTTTGACAAATCAATTCTTTTAGCCACTATCTTTTGGGTAATTTCAGTCTGTTTGCTTGTACTAGGAATATATGTCTGAGCATTCCTGGCGGGAATATCTATTGCTCTCTTGGCACTATTTTCTGTGTTTTTCTTTTCTAAGTTAATTTTTCTTTGTGTTTTCTATTGTTTTCTTCACTTCAGATACAGATACTTTCTTGGCAGAATTTTCTGAATTCTTGTTATTAGAATTATCTAAATTTTTCTTTCTTCTCAAATTGTATTGTCTATGGACCTCCATAATGGCATTCTCAAAACCCGGTTTGTAATCATCATATCTTCAGATTCGAGTTATGTTTGGGTTATTTAAAACAAGTTGTGTTCTTCTTCTGTGAGAAAAATAGAATCATCTTCATTAATCCCCATCAAACTAATCTAATTTTCCTCAACTTCCTCCTCTATTCCTTCATCCTCATCCACATAGTTTTCTTGAAAAGGAGGTCTAATCTGCTGATCAGGACCTCTTTTCTCGCTCTGTCTAGCTTGTGGAGGGTTTCTTCTTGGGTTCTGATTTATGTTTTGGGGTACTGGTTGATTTTCTCTGGGTATTTCTCTTTCATTCAGACTAATTATCTCCATCATCCTTTCCATAGTCCTTACCAAATTGTCAATTTTGGCATCAGATGTAGAGGATACATTTTCTTCTCTTATTTTGACTCTCCTCTCATTCCTCATGCTGGCCCTTTTTGCTAATAAATTAGCTTCTACACTCACAGCATCTTTTTGCATTTCCTCTAAAGTTGATGAGTCTCTTTCCCTAAGATGATAGGCCATGTTTGGTTCAAATCCATCTAGTAATTTAAGCAGAACTATCCCTTGGGGTGGTTTCATATTAGCAGGGAGTGTGTTGTATATGTTGTTAAATCTAGTACAGTAGTCTTGCACACTCTCTCTTGAATATCTCTTAATAGTTTCATATTCTAACAAAATTTGCAGTAGATTTTTCTTGACTTCCCATCTGTTTATAAATGTTTGGTGAAAAGTAGGGAGATCATGAACACTATTAGCAGTTAAACCTTTAAACCATTTTCTAACTTCACCTCCTAAAATCTAAGCAAACATTCTCAATTTGACGCTATCATCATCAATTTCTTGCAATTCAAAACAATCATTCATTTTATCTATATGTTTTTGGGCAGTCGTAGCACCAGTGCTATCAAACTGTGGAATCTTAGATTGGTAATCATGGGGCATAGGGGGTAAAGGTATTGGCAGCGCCAATGGGGCATACCTGGCTACCATGATTGGTGGAGGTGGTGGAGGGAGATGAACGGTGGATGAAGTTGGATGGATAGAGGTAGTGGGAGAAAACGTTTATGTAGGAATTTGAGTATGGGGATGAACAATTGTAGTGGTAGGGATGGTGAAAGTTGTAGGACTAACTGACCTAAGAGGAACTGTTAGGGATGAAATTGAAGAAGCTGATATTGTTAAGGCAGTTAACTCTATGGGTTGTTGGAGGTAGGCCTCATCAACAGTGGAAATAAACTCAGTCTCTAGATATTGAAGAGTATCAAAATCCTGGAGAAGATGGATGTCAGATCGAAGTTGGGAGTAGGCTTCTCTTACTAGACTTTGATGAAATATGGATGGTTCAAAAACTGTATGGTCAATCCAATTCTAAGATTTGGTTCTGAATAGACCTTGTTCAAAATGCAAATCAAATTTAATGTCTTGCAAAGTGACAAAGTTATCAGGTAAGGAGCTAGATCTGTGAAGAACTCTGTTATTGGTTTGACTTTCTATTCTAGGAGTTTTCTTCAAGATCTTCTCAATATTGTCTGCAATAGGAGGAGGATTTGGATCTGGATGGGATCTGGTGGATCTTATTTTGGGAGCCAAAATTTAGTTCAAAATCACAGACAAACTGATTATTGAAAACCGAAAGAAACCAATCTTTAAAAGAAAATCGTATCATACAATGCTTTTTAACTGGGGTTTTCTAAATTCGGATGAAAATCAAAAATTTTCAATTATGTCCCCAGTATGGTCACATCTATGTTATCACTCTATAATTTATAAGATTGGCGAGACTAAATTATAAATAACAACATCAAAATCACTTGAAGCCTATGATCTAACCCTTCTAGAGTTAGAGAGGGACCTATCTATAAGATTTAGATTTGTTTTAAGCTTTCTAATATTAGGCTAGCTAAATTAAATGTGGGAGTTGTTTTTGTCTAATTGTTTGTGGTTGGATTTAAAGGATTTATTTAAATAGTTTCCATTGGGCTATGGAGTTGAAACAGACTGGGTGTATGCGGCAATTTCCAAAACAAATACAAGGCAAGCTAGTTGTGAATACTATTGTTTTATAACTAAGTAATAATATGAAATGAAGAAAATGTTTTCAATAATGACTTAAGAGAAATTAAGAATTATTAAATCATACATCAGAATAAAACATTAAAATTGTAAGAACAGTCATAATTTAGGTACTCTAGACAGTAAATCTTAAACTAACTTTCATGTTTTACAATGAGAATTTTAAACGATGCACATGAAAAGATGACAATGGAAAAACATTAAATTTGATAAAGGAAAAACATCACGAGGATAACACAACACATGAATCTTGCAGACTGGTCTGTTTATTGATGCTTCAACTTGAAAATTTCAAAAGCTCCAAATCAAGAGCACTTACAAACCAGGGTCCAACCCCTAATACTGAATAAAATGTTATATTTAAACTATTTGAAACTATTTACCATATCAAAATGGTAATATGTTCACTTATTACAAAATAACTAAAATTTGACAGGGGTGTCTCATGCATGGACGCGTTGTAACAGATTTTTTAACAGATGTCTAAAATCATTATAAAGTCGTTATTCAGTGTAACGGCTTTTTTAACAGATGTCTAAAGTCATTATAAAGTCGTTATTCAGTGCTATAGCAGTCTACTGTGCTAGAAAATTTGATACTGCTGAGTTGTTCTGATACACTGGATCTGTTGATGTAGATAATTCGCTGAGCTACCTTCTTTGTCATCATGTTGAGTTGTCATCCTCCCTAGAGTCCACATAAATTTTCCCATTCCTTTTGAGTCAGAATATTATTTCTGTTCAACTTTCTGTAGACTTCATCAGTCTTGGTGTACTTCAAAAATGTTGGCCTCAACTGAAAGATGTGCCTAATTTCATGCTGTATGAAGACATCATTGTTGATAACTGCATAAACTGCTTTCCCTGTCATAGTGTTCTTCATATTGGTATGCTTGGATGTATCCTTTGAAATATTTGTGATATTTTTGACATAATATTTCCTAGGCATTAGCTTATGATTGATAACAAATAAGGAAGGCAATCCCTTTTTTTTTAGTAGCTCAATCCTATTGAAAAATATACTTACTCCTATCTCCAGCTGATGACATCTTTCTTCTAGCTATGTAACTAGACACTTCTTGTTTAACACCTTTTCCACCTCAAGTATGGTGGTTTTTCTGTCTGCTACTTGCAGTTGTTCCAATTCATGACGGCTTTTAGAATTCAGGAATCTGATGATATTTTTGGCAGTTTGGGGCTTATCCCTAAGTTCGTCATTTTCTTTTTCAATGGAAACTTTCACTGAATCAATTAAATCCCTCTGTTCAAACAATATTTGAATTGATGGCCATATATAATTCATAGATTCAATTATATCCAACCAAATAATTTTTTAACTCTTCCTACCATGATTCCAATTGAGGACTCCTCAAGGGACTTCTGCAAACCTTCATTTAACCTTTTGTTGATTTTCAACTCTGTGGCATATGCTAAATCTTTCCTTTTAATATGATATTGTAGGTGACCGACTTGATCTTCCATCTTTTTAATATTTGTTGTCTATAAGGACATGTTATCCATTTCCTTAGCTAACTTTTCAGTGCCTTCACCTGGTGTACCTATTGTTTTTGTAGATGTTGGAATCACTGTAAGAGGGACTGCCTATAGTGGAATCATGGCCTTAGCTACTTCTTTTGTTTCTTCCTTCACTGCATCTCTTACTTCTTTCTGTCTTTCTTTCACCATTTCTCCATTTCATTCTCCATTTTCTTTATCTACTCTGCTTGTTCAATGATCAATTGCAACATTTATGCCTTTTGTGTTTCATTTTCTTCTATCTCCTTGGCCATAGGGTCTTCTATCACTGGCATCTTAAGCTGTATTTTCAAAGAAGCTATGTCTGCATTCTTTTTCTTTACTAATGTTTCTGCCACTACTAGGTTTGATGGATCATACCCAATTTTCATCACTAAATCCTCCAGTGTTTTAATCCTTGGATTTTTGAGCAGATATTCCAGGAAAGTGAGAGGATGGCGGATAAAGTGGAGGTCATTTAGCACAAATGGGACATGAGATGTGATGTGTGATGAGATGGTGGGGTCAAGAATTATGACTATCGGGGGGTAGTGTAAACTTAGGACAAAAGGGAAATATGAAGGTTCATGGGGTTGTGATAAAGGGACAATACAATCATCGGGGGTTTTGAAGAATAATCATAATAATGTGATGATTTATATAAATCACAGTCTCCCAATTAGGGATCAATTTCATTCTCCAATCTTTATAAATAAAATATTTTTTTGTCCCTTTGGTCTTTTCTTCCACCATAAGAAAATACAATTTTTAAGTTGTTCTTTGTGGAATACTCTTCGCATTTTCCTTCCATTCTTCCTCTTCAACATATCCACCTACCCAAACTAATCATATAACATTTTTTCTTCTTTTTTCAGGTTAAATTTGGACTAGCAAACCCTGAAATCATTTTTCTTTTGAATTTCTAACCTAATACCTAACCTTATTTCAGCCATTGACTCAGTTTAAACTGTTGAGTCAATTTCATTTTCTACCTATCTACTGATAAGCCAAGATTAAACAGTTTGGTAGATCTTTATTTTATAACCTATTAACAGAAATTCAAAGTTGTCCAAACATGATTAAACTGTATGACTGGACAAACCTATCTAATGAGTAGTAGAATTTGAACTTGCAACACTTTCTGTTTTATTTCTTTTTGGGGTTTTCTTTATTTTTTTCTTTTTTCTCTTTTTCTTTTTCTCTTTTTCTGTTTTTTATACCCTCTTTTCTTTATTTTTCATTTTTTTTTTTTTTATTTGAAATCATTTGAATTTTGAAAATACTTTCAATAATGAAAACTTGCAAGAAATATGAAGTATCCAATCACCTTGAGATCCTAAAATTTATAGGGTACTAACATGGGGAAGGTCACCACAGATTGCGAGACCTTGTAGATGGAATGGATAGATAAGAAGAGAGGTAAGCATCAAATGATCAGGGGAATGCACAACTATCCACCTCAGGAAGCCTCAGCACATAAGATGGAGACTGACTTGTGTAGAGGAAGCAAGTACAAATCAGTCCACTCAAGTATGCGGTCTACTTTAGACCATGATTTTACAGTATTTGGAGACATTCCACCAGGAAGGCCCCCATACCGTAAGTTGGTTAAAGAGTTCTCACAACAAGTGGAACCACTAACAGATCTAACTAAGAGGGGAGCCTTTAACGAGACAAACACTGTGCAGAGGGCCTTGGATTGTCTTAAGGAGGAGATGAATATTTTTCCAGTATCGGTATTACCAAATCTCACCAAGCCTTTTGTGATGGAAGGTGATGCTTCAGGATAGATGATGGTACAGTTATGGTGCAAGGAGGCTATTCCATAGCCTTTGAGAGTCAGAAGATGCTTCCACATAGGAAGGTGTCTTCCATATATGGGAAGGGGTTGTTGGCCATCATGCATGCATTGGCCAAACTCGGGAAATATTGGATGAGCAATAGGGTTAGTATAATTCCGGCTTATGACTATGACATTGAACATGTCAAAGGGAGAAACAATGAGGTAACAAATGCCTTATCACAGAGACTAGCATCATTGTCATTGATGGGTGTGGATTTATATTGGGAGTCCCAGTTGTTGGTGGAGTATTCCAAGAACCACTTCACATGTGAGGTACTTGATGGGCAGGTGACCGATGAGAGGTATAGAGTGATGGATGGAGTCATCTATTACCAGGATCAGATCTTCTTAACTAGAGATTCTAAGCTCAAGGAGAAAAATCTACATGTAGCACATGATTCACCCCTTTCCGGCCACCAAGGTTTCATCAAGACATATCAAGGAATTAGGGAGAGATTCACATGCGAGGGTCTCAAGGAGGATGTGCTCCAGCATATCAGGAAGTGTGTAGTTTTCCCGAAGAATGAAGGAGAAAACAACCATCCTGCAAGGTTGTTACAGTCACTTCCTTTTTTAGGAAGGAGATGGGAGAGCCCTTATATGGACTTCATCACCATTTTTCCAATAGTACATGGTAAGGATTGTATCTTTATAATCATTGGTCAACTAAAAAAGTATTTACATTCCTTTTCCATTTATTTACAGTGCACTGCTCCACAAGACGGCAAGCTTCTCCTTGGACTTCATGGTCTTCCTAAGACCATATTCAGTGATAGAGATAGCAACTTCCTGGATGGCTTTGGGCAGGATTTGTCCCATTTGGGGTGTACCCAGTTGACACCAAGTATCAGGTATTACCCCCAGACAGATGGGCAGCTAGAGGCAGTAAACAAGTGGCTGGGAAGCTACTTGTCAAACTATGTTTCATGGCAGCAAGGAGAAGAGTTGCAACGGTTCCACTTGGAGGACTATTGTTACCATCCAACATCTTATATGGAATCCAGTGTGTCTCCATTTTTGGTTCCATATGGTGATGATTCTCTATCAGTTGTTGATAGGATGGTCGGAGAAAGAAAGGCTCCTAGAATCCAAGATTGGATCCAAGAGAGACAGGATATATTCTAAACTCTTAAGGAAAACATTGCTACAACCCAAGATCAGCAAAAGTTATGTACAAACCATGGGTGAGTAGAGAGAAATCTTGGGGTGGAAAAATTGATCTATATCCATTTGCAGCCATACAAACCATCTACATTGAAGAATAAGGGAGCTGAGAAGATTTTCTATGGGACACACGGGATGATCCATCTTGTTGGGGGAGTAGCATATGGGTTGGAGCTCCCCATTGGGAGTAAGGCCCCCAACATTTCTCATATCTCATACCTCAAAATTTCTATTGGACAGCATGTAGTTGCTACCATGGAACTCCCACCTCTTTATGATGTGATCCATTTTATTTTATCACCAAAGGCTAACTTGGACACTTGGGAGGGGCAGCTAAGGAACAGGTTAATTGGAGAATATTTGATTTAATAGAGGAATCTACCAGATGAGGATGCTACAGGGGGAGGAGTCAATATTTTGTAGCATCCATCCTTACAGTTGCTTGAGGACAAGCAACATTTTGGAGGGGATGAATGTAATATTCCTAATTATATTTTAGCTAGTTGGAATATTAAATTTTGTTTTTGTTAATAAAATAGATGAATAAGAGGGTAGGGGGGGCCATAAATCTCCTTAGTAGGAATAAAACCACTTCTAATGTGAAAGTTGGTCAATGTATCTAGTTGAATAAATCACTCCTTGGTGTGAATGGGTGTCAATGCATGTGGATGGGATCAAGATTGACCAAATCAACAGCGCAGTCATGGAGGTAGTGGAGAGATATTGGAGGACAACGCAATCATAATGGGAGGGAGTCTCCATGAGAGTAGCATCACTATTGAGTGGCACCAAGGAGGAGGAGTCTCACAATGCATATAAGGAAGGGGATGGCAGCTAAGGAAATCATTCTGAATATTGTTTATGTTTGGTATTTTATGACTTTTTGCACGCTTCAGTTGTTTAGCAGAGTTTGATGTGTTGTTTAGCACAAGGGTGTTTCCGGGCGGAAATCCCACCCTCATCCTCAGGGGACTTCGAGTTCCCACTCAGGAGAGATTCCTTTGAGCTTCATTCCATCATCCGGCATTAGGCCAATCTTCAGCCACCTCCAGCAGCGCAGTATCCTTCAGGAATTGCGCAATCTAGGAGGGGGGTTTCAGTGGAGGGTTGATAACCCTAGTTCTTGAGCTTATTTTCTTGGGAGGGGAGCAGCCCTTCATCCGGAAAGTCAGTAGGGAGGAGTATCAGCCATTTTTACTTTAGATCAGCCACCTCCCAGTAGTTATCCAGTTTCACAATTCATATTTTCTAAGCACTATATCAGTAGATCCGTGCATTCCTAGTTTCCAGCAGTAGTTATTTCCAGTAGGATTGCACAGTCACGGCCTCCCAGCAATTTGTATAGCATCGGTTCTTCATGTATTGATGTATAGGGTCATTTGAGGCTTTTTTTTCCTAGCTTGAGTGTCTTTCCCTCAAGATATTGTACTCGTTTTCTACTATGACATCTAATAAAATGGCTCTATGATCTATTCATGTTTTGATGTATTGATATTTTACTGCATTTTCTAGTTTTATGTTCAAAATTTTGTTTTTCCTAATTTGGAATATTACAGTCTCCATATTGATATTTCTGAGCTTGTATTTCAACGACAGCTTCATGTGGTCGTTTTTATTATGAAATAGATATGTCAAGGCGTTCCACATAGAATATGGAGTTTCCTTTCCATGGAGACTTGAAACAATATGATCTCGAACTCCCTTTAACAAGATCCTTCTCGCCTTTTCTACATTCTTCTTCCTTGCATCAAGGAGTTGAGCATCTACTACTGCAGGTTGGGGAATATCACTGTCAATGAATTCCTTCAAATTTTTTTCCTCTAGAACTGCCTCCACCTTGTCCTTCCATGCTATGTAATTCGAATTTCCCTCAAGGGAATATTCATCTCAAGCTGTTGAAAGACATCTTGATTCGCTACTGGTCTTAAAGAATAAATCTGCAAATTCGATGTAATTTTTCAAAACAAATTATGGTTCTTCTCTTCTATTGTTATTTGTGGCGCTCTGATACCATGTATAAAATATATCCAAATGGATTTAATCTAATATTATAATGTACTAAAACAAAATATTGAATCCTTCTACAATTTGCGGAAACAAAATACAATCGCACAATCACATAATAAGTAAGAGAAAGAAATAATAAATCGCACAACACAAGATGTATCTGGGGGAAATAAATTTCTCAAAACCACGCTATCTATACATTGTATAAATTCAAGACCATGAAACAATACAATGCTTTTCTCTCACTAAGAAACCTCTGCACTCTGTTGACTGTCTCACTCTGATCTAGGAAAAATCAGTCAAATACTTAACGAATTCTTAGCCTCTACCTGAACAGCCTTGCTCATGCATTCCTGGAGCAATTTATGCCCTATTAAATAGGAAATTCCCAATAATTGATTGTGAAATTCATCCAAGGCTTCCTGATGACTCTATACATCACCTGTACTTGTTTCTAAATATACAACTGATAGTTATCTTCCCTTTAACCTCAAACTCAACTGGGCCTTCCTTAGAACTAACATGCAACAACTATTTATAGTTAATTATCAGTTAATTGATTGATCACTACTAGAACTATCACTAGCTCATCTCTCAGTTATAACTAGTTAAGCCGATTTTAACTCAATTAATTGAGTTAACTTTTTACAACTCACGAATAATTGTAACTGAACCCCATAAAATCATGGGAGAACTTTACATGCCTCATCTATGAACCTCAAATCGAATTTCCTAAGCTAAATAAGTATTCCTGACTCAGTTAACTAATACAAGTTGTCATGGGATGAAATTACAATTTCTCTTCCAATTTAATTAAGGGAAAATTAAATCAGAAGTCCCCTTTGGGTGCCATTTCAACACTAGTAGATTTACTGTTGTTTATATTCCTTTGTGAAAAGTAGTTTCAATGTGATATTTGGTTTGGTAGCATCATTGATTTAAGTTTCTATCCCAAACATTGGGATATTGGAAAAACAACATGGTATACATGCAACACTCTTATAATAGATTAGTCCACACTTCTACTGGCAAGTCCCCTTTTGAGACATGTTTAATATATTTTCCACCTTCACCTTTGAATGTTATATATGGAAAACAAGGATAAGTGAGGGAGGATCTCCCAATGGATTCTTTAAGAGAAGAAAAATGTGTTGAAAAGATCAGGGAAATCCATTTACCAATACAAAAGGCATTGAAGAAGTCACATGAAAAATAAAAGGTGAGGAATTATCAACATATGACAGAGAGGTAATTTAGAGTGGGAGACAAAGTATGTCTACAATGAACATGGAGAGGTTATATGGTTCTAGTAATAAAATCAAGGATTTGCAATATGGGCCTTTCAAGTTACTGGAAAATGTAGGATATAATGCCTACAAGCTCTATCTAGCCCCATACATGCACATTTACTCAGTGGTGAATGTGGAAAATCTCAATCTCTATGAATCTTCCATGTTGGATTAGGAAGAGGTGCACATCATACTTTCCATAGAGGACTTATCTTTATATGCTTAAGAATAGTTGATAAAAGATACAATTTTGTAAAGGTCCATAACTACAAGTCATGGGTAGCATGACTTTTGGCATATTCGGTTGAAAGAATATCTTTTAAGCAAGGTTGAATGGTACTCCAAGGATAAGGTAGAGAAAACATTTCTTCACCTCATTCAATAAAGTTTTGGGGACCAAATTCCTCCCAAAATGGGAAGTTATGACCATAATTGGGTCACTATATAATTTGTCATCAATCTTGATGCTTTCATAGTAAAACAATTGAAGGAATTAGCTTATAGTAGTAATCTCATTGGTGTGACACCATTTAGAGAATTGGGGTCTGAAACCTTCTAGGGCTATTTTGAGGCCTTAAATGATGTTTTTTGGGGGTAAAATATTCCTTCATAAAGGTTGGATCCTGTGACATTATTCCACTCAAATACTCTTCCATGGTACAACAAAGATGTCAATCAAAGTTCGGATGCAAAAGTTATACCTCGTGGCAGCTTACCTGTCATTATTAACCACCATAATTTGAGATAATGTCATGTTGGCCTCCATCATTCATGGAAAAGTAACTCGCCACATGAACACCACGAAAAAGACTCTAAAAGGATCAAATTTGTAACTCTTGTTGAGAGTTGAAAGAGTCAAACTTAACCGCTAGTTGACTATTGAGATGTGTTATAAGTTGAACACTAGGAGAAAAAGGGGTGTCCTTCTATTGGAGTGCATTTTGTTCCCTAGTAGAGTAGTTGAGAGAGAGAGAGAGAGAGAGAGAGAGAGAGAGAGAGAAGAATAAATAGTGTTTGTATTATGTAGCAGTATATGGGCCATCGGTCTCACATAACTCCAGAGGGTGTCTTCTCTTTTGTATTTACATATTTCTATTTTAAACAAAAAAAATGCATTGCACCCTCACTTCTCACAACATATCTTAATATTCATTAAGATTTTCATAGTCTAACTAGGCTTAAATCATGGAAATTCCGATAAGATTTTGATAAAATCCTGCATAAATTTTTGAAAATCTATGTTACAATTGTCAAACTTCAAGATTTTGGGTGCTCAGGGGATTTTTGATGGTGTTGAATCCATTTCCACCATCAAAAACATGATTCAAACACTCCTACTACTAGATTTTTTGAAAAAAGAAATTGCTAGATTCCACATTTTTGGTTGTCTGGAAAATTTGCCACCTCGATAGATGACATCATTATGATTAGTGTGTATTTTTTATTTATTACTTGTATAAATAACAAAATCAATAATAACATATATAAAATCCATAAACAATTAACTTTGTGTGGCATAGATTTAAATTTAAGTGCAATCAGTACCTTTTTCCAACTTATCACTCCATATAAAATGTATTTACTTACAAACATTAGAGTTATATGAGGCAACCAATATTTCTGGAATTTAGTTTCATTAATGAGCTTTGGATATGCCAACCCTTGGATTTTTGTATTTGCCTAAATCTAAGGGTTGACATACACTTCCCCAATACATTAATGAAACTATAACTCCAGGAATAGCCCAATACTTCTTGGTAAGTTTGTATGTAATATGTCATGCAAACATGAATTTGATAACGCTTATATTACCTAGACAGCAACTTGTAACATCGTTGGCAGTAAATAATGTCAAGAAACCAGAGTTGAACTAGCTCACATGTCATTTCAAATGCCGAATTGTACCAAAGAAAAGTAACTCACGCTCAAGTGGAAGTTGTTATTTTTGTTTGGACGTCCAGATTCCAAACCAAGTTCCTGCATCTCAAGTCCCAGTCCCATGTGAGCCTCTTTCCATGAAGCTTCCTCCTTGTTCAGTCGCTCAGGTCTCAAGCACTTTTCGACAAATACATCAACCTCATCAGTTGGATCTCTAGCAGATGGATGAATGCTACGTGGATCTCAGAGGCTCTTCGGCCATAGAGATCACATGACCTATATACATAATACCCTTTGGACTGAAAGATTCAGATTTCAGATTTCACTACTGGAATTTCAGATTTCAGATTTCACTACTGGACTGAAAGATTCAGATTTCTGGCTTTTCGGAATTCAGATTTCTGGCATTGGACTCCACAGTCTTACAGATCTTCTTCTTGTTGCACATGCACAAGACGTTTGTACAGTTAAAAATAAGAATTCGTACAGAACTGATATTGATCAGTCTTTACAATTAAGAATTCGTACAACATCCTTACAACATCGTAGTTTGTAGAAAGATATCATTAAAAGTAGAGAGGAAGAAGACTGTCTGTACGCAAATTACCCCGTGACCTCTCACCTATTTTGTATCTTTCTGTGTGGTTGAATGGAGGTTCAGCAAAATGTGACATTCTACCATCTATTTTACTTTATGCACAGCTTGAGGATGGAAAAACTGATTTTGTAAAACAGCGAGAATTGCTGGATCCCTTGTAAAACTGATTTTGTTTATTAGTTTCTCTCTAAAACTTTTATTTCGTTTATGCTTTTTTTTATAATATTCTTGACAAATTGTCAAATTTTGGAATATTCATAAAATTTGCTATCAGCTATCAAAATAAGTGTACGTGCCATTAGTCATATGTTCAATGTGTCATCCCAGATTTCCAAAATGATTAGATTAGCTACTCTTCATCAAATTCTAGAGTATTCTCAAAATTTACAATCTAATCAAATTCAATAAAGGTGTAGAGTATTATCATCAATATAGAGATCTCTCCCTCCTTGCTCTTGTCCATTGGATTATAGAGTATTCTCGAAATCTACCATGAAATTCAATAACCTTGCTCTTGTCCATTGGATTATAGAGTATTCTCGAAATCTACCATGAAATTCAATAACCATGTACATTATTTTTCTTTTGTAAGTTGATTAAGGCTTTTTATTCATTCACAATTCAAGCAAGTTACATCATGATAAACATTTTGTGGCCTTAACCTGCGTTGGGAAACCAGGTTTGTTGGCCATCAAAAAGCGTGGTCATCCAAAATCTCCAAAATCTGAAGTCTTTAAGTCTATCAAATTCGGCCTAGTTGGCCTTAATGTCTGAAAATCGAAAGATGTTTCTCAAACTAACTATAGTACTAGTAATCGACATGGATAACATCAAAGAACTCAAAAAACTGATAGAAGAACATTCTCAATTTAATCCCTAGAGGACTCAACCGGGGCAGGATCTTTTGCGTTGGATCTGGAATCTCAGAGTAGTGAGGGCACTCGAGGTGTTGCTCGATTTGTCCCAACTGGACATTCTGTTGTTGGATCTAGGATTGGGCCAACTAGAAGTCTTTATGGATCTCCTGCAGAGTAGGATCAATTTTAATATATTCATAGGTATGCATAAAAGCTCTGGCCACGATATTCTTCATCATCCAGTAGAGGTGGATGGTTTGTTTATATTGAGTAACCCTGCCGCGAGTATGGCCTGGGTCTAGACCCAACATCTCCCAGTCCTCTTCTTGCATCTCCTCATCTGCTCGGTGGTTGAGTTCTACCTCCCAACCTGCTTTCAACTGTCTCACCTATTTCAGCATTCCATTAATATAAGCATATAACACTGTTACCGATGAAATAGGTAACTGTACTGTTACCTACTTTTTTTTGGTAGCATAAAAAGCACCCGATTTTGAAAAGTGGTGATGCAGAATCACCTTTTTTTTTTTTAGCACATTTTTGACACTCTAATATTTTTATTTATGAAGTATGAATATTTGTTTTAAAATGTTAGTGATTTTCATGCTAATTTTGAAACGTATTGATGCAGCATCAACTTTTTTTTTAGAGCAGTGATTTTCATGCTAATTTGAAACATATTGATGTAGCATCAACTTTTTTTTTAGAGTGGTGATTTTCATGTTGGTAATAAAACACAAAACTTAGATAAAAATATCTATATAAATAATAAAAAAAACCAATAAAAATGTTAAAAAAATAAAAAATTAACTCGTAAAAATAAAAAATTTAAACAAAAATAAATAAATAAAACAAAAAAAACAAAAATATTCCAAAATTATATCAAAAGAAATGACAAAATTTGAAAAAAAAAACACATAATTTAAATAAAAAAACAAAAATTAACCAAAAAAAAAAATTTAAAAAAAAAAAAAAAACATCAAAAACATTTTTTTCAAAGTTATTAAAAAAAACCATATAAATAAAAAAAAAATTAAAAATTAAAAAAAAAATAATAATAATAATAATAATTTAAATTACAAAATTAAAATTTAGATTAAAAAAAATTAAATACAAAAAAAGAAAAAAATTAAATTTAAAAATTTAAATTAAAAAAAATAATAATAATAAGAAAAAAAATACAAATTTAAAAATATTAAAAAAAAAAAAAAAAAAAAACAAAATTTAAAACTGAAAAATAAAATTAAAATAAAAATAAAAAAACTATCAATTAAAAAAAAAAAAAACACTTGCAAATAATTAAAAAACGAATATCCATAAATTTACTGCTTTTTTTTTTAAATTAAATAATTTATAAATTTAAAAAATGAAAAACTAAATAAACTAAAAGATTAAAAAAAAAAAATTTAATTAAATTAAAATATAATAAATAAATTTTAAATTTTAAAAAATAATTAATATTAAATATTAAATTTAAAAACAAAGTTTTAAAAAAAAAAAACAACAACAACAACCAATTAAATTTAAAATAAAAAATTTGAATTAAAAAAAAATAATAATAATAATTTTAAATTTTTTGAATTAGATAAAAAAATAAAAAAATCAAATTTTAAAAAAAAAAATATTAAAAATTAAAAAAAAATTATTAAAAAATTATAAAAAAAAGGAAGAATTTTTTGATCATGGTGGTGCCGCCAATTGGCCTCTCGCGGCGAAAGGGCAATTCCTGGAATCAACTTCCTGTCGCGGGAGGGCGATTCCCGAAATCGGCCTCCCGCGGCGAGAGGGCGATTCCTGGAATCGGCCTCCTGTCGTGGGAGGGCAATTCTCGGAATCGGCCTTAGGGCAATTCCCGGAATCGACCTCCTGTCGCAGGCGAGCGATCCTCGGAATCGGCCTCCCGCACAACGACCGGCCTCCGCCGCCACTTGGGCGAGAGGGCTATTGGCGGCACCACCACAATCAAAAAATTCTCTTTCTTTTTCTTTTTTTTTTCTTTTTTTTAATATATATTTTTTTTTTAATTTGATTTTTTATTTTATTTTTTTAATTCAAAAACTTTGAAATTATCTTTTTTTTTAATTTAATTTTTATATTTGAAATTTAATTTGTTTTATTTTTTTTTGGTTTTTTTTTTTATTTTTATTTTTTATTTTATTCATTTTTTTTTTTAATTTTTTTTCTAAATTTTGTTAATAATTTTTATTAAATTTTGTATTTTTTTTTTTATTTAGTTGATTTTTTTTTAATTTTTTCCTTTTTTTTATTATTAAATTTTATGTTTAGTTTTTTCCTTTAATTTTTTAAAATTTAGTAATTTTTTACTTTTTTTTAATTTATTTGAATTTAATGCTTTTTTTTCTAATTTTTTATTATTATTTTTTTAATTACATAAAAATTTTATATTTTTTTTTTATTTCAATTAAATTTGTGTATTTAAAATTAGATTTTTTTTAATTAAACTTAATATTTTCAAATTAATTTCTTTTTTATTTTATTTTTTATTTAATATATTTTTTTAATTTATTTTTTTCAATTTTTCAATTTTAATTGATTTTTAAAGCTTTTAAACTTTTTATTTTAACAATGTTTTTTTTTTCTTTTCTTTATATTTAAAATTTATTTTTTATTTCAAAATTTATTTGTTTATTCATTTATTTATTAAAAAAAAAAAAAAAAATTTAATTTAATTTGTTATTTTAATATTAACATTTTTTTTTAATTGAATAAAATCTAATAAATATATTTTTAATTTAAGTTCATATATATATTTTATTTTTTATAATTTAAATTTAATTTATTTTTTAAAATCTATTTGTTTTTTTAATATATATTTTTTTAAATTTAATATTTTTATTGTATTTTATTTTTCATTTTTTATTTTTAATTAATTTTTCCTTTTTTTACTTTTAATTTCAATAATGTTTTTTTTTTTTTTTATTAAGTTTTAAATTTATTAAATTTTAATATATTTCTTTAAATTTTTTATTTTTTTATTTTTTTTTAAATTTAATAAACATTTTCTTTTTCTTTTTTAAATTTAATTTCTATATTTTATTTTTTATAATTTCTTTCTTTTTTTAACTTGTTTTTTTTTTTTTAATTTAATATTTTTATTTTTTATTTTTTTTATTTTTTTATTTCTATATATTTTGAAATTTTAATCTTTAAATTTTTTTTTTCTTAAATTTTAGGTTTTTTTATATTTGAATTAAAAAAATTTATTTTGTTTTTATTTTTATTTTTTTATTCCTATATATTTTTAAATTTTAAGCTTTAAAATGTTTCTATTTTTTAAATTTATTTTTTTTCTTAAATTTTAGGTTTTTTTTAATGTTTGAATTTTAAAAATTAAAAAATGTTATTTCTATTTTTTAAAATGTCAAAAATATGACACAATTTTATTTTTTTGTTATTCCAGCATCAACTGGTTTTGTTTTGAGGGTGTTTTTTCAATCCTTTTTTCATGAAACAATTTTGTTTTTAGCATAATTTTATAAAATGTTGAAATTTGACCTTCAAAAAAAACCAAGTGCGTTCTGGAATACACTTTTTTTGTTTTTGGGGTGTTTTTTCATGTTTTTTGAATCTTTTTGGGCTAGAGTTCCTGTTTTGAGGTCAGGTTACCTATTTCATCGGTAACAGTGTTATATGCGACATCACTATTTTGTTGGCCTGAGATTTTCAGTCAGCCTTCTTAGGGTTTTGTGAGGAGGATTCTCCTCTCTTTACCCGGGATCCTTTCTTCTAATTTCGCCTGTGGCCATCCACATCTAGTTCACCTTTCACTGATTTTTCCCGGGCCATCTCTGACATGGTCACCTGAAATACAGGGGGGTCATTGAGCCAAAACCACGGCCAAGCCGCCACCCACACCATTGTGAATGGGTCGCCTCTCGCATTAATGGCACCTGAGATAATAGTCAATAACAAAAATAGAGTAAATATAATGTTAGCACCATGGTGGTGACAAATATAACCAAGCGGAATAGCCAGCCTCCATCGGTGCTTCTCTTCCTTTGCCACCACCTTATCCTAAAACATGTCACGGGGTAAAAAAAACTCATAAACGAGTCACAGTTCTCCCAAAGAAAGAACCCTCAACCATCGTCGTAGGTCGCCTTCCAAATTAATACAAAACAATTGTATTTGAGACGAGAATTACCATGAGACACAATAAATTTGAAAGTCGAGAGGGCTTAAGATAGAAACATCCATACTCTTCATACCTTCCTTTCAACCCACATAGGTAAAAGAAGCAAATTCCCATTCACTGAAGTAAAATGACATATGGGACTCAAACGGACTCAAAAATAATTAATTCAAAATAGAAGAAATTCCCTCCAACATTCTCACCATATGAACAGGCAACAACGAAAAGCAATTGCATCCTTCAATAGATAAAGACCAAAGATTTACAGAAAATGTACATAGTTTCAGGAATTCGGTGGTAGGAATGGGGAAGAAGAAGCAAAACATACCCTTTACCCTTCACCTTGGAGTTGTCGTAGGTTCCCTCCTTTAGGTCGAGTTTGCTTGCAGACCTTGCACCCGGAAAGATGTCCAGAGTTTGTTTTCCGCGCGAAATAACTATGACGATCCACAAAATTGCAGAGATCGTAAATCTAAGCTCCACCTTTTGGAGTCTACTTTCCCGGCACGAGTTGTCGTCCTTTACTGCCATACACAAGCGACCTTTTTTCCATCACACCCGCTCCACTTGTTGCAGGTCTCACATGGCCACCTCCTTGCATTAAACATGATTAATGCCTTGATCAATGTCTCGAATGAGACCATGTACATTATTAATAACAACAAAAGTCGCTAATAATTTAAGATACTTTACTTCGATTGAATTCTAAAAGAAATTAGAAACGATAAAGTATTATGGTCAATCTAGGGATTTTTGTCCTCAGAGGGTGTGGTATGTTGGATTTTTTATCCGATGAAGGTACTCTATAGCTGCTTTTACTTAAAGTTGGTGGAACACACTGCACAATAAGATCCAAAAGTTGTTCTGTATCCTCTTTTGGATTGAAATGATGGAAACAAAATAACATCTACTTTTTAGTTTTCTCTCGATAGAAAGACAGATATATAGTTTAGTTAGAGTAAGGGGAAGGTATATAAAATATAATAAATTTACTCGGTGAGACTATATGACAATTTTTAATAAGCACATACTAAGTTCAAAGAAAATTATATGTACTATGTTGAAGAAGAAGTTGCAAGGAAGCTCCATAAGTTCCTTTATATGTACATGTACATGTATATGTACTTTGTGGAAGAAGTTGCAAGGAAGCTCCATAAGTTCAAAGAACTTATATATGTGTGTACTTTGTTGAAGAAGAAGTTGCAAGGAAGCTCCATAAGTTCAAAGAACTTTTGTAATTGTGTGGAGAAATTGCGAGGAAGCTTCATGAAAGTGAAGTTTAAATTGAGAAAGAGTGAAATAAAATAAATGTAGAAATCTTTTTATGAAAAATAAATAAATAAATATTTAAAAAATGAAGTTTATGGAAGAAAACAAAAGAGTCAAATAAATATTAGTTATATTAAGAATATTAATTTAATGTTATTCTCATTTAATGATGTAAAATGTGTATTTACATAAATGTAATGATAAAATAAAAAGAAAGAAAACCCAAGAAACAAAAAGGGCGGACAAAAAATAATTGTCTCTTTTTATTAAGGCTAGTTATAAGTATGTGTATTTATTTTTGTAAGTTTGGCAGGGCTACATCTTCATTATGTCAAATATATCACCCACGACTATATCTTCAACATGTCAAATAGATCACCTCGATCATGACAAGGAAATTGAACCAAGACCCGTGGACATAAGTATGTGTATTTGTGTATTTTATTTAGTGATGTTAAAATATTTTATAAGAGAAGAGAATGCCAATTTTTTCCCATATTTCAGTGCAACACATATAATTCATAATTGCTAACTATGCATATTTTCCATGGCATCTTAGTGATCAAAGTGAATAATGTTGTTATTTCCAAGATGATAGATATGCGATTAAATTATGAAATAAATCATTTGGGTAAGTATGAGTGTGATTAGATGTATTTGTATTTTAATTTTATTGTGAATTGAATTTAGTAATGATATATTATTAAAAAAAAAAAAAAAATTGGTTTGGGGATTTGAACTTTAAATTTTATGGTTTATATAATATGAAAATTACTAATTAAGATGTTTTCATGAGTTAATAATACATTGTAATTTTAATATTGGAAACCAAGATAAAACAAAGTAGGTACCAAGTTATGATTAAGGAGTAAAAGTTTTATGGTTCAAAAATTATTCACAAACCATGTATATAGAAATATTTCTAGAAACTAATTATTATAATAATTTAAAACCTATATATTACCATGTATATGAAAATATTTCTAGAAACTAACTATCATAATAATTTAAAACCTATATATTGTGGTACATAGTTATATTTCTATGTAGACATCAATAAATATGA
The DNA here is from genome assembly GCA_034641835.2 of Pinus albicaulis. NCBI lineage: Eukaryota > Viridiplantae > Streptophyta > Pinopsida > Pinales > Pinaceae > Pinus > Pinus albicaulis. The sequence continues at coordinate 85,180,295 of CM076574.1, forward strand.
TGCTTATATGTAGTTTTGAAGCTTTAATTATAGAAATCTAAAAACAATTTAGATGAAAAAAATTAAAAACAAAGATGAATGCTAAATATAAAGATAACACATGTAATTTTAATTAATTGAAAAGAAAATATATTAAGACCATAGAAACAAAAGATGAAAATTGAATATTGAAATCACAATTCATTCAAAGAGATATGGTTTCCTCTTCAAGAATTAGAACATTATACTATGGTTTCCTCTTCAAGAATTAAGAAGAAAAAGGAGGCTTTATGAATTTGATGACTCTCATGTTAAGAATCAATATTCCCTACTAAGTGTGGAAATTTGATTTTTAAATTACAAAAAAAAATTAATTTTTAAATTACAAAAAAAATCCATAAAATATTCTTAAAAAATGTGAATTAATGTCTAAAATAAAAATAAATAATAATAATAATAATAATAATAATAATCTAATTTTTTTAAATTAATAATAAAAATATTTTTTTCATTTTATGTTTAATATTATAATCATTTAATACTTAAAAAAATTATAGAAAAAAAAAAATCAATAACTTTCTATTAATTAAAACAATATTTACATATAATATACATATAACATATATGTTAATATAATCCTCATATTACATATGATTTATATCAAAATACAAAACTTGCAAGCCCCTCAAATAAACTTCCAAAAAAACACCAGATATAATTCAACAATTGTTCACTTATCATTCTAGCAACACTTAATACTATAACAACATAATAACACAATGGAAAATGCCCTAAAATACTTATAACCTTATTACTTGAAAAAAATGTATTTATTATTATAAAAACATATCTGGTACTTATAAACTTATTACTAAAATAAATTTAAAAATAAAATAAAATAATTATCACTTAAAAAAATATGCTTTATAGTTTTTTATAATTTTCCATAAACATTCACAAAATGCAAGCTCTTTTTAAAAAACTAGAATTTATTAGACACATATATACATGCGAGCACGCATGTTAACATTCAAATTATAATTCTTAGATATTTAAAATTTAAAATTTTACACTCATATTTCTTAAATATTTAGAATTTAAAATTTTACTCTCATATCTTATATTAGAGAACAATTAATATAAAAAAAAATTAAAAAATAATAAAAATAATAATAATAATAATTTAGCAGTACAATGAACAGTTGAGTTATGTATTGAGCCATATATGTTGTTAGAAATATCATTAAAAAAATGTCTTGAGACAAATTATGACTAATAAAATTACAATGTAATACTAAATAAATTAGATATAAGGATAAACAAGGGCAAAGTTGTATATATTATGTTTTTCAGAATTACAAATTTATTTAATATCCACGGGTAAGAGGATGATAATATAATTATCAAATCTTTCGGTTAAAATCACAATGGAGAATTTTGTGTCGACGCGTTTCGAACCAGTCAGTAGGATGATAATATTTTAAAATATAAAGCGTATAAAACAATTTGTATGGGCTTAACGATTAAGGGTGTAGCTTTTTTAAGATTTGAATTTGGAAATGGGTGCATTCACGAGATTATAGATATATCTATATTATAGATATAAGTAGTTAATGACTTTTATTTTATTTTTTATTTTTTATTTTTTTAAGTATTGAGGGGTTTTTGCAATGTATTATATTAGATATTATTTTTTGAGATTTAACTGTGTTAAGAAAGTCATTCAACTATGATCATTTCCATGAGAAGTGCATTATATTAGATATCATTTTTTGGAATTCAACTACGTTAAGAAAGTCATTCAACTATGACCATTTCCATGAGAGGTAGTCGTAATTGACTAATTTCTTATGATTTTTGAATAGTTCACTTAGCACTATTTGCATCGGGTGATGCTCACAAGGGTGAAGAAGTGGGATTGAAACCAGTGAAATGAATCACATAGCGTCAATCATAATTTCTGGGGCTTTCACTCGTAACCAGGACTTCTCGGGTGGTCACCCATCCCAGAACTCCTCTGGCTCAAGCGCACTTAACTGTGGAGTTTTCTCCACAATCAAACCCACTTAGCTTGCTACCCAATTTGCAAAACCTTAGCAAGTATTGTGCCTCATGAACCATTCAGGTAGAGCTCCCTTTACTCTTGTGTATTTAAGTATTGAAGGGTTTCCGCAATGCATTATATTAGATATCATTTTTTGGGATTCAACTGCATTAAGAAAGTCATTCAACTATGACCATTTCCATGAGAGGAAACATTCAGGTAGAGCTCCCTTTACTCTTGTGTATTTAAGTATTGAGGGGTTTCCGTGGTGCATTATATTAGATATCATTTTTTGGGATTCAATTGCGTTAAGAAAGTCATTCAACTATGACCATTTCCATGAGAGGTAGTCGTAACTGACTAACTTCTCATAATTTTTTAATAGTTCACTTAGCACTCATTGCATCGGGTGATGCTCACAAGGGTGAAGAAGTGGGATTGAAACTAGTGAAATGAATCACATAGCGTCAACCATAACTTCCGGGGCTTTCACCCGGTAACCAAGACTTCCCGGGTGGTCACCCATCCCAGAACTCCTCTGGCTCAAACGTGCTTAACTGTTGAGTTTTCCCCACAATCAAGTCCATTTAGCTTGCTACCCCATTTGCAAAACCTTAGCAAGTATTATTATTATTATTATTAAATTAAAATTATGAAGGAAGGGAGATGTGTAATTTTGTCTTTTTAAAATAAAAATTAAATATTCTTTAAATAGAATCATAATATTAACTATAATAAAAAGAAAACATCAATAATCTCAATATCACTATGGTCACTTAATTTGTTGTTGATATTATAACCGAATGTGATTTAAAATAAATCACGTCTATGTTCACATGAGATAATATAATTTCATAACAACTTTAAAAAAAGATACTTAGAAGTAAAAAAAACGTGTGAGTAAGATGCTTAAACTTTATACTTCTCAAAAATATTTTAACACAAGATTTAAATAAACTATTTTAAAATATATATTAATCTCAACTTAACATATATATTAACTAATTTATGTTGATATCAACTTGACATATATCTATATATAGAAATAAAATGATAAACAAAAATATTGTAATGTTGTATATAATAAAATAATCAATATATCATGGATGCGGGTGAACATTAGTGTTAAGATGCTGATGGGACTTGGGTTCGGCAAGTGGAGGGGCCACTTGGCCACCCAAGCCATCGCTAGAAGATATAACCCGCTTACCCATCATCACAGCATTCAAGCTAGCGCTTACATCAACGCAGAATTAATGCAAAGCCGAGGTCGAGATCCGACCATTATGCTCACTCGCGCCTCCGTAAGGAATTATCTGCACACTCCAACTGATTACATTTATGAGGATTTAAAGCCGGGAGAGCTTTGAGACAGCGCTTCCCTGTGTTTAAAGATGGAGGAAGATAGCAGGAGCTCAGACTTCCCCCGTCCTCCGCTGCAAAGAATTTTCTCTCCCTCAACTGTGCATCCCTGCCATCGCACAACCACTAGTAGACGAAGCCATCTCAGTTGTTGCATTGATCTAGGGGAAGGGCTCCACCTCTCCTGTATCGGCCTCTGCAATCAGTCTACTGTTACTCTGGATTTTATTTGCACCCCGCTTCCACCCAATTCTGTCTCTCCACCTCCTCCGTCACCTTCGTCTGTGCCTAGCACCATGCCATGTCTGAGACATCGCATGAGATGTCGAAGTGGTAGCACTAGAAGCCGTCCCCAATGCACCCCTTCCACTTCCAATTCGGAATCCTCTTCGCCCTCCTCGGACTACTTTATCGGTAGATATCCGAACATTCGCAGTGGGAGGGGCAGATTTCAAAATACCAACCCTGTTCTGACCTACCCTGTCAATCTGGCCTCTGACACTCCCCAGACTACCCAATTTTTCTTCAATTGCTCTCTAAACAAAACCCGCATAATTGCCTCTATCTCGGTGGCCTTTAAGGAAGAACCACAGCAGGTTGATCCCAAAGTGCTTCAGGCAGGAGCTTCTTCAGCTTCGGCTCAGGAAATGGACAAGCAGCAGCAGCAGGTGAACAAGGACAAAGGAAAAGCTCTTAAAGACGAGGAGAAGGTCTGCGGTGGGCATGAGCACTCCAAGCCAAGCGATGTCTCAGGCGCGGACAAGCACAAGAAGGTGGATGATATGGATGCTTACAGGTGCATTATCCTGGAGGAACCTCCACCTCATCATGATGCACAATTACTCCATTGGAGTCTGGTTTTTGCTTTACGATTCCCACTTGGTTGGGATTGCTCTTGATTTTCTAGCTATAGTATCTAGTAGTCTCTGTCTTACAATTTATCAAACATGCACATTATAGTGGAAACCAAAATTAACACCCCTGCGCGGGTAGTATGGCAGAACTTTGTATGGATTAGACTGGTTTCCCCTAGTGGGCAGTCATTTTTGTGCTTCATATGTTGATTATGCCACTCTTATGGGCACTATCAAGGCTGCGGCCAAGATGTAAACTATTTTTCCTTTTTTAATAGATTTAAACTAATTCAGAAAAAATAAAATAAAAATAAAAATAAATAAAATAAAATAAAATAAAATTAATAAAATAATAAAATAATAATAATAATAATTAATAAATTAATTAAAAAATAAATAAATAAATATACAAATAAAAAAGGTAATTGATAGTTAAAAAATGAAATGAAAATTACCAAGTACTTCCTAATAATAATAATAATAAGAGGGAGATATATAATTCATATATTAGTAACAAAAGAAAAACAATTTTAATGTGGATAGTGTAGTCCATGCACTTCTTCTTAATTGATTATTGATTGCTTCAAAGAATCCTCTTTATCAATATTTTCTTCGTGAATTTCCTTTGCTCCTCCCTCATAGTGAAGTTCTTTTGCCTTATATATAGTGTAATGCTTGTAGTGAGCTAGCTCCCACCATATAGATCTCTGTTTATTTTCCCGGCATTGTGGGCAGGTTTTGAGTACATGCCTAGTTTCATAGCATGCTCTGCAAAGAAAGAGACATTTTCCTAATCGATCTTTTGAGTCCACACAAAATCTGGAGCCGACATATTAATTTCAGTAAGAAAACCCTTGGTGAAATCCATCTCCACATAAATTAGTGCATAAATGGTTTTATAATACATTTTTCTTGTTGGACTGCAGCAATAAAACTTTCCTAAGATATTCCCAATAGAGGATAGCATTGAGAGTTTCCAAAAATCAGAGGAAGATTCAAAAGCCTGACCCAAATAGGAGCTGAGGAAATAGATGGGGATACCAGCCCAAAAGTGGTAATCCACAATTGCAAAAAAAAAGGGCCAATGTTGCTGACCAGACCCCATAATCACAAGTTTTATGCTTGTCCTTGACATTATCGAAAGCAACAAAAAAGAAACCCTTAGGAAGATAAATGGTCAGATCATCTCACAATAAAAGCCAAAACTCATTAAATCTGCATACCAACCCTTTATCTGAAAAAAAATAAAAAAAATAAATAAATAAATAAATAAAAAATTTAAAAAATTTAAAAAATTTAAATTTAAAATAATAAAATAAAATAAAATAATTCATCATCAAAATCTTCTTGATCCACAACAATATTAAAGTTCAGAACTTCATGAATAACCAAAGAGAATATATTCAACTTTTAATCTTTAAGTATAGCACAATACCAAACCAAAGCATGAGCTACCATTCATATATATATATATTAATATATATATTAATTATTGGATAAAAAAAAGTTAAATTAAAAAAAAAAAAAATTGTAATTACATATCAAAATTTTAACAAAAAATTAAAAGCATAAAAAATAAGCTTATAAATTCTTTTAAAAGGAATATTTTTTAATATGTATATGTATTTTAAACATTTTTAACAAAATGATGTCATTTCCTATATGAAAATTTTTAACATTTAAAATTTCTTAAAAAAATAAATTGATTATTATGGATTTTTCGGAATTATTTTTTGATTTGTTTTTTTTTTAATTATTTTCTTCTAACTTTGATAAATGGTTTTTTTGTCTTTTTATATATTTTTATTTTTTCAAATATATTTTTGAATATATAAATGGATTCAATCTCTTGAAAATCTAAATACATGGTATAAGATAGCTTAAATATATGATTTCAACAAATATTTTCTCTATTCAAAATTATTCCTTAATAAAACTTTCAAAATGTAAAATACATAATAAGAATTTAATTTTAAGATTAATTCATATAATATATAGACATTTTATTATTATTATTATTATTTTAAACCATAAAATTATTGATATTAAACTAATTTAATTAACATGAGAAATGAGATATTATGTAATGTTCCCTATCAATTTATTAGTTATGCTTGGTAATTTATAGTTCAATACATTTATTTTAATGTTTATACTATAGTTTAACCATGGGGGAATCATCCATAACCTGTGTTCACCGTACCGTTCTTCACACTCTTCGAAGGATTTGGAACCCGCTTTAATCATCTGCCATCTAGTAGATCTCATATCGGTATTAGTGCACAGATCTACGGTGACAACTCCATGGCAACAGATCGACGACTAGGGGAAGTGAGAGGGAATTAGAGAGTAACTACCCTCTCCTCCTGCATGCCTTCGGTCCTTCATTCGTCTCTGACGCAGCTGTGAAACTCTCCTCTGCAGCACCCTTAAAGTTTTTTTGGTTCCCTTCAATTTCCAGCGTTGTTGTCTGAATCTCAAGTCGGCTTTCTCTTAGGATAATTTTTGGAATTCATTTTCGATAGACTTCCAACTGTAATTTTCATGGTAAGACCCTATTCTCATTCCTAGACTCTTAATTTTGTTTTTTTGTTATTTAATTATTCCAGGTTTGTATCTAATGTATGTTTCTTTATGTGTGGGGGAAATTACACTGCTTGCTCCAACCTCACTGCCCAGATTCAAAAAATGTGGTTCCCTTTCGGTGAGATGGAATGCCCCTTTCCTCTTCACTTTACCCTTCTAGGTAATTCCTAAAAATGATAACCTCGTTTTTTTTCCTTTGGTTAGGGCCACTTTAGATATGTTGATCTATCTTCTTCGTCAGAATATGTATATTTCATGTTTTTATGCCTTAAACTATTTTGCATCTTTATTTCTCTTAGGTTATGGTGAGCTCATCTCAGATTCCTAACTTGGGTTATTTCCTTATATAGGTATCTTGGATGGAGTACATGTTTTTAGATGTTTTCATTCTACTGAACTGGAAACAGTTTACGACTACATTTCTCTCAGGCGCCAGGTGTGACTTTTACTATCAAGGTTATAAGTTGTGATGAGTAGAGATATCTTATAATCCCTGCATCAAAAATTGTCTCCTTAATATTTATTTACAGATTCTTCTCATTTAGAGGGTTCTTGCTTAGGTCTATAGAGAAATTATGGCTAGATTGCATCAATTGAACCATGGTTGGGCCAACCTGAAAACGATTGTTAAATTAGGTGTATGTCATGAGGGTTTTTGAACAATAAATGGAATGTGTTCTTTTGGTCTTCTTTTATAAATTTTGGGTCAAGGCCCTAGCTTAAATTAATGGCTTCGTTTTTTAATAAATCGTTCTCATTTCGTCCAGTTTCACATGTGTGTTAGGGTACAAATTTTTATATACTGTAATAAGTGTTTTCATTATGGATTCGATGAAGAGCTAGAACTATGCCAGTCTCAGGGTGTCGTTCAAAGGATTATATATGTAGATTTGTTTTGTTTCAATACAATTGATGTTATTTATATAAATGTAAGTTAATCCGTTACAGTTTCTGTTTGAATTTTTGGTAGTGTTCTTGAATTATTACCTATAATAAATATACGAATAAGTTTCTCTATTATGTATGTTATGTTTTGTGTAAGTTATTTCATTCACAATAACCTTAAGTACTTACACAAGTTGGCTATGGAACCCGTTCTTCAAAATTTTCCACTATGTACACATTCTTAACAAATAACTCATGTGTCTTCTTGTACTTACCCATACTAGGCCGAAAGGTAGAGGGATTGTCCGCGAGTTTTTTTCCCAAGTTGACCCCAGGACTAACCCAAGCCCTTTTCAGTTAAGTCTTCTCTTTTCATTTCCAAATCGTTATAAGATTTCTTTTGTTTAATTTCCCTTTAGAAAAATAACTTCAAGTGTCATTCTTACCTTAACATACACAATTAAGCAGTATACTTGCAATACACATTTACTAACAAACATTCACACTAATAGACTGATTCATTTCTATAATGCATAAAATTATCTTCAAGTTATACATGACATTTCTTTAAATGACAAGATAACCATATTTGCAAATACTTATCTGTATTCTTCGGCTATCAACTACAATATTTTATGAATTAAGATGTTCCTCCCAAAATGTGAAAACAAATATCACTACTATTACTCCCCTTGAGCCAATTTCATAATTAGAAACAATTACTGATTCAGCCTAAATAGGTTTGCCCGTAGACCACCTAGTCCCAACCAACTCCAGTCAAGGGCACTCAACAAGTTCCACTAGCCAACCAACTCAAGAACTCTGAATTTGGTAATTTACCACCAACCTCTACAACATTCCATCAGAGGCTCACAAACAAACTCTCCTCTCTCCTTGATGCCTCAAGTCCGTCATACCCCTTTTGGCTCACTTCTCTACCGAGAATTTTTTCTCCCTCGGAGAGAGGTTGGGAAGGCAACTACCTCAGCCCATAACTTCCTTCAATCGTTCCTAAGTATGAAATTAACTTTTTACATCCTTTCCCGTAACTCGTAGCTAACCCCTTTATTCATTTTTTTTAAAAGGAAATATTTGCAAGTAGTTTTATATTTACAAACAAATCCATAACTCATTAAATTAGGTATTTATTATGGTTCCAAGATTTAGTAAAGAAAAGTAAATTCTAAGAGTTACCCAATTTATTGAGGGGTATTACATCTTCTCCCCCTCAAGGGAAACACCATCCTTGATGTTTTCTATCCTCTAGAACAGGCTGGGATACGCCCCCTACATAAATTTTTCATCCTCCCAGTAGCCTCCTCCGTGCTAAAGTGATTCCATTACACTTTAACCTGGGGGATAACTCATTTTCACAACGTTGTTTCTCTCTAATAAAAAATACACAGAGGCTCAACCAGGAATTCCTCGCCCAGTTTGACCTGAAATCATACACCATATGTTATTATCTTTCAATAGCATTACTTAAACCAATTCGCATAATAATTTAACTATGCTACCTTTACATCTTTCCAACGAATGATTTGTTTAGGGTCATGTATATGTTTTTTTTGCAAAGAGACATGAAACACATTATGCCTGCATATATGACTAGATAGGGCCAATTGATCAACTATTGGACCAATTCGAGCAAGGATCTAGAATAGATCACAGAACTGAGGGGCTAACTTACAGCAACCACTCCACCTCAACGTACTTCGTTTTGGTTTGACCCTTACATAAGCATGATCCCCTACTTCGAATTCTCGGTAGGATCTTTGCTGGTTAGCATAATTTTTTTGATGATCTTGGGAAGCTTTCAAGTTGAGTCAAACCTTTTTCACTGTAGTTTCCATCTCCATGAGCATATCAGGCCCTAACATCATATAATCTTTAGGCTTGTTCCAATTAATAGGTTTTCTACACTTCCTCCCATATAACACCTTAAATGGGCTCATTTTTAGCGACGCATGATAATTGTTGTTATACACAAATTCCACCAAGTATAAATACTCTTCCCACCTCATGGGTTGTTGCATCTTATAGATCTAAGCATGTATTCCAACACCTGGTTTACTCGTTCATTTTTCCCATTCGTTTGTCAGTGGTAGGCAATACTGAATTTAACTTAAGTACCCATACCAGTGAAGAGGGCCTTCCAAAAATTGGAAGTAAACTTTACATCCCTTTATGAAATTATCATTTTAGGTATCCCATCTAGGCTGAAGATTTATTTCATGAATATGTCAGCAACTGGCACAACCTTATAGGTTGATTGTACTAATATGAAATGAGTATCGTTGTTCAATTTTTCCACTACCACCATTATTGAGCCATTCTATCTTCTTGACTTTGGAAGTCCTATAATAAAATCTAGTGCCATGGGCTCCCATTTCCATTCGGGAATGGGTAGAGGGTGGAGCAAGTCGGTTGGGTACTGGTGTTCTGATTTCACTTATTTTCTTTCTAAACATTGTGCCAAGTACTTGGTTGTTTCTTTCTTCATACCCATCCAAAAGTAGTCTTTTCTTAGGCATGTAATCATTTTTTGGTACCCAGGTGTGCAACATATGGGTTCCTATGATATTCATCCAAAATGAATCGCTTGAAAGCTTTTTAATTAGGTACATAGATTCAATTTCTATAGGTTAGCAGACTTTCATTATTAATATATTAACCCAATCTCCTTTCAGGGTTGTCTTTTTGTTTACCTTCTTGCCATAGTAAATGGTATTCGGGATCTTTTAAAGCAACTACTCTAATATAATTTGAGAAATAAAATTTTATTTTACTAAAGGAAATATCATAAATACAGTTCAATCTCATGTTTAAGACATCTGCCACTCGGTTCTCCTTGCCTTTCAAATGCTTAATGTCAAAGTCAAATTCACTTAGAACAGTGATCCATCGTGCTTGATGAGCATTCAAGTTTGGTTGATGAAAGAAACTGGTTAAGCTACTATGATTTGTCATAAGAATAAAAAATTTCCCTAGTAAATAATGTGGCCAAAATTTTAGAGCATGGACTACCACTGTAAGTTCCAAGTCATAGGCAAAGTAAGGATGAACGTTGTTCATGCTACTTTAACTGTAATGATTCGTAAGCCACTACTCGACCTTCCTGCATCAGTACACCCCCCACTCCTGCATGACATGCATCATTACAAACCATAAATTATTTGTATGGGTATGTTATTCTTAAGATTGGCACAGTAGTCAATGGGTGTCTTAGTTAATCAAAGCTTTGTTGACACTCTATGGTCCAGTTGAAACTTTCCCTTTTTTCTACAGATATGTCAAAGGGCAGACTACTCTAGAAAGTCCCTCTATAAAGTGGCGGTAATAACCGGATAGTCCCCGGTGTTGAGATTCAACAAGATGATGATCCTAGTGAAAATTAAGCACCTACACTAGGTGGGGCCTGCAGGCTATTTTGTGGTGTATGTCTATTTTTAGAATGTTGAGAAAATTCTATTTATATATGAGATTCTATTTTTAGATGCATGTGTGAAGTCTATTTATAGATCGCATGTCTAAAAATAGAATGCATGTCGGTTCTTATTATCTTTTAATAATAATTGGAAAATAAATATTAATCTATTCTCTTGAAGCACTTGATTTCAGTTAACTGAAGTCGCAAACCAGTTAGCTGAAGTAATTTCAAGTTCTAAGGTTGGTTGGTGGGACATGCAAGTGTACTTAGTTGTAACTTAGTGATTCAAAGTTGTAACAGAGTTGGATGTGTAGTTATGTGAGTTGTAAAGTAGTTTAACTTAGTTAAGTGAGTTAAACTCAGTTGTGCTAGTTCTAACTAGTTGTAACTAAAGATACACTAGTGAGAGATCAGTGAATTAAAAATTAAATTAATTCACACGGAGTGATCTCACATGCAACTGAATATTTACTACCGTTAACTACATGCATATAAGATCCACTAGAGACCCAGTTGAGAGATAGGTGAAAGGGACAGTTTGACTATCTGTTGTGACATTAGTGGGTGCACTCATGCAACCACACACACATTGGATATGCCAATGAGGATTGCGCAGTCAAGGAAAGGCATGATCTCATTCATTCAAGGATTGTGATCAGTAGGGATTACGTAGTGGAGGTAGGCTTTCAAGAGGCAGTAAATTGGCGCATGTATTTGCCAATTTTTGTATGACAGTGTGAGACAATTGTACATTGTATTGAGAGCTATTGGATTAGAGTTTTGTATGAGATTGTTTCATGATCTATGATATATACATAATATATGATAGTGGGGTTTTTAGATTTATGCTTTCCCGGTAAAAACATCTGTGTTATGTGTGATTGATCTTTCTTCATGTGTTTGCAATTGGCGATTAAATTTCCACAAAGATTTTAGTAGAAGGATTCGATATTTAACGGTGACATATAATTTTTAGATCAGGAGAATCCAGACAATACATAATTGTATTAAAATTTCTACATGGTATCAGAGCAAAGAAGATTGCAAAATTTAAGTAGTAGTTGAGTTTGTTGGTGGAAACAATTCGAATTTGCTACAAGAATTTCTTGGTGCGACAGTTGAGTAAACATCGAAATGGATATCAATGGTTTGCATCTAGATTATCCACTTGAGGGCAACTCGAACTACATTTCATGGAAGGACAGGATGGAGGCGGTGCTTGAAGATAATGGCTTGAAGGAATTCATCGACAATGATGTTCCTAAGTCCACTTCGATAGATGTTGCATTACTTGATGCATAGAAAAAGAAAGTAGCGAAGACGAGAAGGATTTTGTTGGAAGGTGTGCTAGACCATATTGTCTCAAGCCTTCATGGGAAATCCACTCCATTTGTTATGTGGAAGGCTTTGACGAATCTTTTCCAAAGCAGTAGCGACCATAGGAAATTGGCATTGAAGGATAAACTCAAAAATATCAAGATCGAGATACCCCTTTTGGTCGTATACTCTAAATCTCCAGTCATCTTTCTCTTAAGATAATTTTTGGAATTAAGTTTGGATAGAATTCTAACTATAATTTTCATTGTAAGACCCTATTCTTATTCCTAGACTCTTAATTATTGTTTTTTTCTTATTTGGTTGTTCTGGGTTTGTATCTAATGTCCGTTAGTTTATGTGTGGAGGGGAAATTACACTCCTTGCTCTAACCTCACTGCCCAGATTCAGAAATTATGGCTCCCTTCCGGTCATTTGGATTGTCCCTTTCTCTACTAGATTACCCTTATGGGTAATTCCTAACAATTATAACCTATTGTTTTTCTTTTGAATAGGGCCACTTCAGAGATGTTGGTCTCTCTTCTTCATCAGAACAGGTATATTTCATGTTTTTGTGTCCTAAAATATTTTGCATCTTTATTTCTCTTAAGTTTTGGTGATATTGTCTCATATTCCTAACTTGGGTTATTTCCTGATATAGGTATCCTAGATGGAGCACATGTTTTTCGATGTTTTTGTTCTTCTGAACTGGAAATATTTTCTGACTGCATTTTCTCTTAGGCCGTCGAGTGTGACTTTTACTACCAAGGTTATAAGTTGTGATGAGTAGAGATATCTTATAAACCCTCTAGTGGAAATTGTCTCCTTAATATTTAGTTACAATTTCTTCTCTTTTAGAGGGTTCTTGCTCAAGTCTATAAAGTAATTATGGATATGATGCATCAATCGAACCACAGTTGGGTCGACCTCAAAACAGTTGTTAAATTAATTGTATGTCATGAGGGTTTTCAATTAGTAAATCAAATGTGTTCTTCTAGTCTTCTTTTATAAATTTTGGGCCAAGGCCATAACTTAAATTAATGGCTTCTTTTAATACATCGTTCATGTTTCGTCATATTTCACATATTTACTAGGGTACAAAATTATATTATACTGTAACGAGGGTTTTCATTATGGCTTCGATGAAGAGTCATAACTGTGCCAGTCTTCGACTATCGTTCAAAGGATTATATATGTATATTTGTTTTCTTTCAATGTTGATTTTATTTATACAAATGTAAGTTAATCTGTTACAGTGTTTGTTTGAATTCTTGGTAGTGTTCTTGAACTATTCCCTACAACAAATTTATGAAGAAGTTACTCTGTTATGTATTTTATGTTTTGTGTAAGTTATTTCAGTCACAATAACCTTATGTACTTACACAAGTTGGCTACAAAATTTGTTCCTCAAACTTTTCTACTATGTACACATTCTTAACAAATAACTCCTTTGTCTTGTTGTACTTACCCATACTAGGCCAAAAGGTAGCAGGGTTTTCCACAGGTTGTTGCTTCCTAGCTTAACCCCGGGACTAAGGCTTGTTGTTTCCTGACTTGATCCCAGGACTAACCCGAGACCTTTTCGGTTAAGTTTTCTCTTGTCATTTCCAAATCCTTGTAAAATTTCTTTTGTTTAATTTCCCTTTAGCAAAATAATTTTGATTGTCATTCTTACCGATTAACATACACAAGTAACCAGTATACCTGCAATATACATTTTCTAACAAAGATTCACACTAACAGATGGATTCATTTTTGTAATGCATAAAATAATCTTCATATTATACACGAAATTTATTTAACTTATTGGATAGCTAGATTTGCGAAAAATTATCTGTATTATTTGGTTATCAACTACAAGATTGTGGAAATTAGGATGTTCCTCCCAACCTGGAGAACTATTATGAATACTAGTACTCCCCCCGAGCCAATTTCATACTCAGAAACAATTTCTAACTCAACTTAAATAGGTTTTCCCCTAGACCACCTGGTCCAACCAGCTCCAGTCAAGGGCACTCAATGAGTTCCACTTGCCAACCAGCTCAAGAACTCTAAATTTGGTAGTGTACCACCAACTCTACAGCATCTTGTAAGAGGCTCACAAGCAGTCTCTCCTCTCTCCTCGTTGCTTAGGTCCCTCATACCCCTTTTGGCTCACTTCTCTACCAAAAACGTTTTCTCCCCTGTAGAGAGGTTTGGAAGGCAACCGCCTCAGCCCATAACTTCCTTCAATTGTTCCTAAGTATGAAATTCACTTTTTACATCCTTTCCTGTAACTTGTAGCTGACCCCTTCATTCATTTTTTTATAAGGAAATATTTCCAAGTAATTTAATATTTACAAACACATCCATAATTCATACAATTAGGTCTTTATTGGGGTTCCAAACTTTAGTAAAACAAAGTAAATTCTAAGAGTTATCTAATTTACTATGGGGTATTACATTTTATTTATGAATTACATCGTCCACATTAAAGCTTTTTTCTATTAATATAATTTTAAATACATTTCAATATTACTAAATTTTATATATTGAAATATTTTTATTTCTGATACATATTGAATTTTTTAATTACTATTAATATCTTTTAAATGTGAAATATTTAGTTTATATTAAAAATTTAATTAATTACTCACCTCCCTTGCTATGATAAGGATGTAATTGAATCTCTTTACTTTCAATTATTTTTTCTCTTTGCAAATTAAAATATTTTATGTGGTTCATATATATAGATATATATGTTTATGTTTTTTGTAAAAGTGATATTAAAATAAATTATGATTTATTTATGTATGCAATTGAAGTATGAAAATATAAATAATACCGACTTTATTTATTTATTTTATTTTAATTACTTTAAAAGAGTTTTAAAAGTTGACATAAACTTATCTTATTTAATATGTACATGGAAATATTATTTTTATAACTAAGAGTGAAATATTTTTACCATGTCTCTTTTGTTTTGGGTTGTAATATCAACAAACAATAAAGCAACCACATTTAGAGAAACACTAAGTTTTATAATATTCTTAAGTAAAACCAACTAAATATGTATATTTTTTATTTAATTTTGGTTATAGAGAACATTATAATTTAATTTAAATAATAATTTATTTTTATTTTAAAAAGGACATGTGTTAACTCCAAGTTGAGCATAGGTGGAATCCATCTTAATCATGGATCCAGTAAGAGTAGAGAGATCAAATCTCTTGAGATGCAAACCTTTTTTATAATGGAAAACTTAAAATTGCACCTCCAAAAATTACATTCCTCTAAGAACTTTATTTTTTATTTTTTATTTTTTTACACAATCGGTTGCTAATAGTATTCAAACAAAGGGGAGACAAATCTCTGATGTTACAAGACGCAATACATAGGGGGAAATAAAGGGTGTGGCAATGGGAACTGCTACAGCCCTTTTGCTTCTAACTTTCCTAAATATATGAAAAATAGAAGGTGTGTAGATTCGAATGAACTGAAACAGTAATAAAATAAATTTGCAAGACATGCTTATTCTATGTTTATATGGCTGATCTGGGGAGCAGTGGAGTCTTCAGGGTTGGCATCTGCACCCAGATTTCTTAAATTTGTAGAGCTGGAACTAGGTGTGCTATTCTTTTCCACCATGTACTCCAGGATTTGAATTGATTCTTCAGCATGAGTGCATTTGTTGGAGAGCTCATTGAACTATTCCTAAAGAGAGGAGACCCTATGGAGGAATAAATTGAGATCGGCTTCATGTTTCTCATCAGCCATCTTAGCCTGTTATTTAAGTTTATCATCTAGGATCTTCTGATGGGCTCGAATTTGCTCTAGTTCCGCTTGGAGGTCTACACAATGTAAACAATCTTCACTCCTCACCATTCTGGGCATAAAATGAAAGATTCCAATATTCAAGAGCTGTAACTGAGTGTAAGGATGGTTGGAGCACTGCTTCAAGCTGTTGCGGTCTAAACTAGGGAAAATGGAGATAATGAGACAGACACTGGAATAAGAAGGGAAGCCCGATGCTAAGAAAGGCGAGAGAGAAATGCGCACCAGCTGAGGATCAAAACCGTGGAAAGAAGGAACAGCAGATCGGACCAGGGATTAAGGGAAACAGAGCTCCACGACAAAACAACTCGAGGAGGAGAGTGATTGCCAAGAAGGGAAGGTGGGCATATAAGAAGGGAGAGTCGAGTAAGGGAAGGTGATGATGGCCGAGGAAATAGCCATGAGATTGCTGAGGATAATGACACGAGAAGGATCACGAAGGATAGAATCCTCTGTTGGGGATTTCATGTAAGGATGATGTAGATTCTCGGCAGGAGGATTGGGATTCGAAATCATTGCGGAAGAGATAACATTTAGACCATGTATAGGCTCAGATGGCACGGGAATCCGCCTCCGTCTTGGGGATGTGATGGAATAGGCACAACATATCCAAGGTGGACAGAGTCCTCTACTGGGGATCCGATAAAAATTTTGTAGATTCATGGTAGAAGGAGTTGAGCTTTGACATCATTGCAGGAGAGGCACCCTATGTTTCTGTTGCAGGCCCTGTTGGCACGGAGGTCTGCCTCCTTGTTGAGGTTGCAAAGAATATGGTAGAAGTTGATACCTTTCATATTAACAATAAGAGATTGACATCTTCTGGTGATTTTTTGAAGTGCCACATTTTATGCCAAGCGATTGTGGATCATCATACTGATAATTATAGCCGAATCGCCAAAGATCATGGCATTCGTTATACCAAGGTTTTGCAATTGGGATATAACTTGGAATAAGGCAAGAGCTTCAGCCATGTTATTGGAAAGAGAACCTAGTCCCCATTCAAAAGAGGATATAATGGCACCACCTTCATTAGGAATGATACCACCTACCCCAGCCACGCCCGGATTGGACTTAGACGCACCATTGAAGAAGAGGGAAGGCCTATTGCAACTTTTTAACCAAGTGAAAAAATCCTCCTCACTCAGTCAAATTTTCCAACTGATATTGGGGATGTGCCACTGATTGAAGATGGCACTACTGCGCTTGATGGTATTATTTTTGTCTAGCAGGTAGCCTATAAAGTTTCATTCTTCAACACAGAGGCCCTTATAATCAATTTGGTTTGCTTGACTCTTAGTTAAAATAGTTTCGAGAGTAAGGCTCCGAGCCTTACTACAAAGCTTCCTGAAATTGGTTTCTTTATCTTTGAAAACTTTTTGGTTTCGAGCCAGCCATATATTCCAAAGAGCAGTGTAGGGGAGAGCATCTCAAACTCTTTTGGCTATACTATTCTTTTACGTTTCCAGGGGTAGCTTCTCTTCCATAAGTTCAAGGCTTCCACAATGGAGTTGTGTGAGCTCCATGGGAGATGGGAGTTAGGAGTGAACTCCTTCCAACAACAGGTGGCAAAAGGACATTCAATAAAGAGATGCTGAATGGTTTCCTCAGCAGCATGGAAATTTGGGCATTGAGAAGGTCCAATCACACCTTGTTTTTTTAAATTGTCTGAGGTTAAGATTTTCCCTTTAAGCAAAGTCCATATGAATAATTTTATCTTGGGGAGGGCCTCAGATCTCCAAGCTACCTTCCAGATTGACCATATAGGCATGGGATATTCTTTATTGCAAAGGTTTTGATAAGCAGCTTTAATAGTGTAAGTTAATCCTAAGGGATCCCAACGAAATTCACCCTCGTTGTCTTGTTTAATAGGATCAATGCCATGGAGATGAGCTTGGAGGGTTGCAGGACTCGCCTCTAAATAAGCAGGGACTTCAGGAAATTGCCACCCAGTCCATAGCAGAGATTGAGCATCCCAATTAGAGATCTGATTTAATCTATGCAGCCCCATGTTGCTGAGATAGGTTAAAATATGGTAAGTTCCCTGATTTTTGTTGATGGGGGGCTGCCCCATAATTCTAGCCACCCCAATGCTAATATTGCTGCCACCCTTGGGCACTTTGGAAATATTTTTCACTAGAAAAGGAATAGCTCTTTTACATAGCCCCCAGATTCTTGAACAAGATTTATTGGGGACAGCTTGTTCAAGAAGGTGTTGTCTGGAAGTATTGAGATATTTAATTTCCAAAACACTCTTCCACCAAGCAGGCTTATCACTGATAAGTCTCCAAACAATCTTCCCACCAAAAGCCACATTTAGAAGCTTTGGAGAACGGACTCCCAATCCACCATGCTCCTGATATTAGATGACCTGTCTCCAGTTTATGAGATTGTATTTCCTTTTTTCACTTTTCCCCCCCTTGCTAGAGAAAGTGTCGAATGATAGCCTCCACTTTATGGTGGAAGATGGTGGGGGCTTGGAGAAGAGTAAATTGGTATAAAGTCAAGGAAGAGAGACTAGATTTGAGGAGAATAAGGTGGCCTACAGGATTGATCCAAGAAGAGCCCCAAATCTGCACTTTTATTTTCATTTTGTCTATGATAATCTCCCATACTTCAGCCTTCAGAGGACCTGTGCTCACTAGCATGCCCAAATAAGAAAAATGCCCCCAATCCAACTTACAAGGGACCCCAAATATGTTGGCAATGATGTGAAGAGACTGAGTTGAAGCATTCCATCCATAGATACAACGTTTAAGATGATTAATCATGCCTCTAGATTAGCTCATGAATTTGTCCAAGAGGGTTTTGAAATGTTGAGCAATGATGTTGGAAACACCTCCCATTAGCAGAGTATCATCTGCGAATTGAGAGTGGTTCATGTTTTTGACTCCATTTCCAAACTTAATGGCAGTGATGAGCCCGACTCGACGCTTGTGGTCCAAAGCCTTGCTGAAGGATTCAGCCATCAAAATGAAAAGGTAAGGAGATAGGGGACAGCCTTGTCTTAATCCACGAGACGATTGAAATGCAGGGGTTGGCCTACCATTGATGAGGGGAGAGATCCACGACCCAGAGATGCATGCTTTAACAAGATCAAGAAAGGAGGGGTCAAATCCCATTTTTTTAAGGACAGCAAGAAGGAAAGGGTGTCTAACCCGGTCGAAAGCATTGGCCAAATCAAGCTTTAGGATAAAGCCTTTTTCTTTGTGAGAAAGACTAGAATGGATTGCCTCTTGAACAAGGAGGATGGAATCTGAGATTTGTCTGTTGGACATGAAGCCTCCTTGGTTCTCGGAAATGAGAGTATGAAGATGGGGTTTGAGGCGCATTGCAAGAATTTTGGTCAGAATTTTATAAGAGGAATTACAAAGAGAAATGGGTCGAAATCTGGAGAAGGATGAGGGCCGATTTTCTTTGGGAATGAGGGCGAGGTGGGTGGAATTGGTATAGCTGCAATTTTTTCTCTTGCACTGAGCCCATTGTATCATTTTGACCAGATCTATTTTAATTATTCCCCAATATGTCCTGTAAAAACTAATAGAAAAGTCATCTGGGCCTGGAGCTTTTTCTGGCTGCACGGTCCATATTGCTCTTTGGATCTCTACTTCTTCAATTTTCCTATTGAGCAGATTGTTAATTTCCTCATTGACCACAGTGGGAAGGTACAAGAGGAAGTCAAAATAGTCCTCGTCGTCTCTCATCTCAGAGAGAATATCTTGAAAGTGTTCAGAGGAAGCTTTTTTAATTGCTTCTTGATCGGAATGGAGATGGCCTTCTACATCTGTAATGGATTTTATATTGTTCCGAATTTTTCTAATAGTGGCCTGTTTGTGGAAAAAAACGGAATTCTTGTCGCCTCCTTGCAGCCAAAGCTGTCTCGATTTAATGCACCATTTTTGCTCCTCCTCTTTGTTGGCGTGGTAAAGCTGGCAGTATAGATCATTTTCATGTGCACGATGTTCATGGGTGAGCCCAATTTTTTCAATTTTGTCGTGGACGCTTTCTAATCTACTCTTTATATCTAATTGAATCCTCTCTGGTTCTTTATAATGGAATTTCGCCTATTCCTTAAGAGCGATTTTAGTCTTCTTCAGCTTGTTTTCCCATATGAATACAGGTGATCCTTCTATATGTTGGCTCCAAGTATACCGAACAATTTGATTGGGTTCAGGAATATTGTTCCACAGTGGACTGTATTTGAAGGGAATGGGCCCTAAAATGCGTTGCTCTTCGAATGTGAGTGTGATTGGGTAATGATCGGAAGCAGAAAAGGGAAGCACGAAGGCCGAACCCATAGAGTAAGATGAAAGGAAGGAAATATACACGAGAATTCTGTCTAGCCTCTCCATGATATTATCCTTGCCAATTCTTTGATTACTCCAAGTGAATATGCGATTTTTAGGAACAATATCCACCAATTCGTGCTCCTGCATGATGCCTTCAAGCTGAGCCCCGAATGGATCTTGTGTGAAGCATCCTCCTCTCTTTTCATTGGAATGAAGTATGAGATTAAAATCTCCTCCTATTAATATATTATTGTTCTCTTCTTCATCAATATCTACCTTGATATAATTCCAGCACTGCTCTTTATCTCTATAGTGATTTGGGGCATAAACATTGTAAATGGAAATTTTTTTGTTGTCTCCGAAGTTCTCTAATATAACTTTGATCCAGTTCTAATTGATTATGTTGTCTTTAAGTCTCCAAACACTATGATTCCAAAGGGTAACTAAACCCCCAGAAGCCCCTCTTGATTCAGAGAGAAGACCTTCATACTGCTTGAACTTATCAATTATTCCTTTCATTTCTAGTCTTCCTTGCTTAGTTTCTTGCAAGAGAAGGATTTCTGGTTTCTCATGATTTATCAAATCTTTGAGGGCAACAATTTTGGAGGGGTACCCTAATCCCCTGCTATTGCAAGAAAGGACTTTCGTCATTGAGTGTCGGTGGTGCGAAAGGTTGCTCACCCTCCTTGCTCCTTAAGCCATGCCTACTTGCTACGTTGGCCCAAAATGTAGGTTTCTATGGGGTTTTGGGTACCCATTGCAATATATTTTTGTGCATTTTCATCCCTCTGCTACTTAATGGATCTCCTTCTTGGCCCTTGCTTTTTATGTGGTTCAAGGTTTGCACCATATTCTTTCAAAGAGTTCCTAGTTGCTCGAGTGGATGGGGGTTCATGAGTAGAAGGTGGATCCTGTAGGTTAGGGGAGGAGAAATGGGCTTCATATTGAGAGAGAGGGATGGAGAGGGGAGGGTCATCATCGGGAGGAGAAATGGAGGAAAAGGGATTAGAAGACTCTAGGGCAGTATTAGGTGGGGGGGAAGGCAAGATAGGGGGTGTTGATGGATGGAGGGGGGGATCCTGGGAAGAAGGGGAGGAGGAGGAGGCTAAGGGATTTGAGTTGGGAGGAACAGTGGCTGAGTTAGCCTTAGGGTTAGAGGCAGTCTTCTTTTTTTTAACTGTTTCCCATTGAGCATCTTGATCAAGGTTTTCAACATCAATTATTTTAGGACAACGATTTTCAAAGTGGCCATATTCATGACATACCTTACATTTGAACGGAATCTGCTCATAATCCAGCTACTAAATATGGGTCCAATCATCCACTTTGAGCTTGATGACCTCCGGGAGACCTTTGCCAAGGTCTACCTCAACACAGATCCTGGCACAGGCTTGCATATTATCCTTTGGTTCGCTAGGATCAATGAATTTTCCAACTGCATTCCCAATGGCATGGACCGATTCATCTCCCCAACAGTGGAGAGGAAGGTGAGGGAGGCGCACCCAAACTAGAACCGCCCTGGGCACATCCAGCTCGGGATCAAAGTCCGGGGTCCATTTGTTGAGGTACAGACCTCTAGATTCCATGAAATAAGGCCCATTCCTAAAGATTAAATCCTTTTCTTCTTTGGATTCGAAGTGAAAAGTAAAATACCCTTTCCCAAAAAAACGAATAGAGATTTTTCCATTAATTTTAACAGTCCAGTTTCGCTCAACCCATCACTGCACCGTCTTCGGAGAGGGCCAAAGCCCAGTAAATTGTCCAATAAGTCCTTTTTCAGCTAGATAGATAGCGGCCATGCGAGGAAGAAATGGTGGTAGAATGACTTCCTGCAGGCCATCGAGTTTCTTCACAAATTTAGAGATCGTCGGGCGAGGTCGCTGAGGTGGAAGAGATTTAACAAGGGTGGAAAAGGCCAGTTGAATAGCGGCAGCCTCCGGGGTAGAGTCCGCAGGGGCAATGCAAGTAGAGGAAGGGGAGCAAGGGATGAAGGCGTTGGCTCATCCAAGCGCAGCGGTAGCTGCAGCGCGACCTAGGTCATCCCTGTTCGCAGCAATAGCAGAGTCGAATCGGGGCAAGACCCCATTCCTCTAAGATCTTTATATATATATATATATATATATATATCATTTCTATTTTTAAAATTACATTTCAATAAAATAGTTTAAACATGCACCCTTAATAAAATGGTCAAAATGTAAAATGATGGTACTTGAAATGCTATAACATTAAGAATTAATTTTATAGATATTTTATTATTATTATTATTATTATTACTATTTTAAGCCATATATAACAAGAAATTGTTGAAATTGAAATAATTTAGTTAACATGAGCATTGATTAAGATAGTTTATTTATGATGTACATTGTATTTTTTAATTACTGTTAATACCTTTTAAATGTCACATATTAATTTTATATTAAGAATTGAATTAATTACACATCTTCTTCTTATAATTGTTACAAGGAAGGAATTGAATATTTTTAATTCAATTACTTATTCTCCTTGCACATTGACATATTTTATTGTGGTTCATATATATACATACTTTTTTTTTTTTTAAATAAATTAGTTAACATGGATATTAAAATTATTTATTTACATATCTATCGAGAGTGAGAATGAAATATGTTTACCATATCTCCTTTGCCTTGGGTTGTAATCTCTTCTCTAACATTTTTGAATGCATAAATGGATTCATTCCCTTGAAAATCCATTGAATACATGGAATAAGATAGTTTAAACATGCAGTTCCAACAAATATTTGCTCCATTCAAAATTAAACCTTAATAAAATGGTCAAAATGCACAATAATGATACTTCGAGTTGGAGTCACTAAAGTACCACTAAAGCATCCCCCTAATGGGAGGTCACAAGTTCAATTCTCCTCCACAGCTTCGAGGTTAGGATCCCTTCTAGTGGATCTTCCTGTGTATTTCTTTAGCAAAAAAAAAAAATGTATATATATATTATTTTAAACCATATATAATATGTAAATTGTGGACATTAAAACATTTCAGTTAACATGAGCATTATGATATTTTATTTATGATGTACATTGAAATTTTTAATTACAAATAATATTTTTTAAATATCACGTATTGAATTTATATTTAGAAATGAATTAACTACACACCTCTCTCTTATAATTTTTATAAGGAAGGAATTGATTTTTTTTAATTTCAATTACTTTTCTCTTTGCACATTGAAATAAAAGGGACTAGTGTCTACTCTAGGTTGAGCATGGATGGAATTACACGTGGCTCTCACACTAACGATTACACATAGATGAGCTTCTAGGCTCCATAAGTATTTCTCTTCCTTAATAATCATAATACGAAAGAGCCACCTGGGGTGGATCCACTTCACAACAATCATTTGAATGAGCTCCCGGATGAACATGACTCACTGCCACAACTCGAAGCACATGTTACCACATGATAATTGTCGCAGCATGCACCTAAGAGCATGTCACAATAATGCACAACATCTGTGCTTGTGCCACGGGTCTACAAAAGGGGAGGCCCCTCTGCATAGTGTCATTCAAAGTTTTCCCCTTCTATTTTTCAAATCCCTCTTAGTCATTCTACTTCAGTTTCATCCCACCTGCATGCTCCACCCACTGCGCAGCCTCCGCCCTAGTGCCAGGACGTTGAGCACCCTCTCGGTTGCACACCTCCCTGATTGTGTGCCTCCCCATGCCTTGCTAATTTTTCTCGATTGTGCGCTCCCATGGCTGCGCTCCCCCCACCTGTGTGCCACCCTGCCCAATAACACTTAGTTGCGCACTTCTTGTCTCTGCTCCTGTGTTAATCAACCCTAGAGAAACTTTTCAATACATTCCCCCTCACCCCCCCCCCCAATCCTTCGTTTCTTCACTACTCCATAGTTCTGCGTCTACACCAAAGGACAATCAGGGGCGACCAAAGAGGCGCGTTCCCTGGACGCTACCAGCGAGGGCCATATAATCGTTTGGAATCCTTTGAGGGCTCCTCTTTTGGAAACCATCCCAAGGAGGCTCCTCAGAGCCCTGCGCATGACTAGGAGGAGGGGGCCCTTGTTCAGGACATGCAGAGGTGCAGAAGTGGACCCAGGAAATCCACCATCATGCACCAAAATCACCCCATGCCCCATAAATATGATCCTCTTCCGGTTCAGGAGGCCACGGGGGAAAACACTAATGTTTGGAGCATGGACTCGGAGGGAATTTGGATGCGAGTACCGGATGCTGAGTTCGCAATCGCTCCCATTCTCTACGCACTTGCTTCTAGGCCTCAGCACCGACCTTCTGCTGAGGAGGAGGCCATAGCGCAGGAGTACAGTTGTCATATCAAGGAGGAGGACCCAGACACCGAAGACAATGTAGGAACACCATGACTACGCGGTCGCTCAACTCTTTTTCATTTTTTGCTATTTCAGCTCATATCATAGAACTTTTACTTTCACAAGTGCCATGACACATTTTGTAATTTTCTGTCCAATGAGATTACAGGGTTGGTTTCCTCCATGGAGGCAACCTCATACCTATTCTACTTTGAAAGCAATGAAGGCTGGGATTGGATAAGTGTAGCTTACCAACTCAGCATGTAGCATATGTAGTGTTTTACTTTGAATCAATATAGTTTAGCCTAACTTACCAAAAAAAAATCATAATATAAAAGAAAAGGATATACAAACTATCCATTATTGAAGGGGAAAATTTATTCTACTAACTTAGTATTTTCAGCATGTTCTTCATGTCTCAAGTTGTCTCTCCCCTTGATTGTACTATGAATCCTCAAGGATGACTAGTGTTATTGAAAACCCAATCCTATAAGTGAAAAATGTGTATGATGTCTTCATAGATGGTTTGAGTGTTTTCTACTATAACTTTAGTCATCCAATAAAAATCATAAATTATGTAGAATTTCATATACTAGGTCTTAGAAAGGATTGGTTTCAATATTTATCCATAGATTTCCTTCACAAGTTAGTCTACTCTGAACATTTTTTGTTTCCACATCTACCATAAACTTAATTATTAATTTTATAATTTGTATTCTAATGGGTTTTTTTTGGGTGAGATGATAAATTGTACTTAAATCTTTAATTTTATATATAGCACTAATAATAAATTTTTGACATTGAAATAATTTAGTTAACATGAGCATTGATTGAGATATTTTATTTATGATGCACATTGAAATTTCTAATTACTATTAGTATATTTTAAATGTCACATATTAATTTTATATTAAGAATTGAATTAATTACACATCTTCTTCTTATAATTGTTACAAGGAAGGAATTGAATCTTTTTACTTTCAATTACTTACTCTCCTTGCACATTGACATAGTGTATTGTGGTTCATATATATACATACATGTTTATGTTTTTTATATTAAAATTAATTAGTTACATGGATATTAAAATTATTTATTTACATATCTCCTGAGAATGAGAAAGAATTTTTTTTACCATATTCTCTTGCTCTCTCTCTCAGTAGATATATAAATAAATAATTTTAATATACATGCTAACTAATTAATTTTAATATAAAAATAGTTTAAACATGCAATTCCAACAAATATTTGCTCCATTCAAAATTAAACCTTAATAAAATGGTCAAAATGTACAATCCAGTCATTAAAGTATCACTAAAGCATCTCGCCCATGGGAGGTCACAAGGTCAATTCTCTTCCACACCCTCCTAGTTAGGATCTGATAATAAATTGGTTCAATGTGATCCCTTCTAGTGGATTTTCATATATATATATATTGCAAATTGTGGACATTGAAATATTTTAGTTAACATGAGCATTGAATTTTTTCAATTACTATTAATTTTTTTTAAATATCATATATTAACTTTATATTTAGAAATGAATTAAGTACACATCTCCCTCTTATAATTGTTATAAGGAAGGAATTGAATATTTTTTACTTTCAATTATTTTTCTCTTTGCTCATTGAAATAAAAAGGACCCATGTCAACTCTAGGTTGAACACGGATGGAATTATTCTTAATAATCATAATATGAAAGAAAAAGATATACAAGCTATCCATCATTGAAGAGGCAAATCTATTCTACTAATTTAGTCTTTTCAGCATGTTCTTCATGTCTTAAGCTGTCCCTCCTCTTAATTGTACTCTCAATCCTCATGGATGACTAGTGCTATTGAAAACCCAATTCTATAAGTGAAAAATGTGTATGGATGATTTGAGTTTTTTCTACTTTAGTCATCCAATAAAAATCATAAATTATGTAAAATTTCATATATTAGAAAAAATTGGGCTCAATATCTAGCCATAGATTTCCTTTACAAGTTAGTCCACTCTGCAACAATGGTTGTTTCCACATCTACCATAAACTTAATTATTAATTATATAATTTGTATTCTAATGGTTTTTTTGGATGAGATGTTAAATTGTAATTAAATGTCTAATTTTATATATATCACTAAAGCTAAGTACTGCTCCACAAACGCATAACCTTATTAAAACTAAGCTTAACCATAATTAAAAATGAAATTAATTTTACCAAGGATCTATCTACCCAAGATTTCCTTTATAAGGAGGAGCCTGCCTGTTATTTCTTGCATATTCAATTCGCTAATAAGGAGAGCCTGCGCAGTTTGTTGAAGTTCGTGCCAATCAAATCAGTTGTGTGTCATCAAATGGGCAAGGAAAAGGATCGAACTCCAGGTTCCCTGCCTCGGCCTTCACCTTCCTTATCTCTGAATCACGTTTCATTTGTCTGCAAATCTGTCGCAGCTTCCAAGAAATTCTACGAGAATGTTCTTGGATTTCAGGTTGTGAAGAGGCCATCTTCATTTGATTTTGAAGGAGCTTGGTATGATTTTTACAGTCACCATTAATCTCTGCATATCATATTTTATTTATGCCTCTGTGGGCTGCAAGACATTTCCCATTTCTCACCAAATGGTATATTACTGTGATCCAGGTTATTCAATTATGGCATTGGGATACATCTTTTGCAGTGCAAGCCCTCAGAAAATCTCCCCAAAAAAACTGAGATCAATCCAAAAGATAACCATATCTCTTTTCAGGTAATTTACATTTAAAGCTCCATTAACTATATTTCATTGCTATTAACTTATCACTATTCTTGCAGAATGTGCTTCATGATAAAATGGTGCCCAGACCCCAAACTCTTTTCTTGAACCCTTTTTTTGCAGAGCCCGGACATTCTTTTAGTGGAAAAGAAACTGCAAGAAATGCATATAAAATACGAAAAGCGAGTTGTGGAGGACGAAGGCTTGTACGTGGACCAACTTTTCTTCCATGATCCTGATGGCTACATGGTCGAGATTTGTAACTGCCAGAATTTTCCTGTTGTTCCAGTCGCAGCTTGTGTGCCCTCTCCTGTAAAATCAACCTTCCACTGGCCTTTTTTTCCTCAATCTAAACCTGAAACAGAGCCACAAGATAGCAGCTCAGAAATCGCTTTAGTTCCTATGACTGTTGCTGCAGCACAAACGGAAATGGACAGTCCTACTTTGAGTAAGTTTTTTCTTTAATAACATAACAGAGTTATTCTTATTTATTTTTGTTTCTTAAAACAGATTTAAGCACTGCAGAAGTGGTTTTCAGAAGTGATTTTCAATTTATATTTTTTCCTTTTTGTGTAGGTATTTTAGATTCTTCGAATATCTCAAAATATGATGTAGAGAAGTCAAATAATTAACATTTTTCTTGATGGTCAGATTCCAAGTTATTCCAAGAATCAACTCATGTCTGTTTATTATACATTGATTGCCATATATCTCTCTTTCTTTTTAATTTCTTTAACATTGTTATATAACTGTTTCTTTGTTAAAAAAATTTGGGTTTAATCTTAATATAAATAAATATTATTAAATTTAATTTGATTCTAGATTTTAAGAATTTTCTAGAATTAGATTAAATTGTTTCATACTTTTCATTTTTTCTGTTCAAATATTTCCAAAATTTACAATCAAAATAAGTAATAGTTGAAAAAACCCACAGAATAATCTAGAAATTCTGGTAAGATTCTGAAAAATTCGGGTTAAACTTCAGTGTTTTGGATGTCCTAAAATTTTTTGATAGTGCTGAATCTATTTCCACTATCAAAAATGCAATTCAGACACTCCAACTACTTGCTTTTTTGAATTTTTTTACCAGATTCAGAGAAAAAAAACTACCCTCCATAAGCAACTCCTCATAATAATAATAAAAAAACCCTTATAAAAATAACTTTATCGATCCAAGAAACCCTATATATGTTTGTGAATGAAGTAAACAAGTCTTTAATCGATTATAATGTATGCCTTTTCCGGTGATATGCAGAAAAAGAGATCGAAGCCACTGGACGAAAGAGTCCCGCCCTCTCAGACGCACATGATGACAAAAGGCCTTACTTTCTGGACGTTCTGGATTTTTATCTCTAATCCATGTACCCGTGATATTCAGGAAAATGGAAAACAGTATCCAATGTAGCCAGTGAGTGTACAGATATTTTGTAATAAATTGAACAATGTTGATGTCCAACATTCTAGAGCTTGCAGGAATTTTATATGGGAAATATTGTGTGTTCAGAATAAGGGTCGGTCTTCTACTGTTACTTCTGAGTCTGCTAAAGTGGGTATGCAAAGAATTGGCTAATTAATGTAAGAATCTGACGAGCCGAATTTTCAAATTTCATAGAAGATAATGAAGCAACTCAGTTTTCAAATTTCAATCATGGGGCGTCTGTGTGTTATCCTATATGGAAAATCAATTTTTAATAACTTTAAAGGGCAGTTGTTAAAATCGGTATACGTGTAAACTTTTTGGATTTAATTTCCCAGTCAGGGCAGCTTATTTATTTGGAAATAAATATTGATTTTGATAATATTTTGGAATTAAACAGTTATATTTTAGAACATTGTTTGATGTGAACATTTTATTCTAAAATATTCTCAAAATTAATAATCAATGTAAGAATGGCTTCTTTCTTCTTTTTTTTCTTTTTTTAAGTAATATTGATTTTTTTATCAAATAATGAAAAAGGTGTTATTATGATGATGATTATTATTATTATTTTATATAAACTTAAAGAAAATGAAATTTAACTTTAGTGTGCATCACAATTTTATGGAATTGAATTTTGCAAAAAATATTTTCTATTCATTAGTAGATTTAACTTTTTTAAATAAGAATATATGGAATTTTGAGTGGATTTAAATTTTTAGTTTTTCCATGTAAAAATTTTGGGTGAAATTGTTTTTTTAATGGTAAGCATAATGGGATGTTATCCCCTGTACCTAGTTTTAAATTCTACAAGAGGGCATCTTTGGCCCATTGTGATAAGGTCTGAGAAAAGGTTTGCGAAATAGGCTTGGCTCCCACTCTGGGGGAGGGCATTTTTGGCCCATTGTGATAAGGCTCAAGGAGTAGTTCCCCATTCTCATGGAACCCCACTCTTGCTAAAGCCATAAATTCCTGGTATATCTAGCTTATGAACTATTCTATATACTCTTGGTGTTATACTGGAAGCCACTAAACTTGAGCTTCCATTGCACCCAAATTACTCCACCAAAACTATAAATTCAGCATAGTTAAAAAAAATGAAATCATATTTTTTGCTCATTTAAGTTATATTTTTAAATACAAAATTGAATTTAACATTTTAAAACAACTTCTAACATACTTAAATTATATATATTCAACCATTTAAAAATAATATTGCAATATTTTTTATTTTTAAATACAAAACTGAATTTAACATTTTAAAACAATTTCTAATATATTATATTATATATATTCAACCATTTAAAATTAATATTTCAATATTTTTTATTAAAATACAATTATAATAGATTAAATTTTTTTCCAAAATAAGAAAGCCTTTAACCTACCTTTTTATTTTAGAAACTTAAAAAATATATATATATTTCTTAAAATTTACATATATTTAAAAATACATATTAAAAAAAATATTATTGTTTATTTTAATTTTAAATTTATTAAATATTAAATAAATTACAATTTTAGATATAATTTTAAATTAATATTTTTTCTAATTAGTAAATGGAAAATTAAATAAATAATAGAAAAATTTACTTATATATCAATGTAATGATGACATATAAAATCCCTCGTATATGTAGTGGTTCTAAATTGTATATGTAGTGGTTCTAAACTAGCTCCTTGCTACAGCTTCTAAGCATGACTTTGGCGCAATCATACTTAAGGAAGGTTGTCCGATCAAACTATGCTTTCACTAGATGTGATACTTGGTGAAGATACAACGAATTTTAGTCTGATCCATGTGCCCAAATGGGGCCTAAAACCTCTCTTGAAATATAAGAATTGGAATACAAAGGTACCCTTTTTGTCAGTGAGCCTTGAGCATTTCGTAAAAGCAATTTTGACTGTAGGTGAGTCTCAATTTTTTTTAGAGATATGTCTTGAACATGTTTGGTGAATCTAAAGTATTAGAGACTTTATAAGGTCAATCATTGAGGTGATAAGGTTGATAGGTTCATTTAACTAAAGTTTACTATTTAATTTTTATTTATGGTGTGATAGTGAAACATTGGAAGCTGGATGTATTGGTTTCATATTTGATCTAGGTGGATATTGGTGGCCACCTGTCGATTCCACCTAGACCTCCAGTCAGTTTCATCAATTTACTTGTTTATAGAAACATTTACTATTCTTAGCATTTTTTTAGGTCCTGAACTTCCAGAGTTATTTTAACCCCCTAAACGGTGTTTTTTTAAGGTCCGCAGTAGGCCCGTAGCCATAGGCAGGGGCCTGCGATAAATTTTGTAGTACTCAGAGAGATCTTTCAAATGAGGTATCATACATGCCAAACGAAGATAATATTACCAAGTTACGACCTCAGGAATTTGGCTTCCCAACTAACCCCAACGGTGCCTACAAACTCTTGGTGTTCGATCTCCTAGGGTTAGGGTTTTGGTTGTTTATGGTTTTCCCTTGTTGTTCAATAATAAAAAGTCCCTTGAGCCTCATTGTAACACAATTGAGAGGCATGTAGTCACCACATCTCTTCCCAGAGATAAGTTACCATTTTCTGAGTTAGTTTATTTCCATTTTGTATGTAAGCACATTTCAGTTCTTTAATATTAATGAAATGAAGTTTTATTTCTCGTGCATCTCTGTGTTTATTTTTATATATGTATTCTATTGCATTCATGCATAATTCTGGATCAGTGGTGTTAGAGCAGTCTTCTCTTTCTCTATTTTTATTTGCATGTCCCCAACAAGGTCAGGGTATAAGGAGTTAGGGCTTGAACTAGTTGAACCTTTGCAAGATCAACCTCGCAAACCCTGGCGGCTTCCCGTGGCGGAAGAAAAGAAAGATGAGGGAGTAGGAGATCCTTCCAAAATATTTCTCGAGGAGGCCCTCAAGAAACAGAGGAATGTGATGATGGATAACTTTACCCGGATCCTTCGACGGATACCCATGGGCGACGCATCTTCCTCCAACAGCCACTCTGGACGCGCCTCTCCTTTTAAGGTACAAGTTGATTTTGAAATTCCATATTTGAATGCCAGATAGATGCAGACATTGCAGATAGATGGTTAAATCTGCTGGAAGGATATTTTTCGGTTCATGACTTTTCCAATCGCAAAAATATTACCTTTTCACTCCTCAAAGACGCCCCCCATGTCAAGGATTGGTGCAAAACCTACAGTAAGGAAAAGGATGAGAGGGAATCCTCATTGTTTTCAGCCGCACCCACTTGGAATTCTTTCTGAGACGTCATCAAGGAAGAATATTACCCTGTCAGGAGCTATGAATAAAAATAAAAAAGTGGACCACGTTATGGCAAGGGAGGGACCAAGATGTGTCGAAGTTCACAAATGGTTTTCATGCGCTTCGCACAAAGCTGGGTATCAAGGATTTTGAGTGAATTTGGTACTCAAGTACCGCAGTTGTTTACAAAAGTACATCCAAGATGAAATGGATTTCCTCAACATATCCTCACTCGGTGATGCCCATCGATATGTTGTCAAGATTGAGAAAAATTTTAAACATAAGAAGCGAGACTTTGGATCTGTGAACCTAAATCAACGAAAATGCGCCCCCAAACCGCAGAACAGAGGACAAAGCCAAGGCGGGGAAACCTAGGACAACCCATTGAATTCGCAAGCAAAGAAAAACACCACGAAAACAAAGAAGGATAAGGGAAAGTGGTGTGAGTTCCATAAGAGCCCCACTCAGAACATGAGTGAGGGTCGAGCTAAGCAGTCACTAGTGGCTGAGCTGAAGGCTTCCGAATCAGATGCATTTTCTAACTCTGATTCAGAACACGACAAGGGGAATGACAAAGGGAAGCAAATTATTGATACGGAGCCCAGTGCCACCATTGCCACCACCATGATCCAGAAGGAGCCTGAAGATCCAGAGGAGAAGGAGTGTCTCTTCCACTCACATATGTGGGTGAAGGGTTCTCCGTTGCAGTTCATTATCGAAAGCAGAATCCAAAAGAACCTCATTTCAGTAGAGGTCGTGAAGTGGTTGGGCCTACTATAACAACCCTAGTGAAAATTCTATGTAATAAAGTTAAAATAATAACCACGGTTGATGGGACATGTATTCCAAGGTGAATGTTGGGAAAAACATCCTAGTGCGGGTGTTCACATGGTTTATTATTGCTAAGGAAATTGGCAAGGGCTATGGCTAAGGCATTAAAGAGGAAAAAAGTATTTTTGGGCACATTTATTTATGAAAATAATGGAATTAAGAGAAAAGGGAGATGAAAAGTCTCAGGTTGCATGTGAGGAGGAAATTGAAGGAAAATAATGGAAAATGAAGAAAGTAGAGGCCTCTTCTATAAAAAGGCTTATGAGGATCATTTGGTACCTTTTTTCAGTGCATTTTTTTAGCTCTCTCATTATTCTCTCTCTCTCTCTCTCATACTCTTGGATACTTAGAGTTTTCTTGGAGTACCCTTGGAGAGTGTGGATACTTGGTGATTTGGAGCAAGAATGAAAAGGAAGAGCAGGAAAGCATAGGTGGACATCAGAATCGGTAGCTACAATGGGATTTGATTGCAGGTACCGAGTTGCATGTATGTTTTCCTCATTAGTTTTGGCATGCATGATGTATGCATGTGATTTCCTAGTCTTGCCATTTCCTAGACAACCATGGTATTGTGGGTTTATTTTCCATTGATTGTTTTTTGGTTGGTTCTCATGATTCCTTTAGTTGTTGGGTTGAATTATTAGTTCTTGGAGCCTTGGTTGGACAAACACTCTAGAGCCCGACAGACAGTTGTTGGGTTGAGTTACTAGTCCTAGAGCCTTGGTTGGACAAACGCTCAAGAGCCCTAGGTGGTTTTAGTTACTAGTACTAGAGCCTTGGTTGGACAAACACTCTGGATCCCGGGAACAGCTAGGGTTGAGTTACTAATCCTGGAGCCTTGGTTGGAATAAACACTCTGGAGCCCTGAGCAGCTTGGGTGCAGAACAATCCGTGATGGTTAGTGATGTCTGACCGTGAGGTGGAATCATTGGTTTTAGGGTTGAGATAATTCGGTCTCTAGAGCCCGACCCTGGTTTGGTGTTGATTGATGTGTTTGATAAAGTCCCACATTCATGATTGGAATATGGCATGAGGGTGATTGAATGAAGTGAGACTTGGCTCATCCAATCTATGGTCAGGTGGAACGTGGAAGTCCCATATCTGGTTGGGTTTTATATTCATAAATGAAGAGCTCATTCCTCTAGTATTCGATATGAAAATGTATTGGTTTATGTATGGTTTTATTTGTTGTTCTATCCATTGTATTTTAGTTGCTTATATTTTGGTTATAAGCATGTATTTGAGAAGTGATGATGTATGACTTTATCTATGTTTTTTTCTGGAAATGAATGCACAGTGTATCTATTGTCAAATGGAATGTATTGTAGCTTATGATGCAGGGGAGAAATGATTCTTAACTATTCTCATATTTGTATTGGACCCTATGTTTAATTCTATTGTTTGCACCTATAGATGCAATTTTTGTGACATGTTTGACGAAATTCATGTCATGGTTGGGTGGGGTTGGATATGTTCTTGATGATGTGATTGCTTCCTTTTCTCTGTTTTAATGTTATTTACCCTCTCCTAAAGTTACAGGAAGTTTTAGGAAGTGACCTAGGCTCAAGGGATAAAAATGTGGCACGCATCCCGGATATGCAAGCACAATATTGAACTTTTGGGGCCATAACTATGACCTTGACAAGGAAATACCACGGCTAGGGGTCTATAACTGCTCCCTTGCCCTTACATGCCCACGGCTAAGCCTCAAATAGGTCAAAAATTAGTTCTCCCTTAGGGAACAGAGCCCTAAAAGTTTGGGTTGCCTCCTGAGGATATCAATGATGTTGTGTGAGGTTTGTTTGTCATGTTTCTATCATTTCCACTTCCTCAAAGTAATCTAGGAGGTTGAATCTCATATTAGTAGCCTCTCGTCGCATGTTTACCTTGGTTGGTCAGTTACTTGGGTAGATGTGGGAAGAGGGTGTTAAAAAGTGGTTTCAGGGCATGGTTCAACTCTCGGACCGATGGGTGGTGTGTTGGTCATGCTTTTATGCAGATTTATTATGTGTTTTTATACCTATGTTGTATGTGGTTCATGCATTCGTGTGTGTTGGCCATGGTGGCAGTGGTGTCGCCATGGAAGTGCTTATGGTTGTTGATTTCTGGTAGCATCGGATGTGCTCTAAGTCTCAAAATTTGCATACAAGCTTACACACATGTATTTATGGGTTATCTGGAACAGAAGAATAGATTTTTAGATCCAGCGTTGTTGAATCCAGGACTAAAGAGCTACGAAAGTAGCAGATCGATCTCTCAGTAGATTGTGCATTCCAAGCTAGGAGGGTCAAAACCAGCAAGGAAAATATCTCTCTGAGTGAGTCGAAGTAGAGGAAATATTTTTCCAGATTGCAGTTTGGCAGAGGCAAAGGGAGCAGCGTAGTATTTCAGTACATATCAACAGTCAAAGGGACACATTTTTTGCGTAATATTGATTTTTGGTGTAGACGCGTCAAAAGAGAGATCTGGAGAAACTTTGAGGAAATTTTTCTTCCTCAGGGAAATTCTAGCCGGGGAATTCTATTTTTCGAGAGCTGAGCAGGATTTTTTGGGTGGAATATCTACCATCTCCAGCAAGGAGTGTGTAAGCTAGTCCAGCGCTGTGCATAGGAGAAAGAGAGGGGGCTAGATTCAACATTTTTCTATCGTCAGAAATGGCAGCAAGCGGGTTGAGAGATCAAGACAGGTTCAAGGGAGCCTCCAACTATGTGATATGGTAGGCAAGGATCAAATGTCTGTTGGATGATCATGATCTCAATCTCTTTGTCGAAGTTATGGTGGTTGTTCCAGTAGATGTAGATCCTCTGAAGGAATATAAGAAGAATATGCAAAGGAAAAATGTCTGATCCTTGATGGAGTCAGGAATCATGTCATATGTCACATATCTAGCAAAAGGATTGCAATATAAATGTGGCAAGCATTGTAGAAGCTATATCAAGGATCTTACGAGCAACAAAAGATGTATCTGGAAGAGAAAATGCGGACTACTAGGATGAAGAAAGGTGAGCGCAACGATCCATTTCTATCTAGTCTTCAAGAGAACCGAGATCAGCTATCAACTATGGAATTAGCTCCTTAAGCCACCGAGATGGTCAGGTTAGCCCTCAACTCAGTGTTAAAAGAAAATCAGGTCTTTGTACAGAGCATCCTGGGTAGAGAGAATTTTATGGACTGGGAGTCAATGTGGGTTTTTCTTCAGCAAGAAGAGATGAGGAGGGACTTACTCAAGTGTCAACTTGAGGGCAGCAGCAGTAGTGGGAAGACGCTGAAGGAGGAGGAGGATAATGTGGCCCTTTCATCAAAATGGTAGTAGGAGCAGTACAAAAGGAAGAAGGATATTTCCAAGATCAAATGCTTCTGATGTGGAGAAATGGGTCATTATTCCACATAGTGTTCTCTCAAGAAGAAATACAAGGACGAGAAGCATGATCTACAAGCAGCACCTGCCAGGATAGATGAGGAAGAGTTTGCCATGATAGCTCATATACCTCCAAGAGGGAAGTGAGATGAATTGGAGTTGTAGACCCAGAGATCTACAGAGTGGGAAGGATCCTTGAGGATTCCAGCTCTCAGATAAATACGTTACTATGCGACCCCAAATCATATGTAGCGGGATGGACGAGTTCCAATTGGTGCAAAGGAGTGTAGAAGTGACAGGGAAGTGGTTAGCAGCATTAGAACCTAAGCAATGTAGAGCAAATTTGGCAACAGTGTAGTGAGGCGCAACGCAGAGTCAATAGTAGATTCATAGGGACAGCGCAGAGGCTAGCATAGTCATATCTCCAGTACCGAGATGCATCATACTGAACACTTGTTCAGTTTTGGATTTTCTTCAGTTGCGACAAGCAACCATATTGTAGCTCAGTAGCAGTTGACAATGGTAGTGTCAGCAGCAACATGGGCTCAGAATTTGAGAGGGAGTTTCAGTACAAATGCAGTGTTGATAGTTGCAGTATCAACATCAGTACAAGTGTAGTGTTTATGCAGAGTTGGTGGGGAGCAGTGTCAGACATTAGCAGCACAAAGGAATATGTTTCAGAATCAGAGTAGTACTCATGAGGGTGTATTGCTAGAGCACATTCCTCGCTAAGAGGGAGTGTTTATTTCTGGTAGCATCGTATGTACTCTAAGTCTCAAAATTTGTAGAGAGGCTTAGACACATGTATTTCAGATAACCCATAATTTTTTTTGGGAAATTCCACCCAGAATGTATTTTATTGAAAAAATTAATTATTTTAAAAAGACCCTAAGTCTAAACTTGGGGAAAATAAAATAATTAAAGTGAATTAATAGAATATGGGTGTGAATGTTCTAGAAAAGTTGGATCAAGTAAAAGGATAATCTTAGTTGTTGATTGGAGATCTAATCTCAGTCGTTGAAGTTTCAACGAGAAGACTATAACAAATTCTTGAGGGTCACTTGGAAAGACACATTGAGAGGATCAAGAGATCGAATTTTCTGAAGTGAGTAGTGCTCAGAGGAAAATTATGATCGAGAGATTCTACGCAAAGAGGGGCAAAGACATTTTTTGGTCGAAGGATCTTATATGAAGCCAAGAATATGTATCAAAGAGGCAGAGAGATCCGCAAAGGAGGTAGCACAGTGCCCAGTGAGGGTGACGCAAGCCCACGAAGGCAACACATAGAGTAGAGCAATGCTTTCTGAGAAGAGGTCCGAGTTCAAGCTGGGAAATCTAAATTCTGAGTCGGGAGGGGTGGAATCGAAGATCCTAAGATCTCAAATATTTGATAGAGGAG
The DNA here is from genome assembly GCA_034641835.2 of Pinus albicaulis. Lineage (NCBI taxonomy): Eukaryota > Viridiplantae > Streptophyta > Pinopsida > Pinales > Pinaceae > Pinus > Pinus albicaulis. Next base: position 85,218,169 of record CM076574.1, read on the forward strand.
GTGACGCAATCTCCTAGAGGCATTAACACAAGCTCATGCAATGACTGCATAGGGGTAGTGCAGAGGGTGTCAGGAGATCATTGTTTCAGCTACCGGATCAGCTAGGACTTACAGTGTAGAGTGAGGTAATTTCACTAATTTCTTATGCAAAGTGATATTCTCTGTACTTTATAGCAAACAAAGCATCTAGATATTGTATTCAAAAATAACTGTTGCTTAATAATAAAAACCCTCATATTTGTTGCACCGGTTTTCCCGCATTAGGTTTTTTTAGGGGACATTAGTCCAAAATAACGGTGTCAAATGTGTTTATGATTTCTTCTTGTTCAATTTTGTTTCCGCACTTGAAATTTTCTGCAATTTATTTAGTGAAGGCTGCAGTGTGTTTAATTTCATGTTGTTGTAGCAATAAATTGAATAATTAACTTATCAGTTAGAAAAATTAATACCAATTGTTGCAATAGGGTTCCTTATTTTAGGAATTTTCACAATGGTGTCGTCGTCAATATGTTGTCATAAATGTATGATTGATTGTGTGTTGTTCTTGCTCATGTATTGTGTGTGCACTCTTGTTTATATATTGTTACATGTTGTATGTGCATTGCTTGTTATGCTAGGTCACATATTGGCCGTGCTTGTATAGTGTCTGTGTATGCTTGCTTATGTGATGTAATATGTTTAACATGCATTAGTCATTCACGTTTGGTTACATGTTGCTTATGCTTGTATATGGTATGTGCTTGTGATGGTATGTGGTCAATTTTTATTGGTATGGTTATGCATCCATGACTGGACTCCCAAGAGAGTGATGTTATGCGCTAATATACCTCAAGTTACAAGTCTATATGCTGATATGTTTATGTATATACATGTATTTTGCTAATTGGTTGATATTGCAGGATATATCCTCCCCAAATTACACTAAGGTGCTTTATTTTATTTATGAATTGGTGTAGCTAACATATTTTACATTGCAGGAAGAAATCAAAGATGCATAGTAGAATGGCAGACTATAGAGATTCTCCCTATGAGTCATATGAGCAGCATGGTGTTGGATATTCATCTGATTTGGCAGATATACTGAGAAGTTTAAATGAAGAAATAAGGAGTTGCAAGGCATACAATGATAAAATTATACATGCATAGGAAAAACAAGCAGAGGTTAATGCATCCATCCTTCAAAGTTTATCAGATTTGCAGAAATAGGGTCCATTTAGGAGCAATTATGGGCAGGAAGATGGGACCATTGGAGCATATGGCAGCAGGTCTCCCAGTGGTGATAGATCGGATACAGATGACACGATTAAATATCGCAGATTGTTGGACACTCTGGATAGGAGAGGTGATAGACACAGGTATCATTCTAATTCTGGTTTAGATGGGCATCATGATAGTCATCAGTATCATCCTTACAAGAGGAGTGACAAGGGCCATTTTTGGATGAGTTTAAAAAGGAAAAACCACCTACATTTGACAGAGAGATGAAGAAACCATAGGATGCGGGGCATGGTTGCTTGGCATGAAGAATTTTTTCAAATTGCATGATTACTGGAAAAATATGAAAGCTAGGATAGCTACATCTAGCCTGAGAGGTAGAGCAGACATTTGGTGGTAAAATGTGAATAATTTAAGATATATTTCTGAGGAGGAGTTGACTTGGAGTGAGTTCGAAAGGCTATTCCGAAGAGGTATCTATTAGAGAGATACTACATTGATAGGCCAAAGGACTTTTATGAGTTGAAGAGGGGTTTCATGAGAGATGAGGAGTATACTAGAAGGTTCTTGTAGTTACTGAGATATGTGCCTTACCTCAAGGAGGAGAAGGTCAAGATTCATATATTTATTAGTGGACTATCGATTGCATCCAGAGATAGGATTGAATTCGATGAGCCTAAATCATTGCAGGATGCCATCCGTAAACTCAAGAATTTTTATGAATAATCAAAGCGCATATCAGAAACCAAGCCAGATTGGATAGGTACTGATAAGAATAAAGAAAAATGGGTCAATAAGTGAGCAAGGCCTCAAGATACATGTAACAAGGAGAATGTTGCCCCACCTAGGAAGTTCAATACATCCGATAGAGGATAGGGAGTTCGGTCAAAGCAGTAGAATAAGAATGAGAATAGGGAGCTAGTTAGATGTTGGACTTGTGGAGGAGATCATCGTAGGAGATATTTTCCACAACATCAGGGTGGCAGGCCACAGATCTATAGTGTGCATGAGGCACAAATAGTGGGAGATGTTGGGCATAGCATTCCTCGGATTTATGCAGCGGTGGATAACATGCAGCCAGATCATCAGGCTTCTATCATTCAGAAGGACGGTAAGCTTTATAATCAAGTTGTTTCTATTTTGATTGACCCTAGATATAACTATAGTTATATTAGTCGTGACCTAGTGGATAAGTGTGGCTTGAGTAAGTAAATGCATGCAGAATGTTGGTTCGTGCAGTTGGCCATAGGTACAAAGAAAATATTTCACCATCGGGTAAGAGCTTATGCATTTGAGCTAAATGGTATGCCTATAGCAGCGCACTTAAACATATTTCCATTGGGTTCATACAGTATGCTATTAGGTATGGATTGGTTATATCTTCACGAGACCAAGGTAGATTTCTATGATAAATCTATTGAGTGCTTGGACGACAATGGGGAACCAAGAGTCTTGCGGAGAAAGAAGAAATCCACATCAGTTAGGATGGTGACAGCCATGCAGGCGAAGCGTAGTCGTACGAAAGGGTGTGTACTATTTGTAGTTCATATCTCTAGTGATAATTGTAAGGAGGCTGAGGATGTAGATTTTTTAGTAGGTGTCCAGTTTTTTAGGAGTTTTGAAATGTGTTTCCATCAGATATTTCGGAGTTCCACCGCATAGGGAAGTAGACTTTTCTATTGATTTGATTTCAAGGGCAGCTCCAGCACCAAAGGCACCTTACAGGATGAGTACACCAGAGTTGGTAGAGTTGAAATTGCAGATGAAGGAAATGTTGGAAAAAAGGTACATTAGGCCAAGTGCATCGCCATGTGGAGCATCAGTGTTGTTTGTGAAGAAGAAATATGGCACTCTTAGACTATGCATTGACTACATGTAGTTGAATAAAGTGACCATCAAGAAAAGGTACCCACTACCAAGGATTGATGATTTGTTCTATCAACTGAAGGGAGAAGCAGTGTTCTCTAAGCTCGACTTGAGATCGGGCTATCATCAAGTACGCATCAAAGAGTTGGACATCTACAAGACCACATTCAGAACTAGGTACGGGCATTATGAGTTTGTTGTAGTTCCATTTGGTTTGACTAATGCCCCAGATACATTTATGTGTTTGATGAACAGTCTGGTGCGTCCTTATTTGTACAAGTTTGTGATTGTGTTCATTGATGACATATCGGTTTATTCTTAAAATTAAGAAGATCATGTTGAGCATTTAGCAGCAGTGTTGAGGTTGTTGAGAGAGCATCAGTTGTATGCTAAGCTCAAAAAATGTAGCTTCTTCCAGACTAAGGTACTGATACAGACTTATGCAAAAACACAATAAAATACCAAAATAAAAATAAGTGTGGAGATGTAGCAGGAATAACACTTCATTTCATTAATATCAAATACTGAAAAATGCTTACAGACATAATGGGAAATAAACTAACTCAGGCAATGGTAGCTTATCTCTAAAAAGAGATGTGGCAGCTACATGCCTCTAAACTTTGTTACAATGAGGCTCTAAGGCCTATTTATTATTGAGAAACAATGGAAAACCATAAACATCCAAAAACCCAACCATAGAAGATGAAACACCAAACTATGGGCCCTGTTGGGGTAAATTGGTACACCAATTTCCTGGGGTCGTAAATTTGGCATACGATATTCGTTTAAAGCATGCGATACCTCATTAGAAACATCTATCCGAGGACTAAAAAATTTGATAGTGAATTTCGAGTTGAAGAATCACATTAATTTAGGGCCTCAAAATGGCTCTAGAAGTTCAGGAACAGAAAAACTACCAAAAAAAGTAAATTGTGCTACAATTAAGGAAACTAAAAAACTGAAAGAAACAATGGTGGGGATCCAAGTGGAATATGTGGGTGGCCACCAATATCCACCTGGATCAGGTACACTACTTGGTACATGTCTCCAAGGAGGGCATTGCAGTAGATCCAGAAAAGATAAGGACCATCATGGAGTGCGTACCTCCCAAGAGTGTAGATGAGTTGAGATCATTCATGGGATTGGAAATTTATTACAAGAGGTTCAACAGGAACTTCTCACATATTGCGTATTTGATTACATCAGTGTAGAGGAAAGGTAATAATTTTGATTAGATAGACGAGTGTGAGGCTAGTTTTGAGAAACTCAAGTAGTTGTTGACACATGCTCCAGTGTTAAAAATTGTAGATTGTGCAAATGCTTTCCGGAGAGGACTTGGTGGAGTCCTTATGCAGGATGGACAGGTGGTAAGCTATGAGTCACGAAAAATGAATGAGCAAGAACAGAACTACTCGACACATGACCTTGATCTAGCAGTGATTATTCATGCACTGAAGATGTGGAGGCACTATATTCTTGGTAGGTGGTTTGTACTTATGAGTGATCACATCGGGTTAAGGTACTTGTTTGACCAGCTGAATTTGAATGCTAGACAGGCTAGATGGTTGGGCATGATTAGCGAGTTTGAATTCAAGATCAAGTACATCAAGGGAAAGGAAAACAGAGTCGTAGATGCTCTTAGCAAGAAGTTACAAGTAAATCACATAGCAGCTATGATATCCTGTGAGACAGTATTACAGTATAGGATCTTGTAGGCGAGTTAGTTGGATCACAGGTATATGGAGATTGTGCATAGGTTACAACAACATACAGGTACAGGTGTTGGCACAGGTACATTTATAGGTGTTGTTACAGGTACAGGTACAGGTACAGGTGGAAATACAGGTGCAGGTGCAGGTGGTAGTGGCATGAGTACAGGTGCAGGTGTACATGATTTGGATTACCATCTCACAGTGGATGGATTGGTTATATTTAGAGACAGGATATATGTAAAGGACATCAATGATCTCAAGAAGGTGATCGTGAGGTATTTTCATCCGAAACCATATTCGGGTCACCCACGCTACCAGAATACTTTGACTATAGTGAATATATTATACTATTGGTCAAATATGAATAAGGATGTGGAAAATTTTGTAGCCAAAATTTTGGGTTGTCATATGGTTAAGGCAGAGTGTAAACATCCAAGAGGATTGCTAAAACTAATCGCGATACCAGAGTGGAAATGGGAGGTCATTTCCATGGATTTCATTACAGGTTTGTCGAGGACAGCTAGACAACATGATTCCATCATGGTTATGGTGGACAGGTTGACCAAGGTTTCACATTTCATTCCAGTCAAGACTACATTCTCACCTAGTGATGTAGCACAAGTGTTTATCAAAGACATAGTCAGATTGCATGGTGTTCCAAAGAAGATTGTGTCTGGCAGGGATGCAAAGTTCACTTCCAAGTTTTGGAAGGAGTTGTTTGCAATTTTGGGCACCAAATTGGCCTTCAACACAACGTATCATCTATAGACAGATGGACAAGCTGAGAGGGTCAATAGGATATAGGAGGATATGTTTAGGATGTGTGTAATGCATCAACAGCACAAGTAGGAAGAGTATCTTCCATTGGTAGAGTTCTCCTACAGCAACGGGAATCAGGAGTCATTGAGGATGAGTCCATTTGAGGCATTGTATGGGAAGAGTTGAAAAACTCCTATCAGTTGGAGCGATCTCGTTAACAGGGTACTGATTGTACCATACATGTTGGAAGAAATGGAACAGGAAATGCAGGTGATTAAGCATAACTTAAAAGCAATGCAGGATAGGAAGAATATTTATGTAGACAGGAACAAGTTGTTCAAGGAGCTTCAAGTTGGGGATCAGGTGTACTTGCGTATCAAGCCCAAGAAGAGCTCCTTGTGGACTGGATCATGTGCCAAGCTAGAACCCATGTTTTGTGGACCCTTCAGGATCATTGAGAGGATCAAACCGATAGCCTATCGACTTGCATTGCCTTCCACAATGAAATTCCATAATTTTTTTCATACACTACAAGGAAAATACCCTCTAGCGGATGTTTTTGAGGAGCCTCTTATAAAAATACCCCAAACATCCTTTTCTAACGGAGGTTCCTAGAGGAGGTTGGCGGGTGGAGGTTTTTGTGGATGTATTTCGTCCGGTGCTCTTATCACCGTAAAACGCACCGGTGCGTTCAACACGAGAAAGCACCGGTGTGGTTAAAACATTGGCACACGAGACATCATGCGCTCCGTACACACCCGCCTGGTGCATTGTATTTCTATAACGCACCGGTACTTTACATAAATTCTGCACCGGTGCCTCATAAAAATGTGCACGAAAACCGAAACTGTCTGGGTTGCCCTTAAACGCACCGAGTCACCCTGAAATCCCCGCACACCGACACAAGGTTAAATAAATAAAAAAATACAGCCAAAAAACCACATAAAGCATAGGCACACCAGACACCGTGCGCTCCTAACACACCCGCCCAGTGCGTCATATTACTGTAGAGCACTGGTGCCTTACAGCTCTTCCGCACTGGTGCTTCAGAAAACGTGCGCGAAAACAGAAACCGCCCGGTGTGGAATAAAGAAAACACACAGGGGTGCCCATAACCCCCGCGCATCGGTAGAGGGTTAAAGAAAAAAAAATTACAGTCAAAAAACCTCACAAAACATTGGCACACCGGAAACTGTGTGCTCCATACACACCCACCTGGTGCCTTATATTAAGGAATTGCACCGATGCGTGACAAATCGTCAGCACTGGTGCCTCATAAAAAGCATGCGAAAATAGATAACGCCCGGGGCGGAATGACAGCAACGCACCGGGGAGCCCATACCCCACGCACTGGAACAGGGTTAAATAAATAAAAAAAATTACGGCCAAAATACCGCACTGAACATTGGCTCACCGGACACTGTGCCCAGTGCGTCGTATTACAATAGAGCACCGATGCGTTATAACTATGTCGCACAGATGCATCATAAAAGTGCGCAAAAATAGAAACCGCCTAGGGCGGCATAGCACAAATGCACCGACACGCCAATAAAAACCTCGCGCACTGGAACAGGGTTAAATAATAATAAAAAATTACGGCCAAAAAACCGCATTTTTCACTTTTATCAGTGCTACAGAGCTCTCAAGCACCGATGCAAGTTATCCTTTTTTGATCCGCCCTGACATCGGTGCTCCCATTGCACTCATTGCATGCGCTGCTGCTATGCATTGCCCACCAATCTCCAGGTTGAATTTTGTAAAACGGTGGACAAATTTTCTTTTGTAAATTCTACAACCAATATGTCTCCTCGACGGGTAAATGTACAGGTATTTTTCTTGTTTTTCCTTAATTAAGCATTTTAGAGGATTAGAATTTCAAAAAACCTTAAAATTAACCATTTAAAAAAAAAAAAAAACGTCACGCGGTGCGCTCGAGCCGTTCGGCTTGCATAGGTCTGCGGTGTTGCCTATAAATTTACAGGTCGCACTGAAACTGGCTAATGGTATCTGCACCGGTTTTTGGGCAGTACCAATAGGCGCACCGTGTTATTTAAAAAAAAAATTAAAAGTGCGGTGCGGACATTTACCAAGCCGCACCGTTGAGAATGTGGGATTGCGACAACTCGGTGCATTGACGGAATTATCTGCCTCGGGGCGCGTAATGTTGTCAGCGCACCGCGTACCGCAATTCAACATTGTCAATAATTTAGCCTTGTAAACCAGTGCTAAGGCTATCTGCACCGATTCCGATGTGGTACCAAAGGCGCACTGTGTTAATTTAAATTCTTTTAAAAAGAGCGGTGCAGTCGGTTGCCTGGCCGCACCGTTGACCTAGTTGAATAGTGGTGATGCGGTGCGTTGAACGAAATAACTGCCCCAGTATAGCTATTTTTGTCAATGCACGTTTTACCATATTTGGCCTGCGTCAATGGTGCGGCCTTTTAAAATACCGCACCGACAACTATGTATAGTGGCAGGAGGGTGGTGCGCTGACTTAGCTATATGCCCTGGGGCATATAGTGTAGTCAGCGCACCGCCCTCCTGACAACGCACGTAGTCAATGGTGCGCTAAAAAAAATTTCTGTAGCACCGCCCCCGGTGCGCTGATTATCATTAGGTGCACCATTCCTGGTGCGCTCTGTTGAAAGACGCACCAAGACCGGTGCGTGACTGTGTTTTTGGCGCACCGACTGCTGTTTTACTTATTTTTCAAAAAATATTTATATACGTATATTTCTAAATACATGTCTCATTTAATAAAAAAATTGTGTTTAATATGTCAATCTTTTAGAGACATGAAAGGAGAGAAGAGGGGCAACAACAACAACAACAAGCATAACAGTATAACATGGTTCGCATGTGGGAGGCATGAGAGAGGGAAAGAGATGTGTACTCTCACCCTATTACAGCAGTGACGCAAGGGATCCTAAGGCAGGTAGGCCTCCTCAAGTTCTATGAGGAGGCTACTTCCCTAAAGTATTATAGTTTTTTATTGAGACATCTTATCCGAAGTTGGAATGCCTAGCAACAGGCTTTCCGGGTTGGTATCAACCAGTGGTACAGGCCCATTGAGGAGGATATATATTTTATTACAGGGCTATCGAGGAGAGGGGTCGATTTCCCCTCGTTCCCCGAGGTTCCAGCTGCCTGTGTAGTAGGGAGTGAGTTAGTTTACTCCCAGAGATACATTGGAGCAAATTTAGTATCTCCTGCAGATTCTCGGGTTGCTGGAGGGTAGTTACGTATTGGTGCATTTAGTCGTGAGGAGGTCTAGTTTCTCTCACTTATCATTTCGACCATTTTGCACAACACCAGTGACCGGCAACGCATTAGTTGCTCGCTTTTATATTATGTTGATTCTTTAGTACAGCAACCACGACTTGTCAGGTGGTCTGCCATTTTTTTGTGGCAGTTTTGTACAGCATTAGATAGATGTTGTGCTCATGCGCAAGGGAGGATCAACTTCCCTTTTGCTTCAGAGCTTTTTTGTTTATTTTTTGAGAGGTTTCCAGAGACGAGGCCTAGTTTTCTTCGGCAACCTCGTAGGCCGATTACTGAGGCACGTATGCACATGTGGGGGCAGATGATGCCCAAGAGGGAGGAGACTTTGTTCCCGGCGAGGATATCAAATGATGCACTGGAGTTGCTAGCCAGTGTTGATGAGCATCCCTTCATTATGGTCCCCTGTCCTTATGTGGGGTTGGATTGGTGAGGGTGTGCCAACATCCTCTTCACAGCTGATGAGCTACCAGATGATAGAGGTAATATTATTGTTTTATTTAAATTTATTCTAACATGTTCCTTAACTTGTTTTTATTAAATTGTGTAATGAAATTGTCTAGTTATTGTTGTGTACTTGTATATATTTTACAGACATTGGCTCTTTTGATGGCGAGGAGATGCCACCACCACCACATGATCCAGGTGTGGATTCTGATGACGATGAGGGCATGCCAGATGCCAAGGACCATCAGGAGGCCGGTGCAGAAAGACCTGCTCCTGCTAGTGCGCCGGTGCGCGGTCGACTTAATGATGCTAGATACAGGATGGAGTTGGGTGACCAACTCATTGCATTGATTTTTGAGGCAAGCATCAGACCCACTCATTACAGAGGCATAGAGGCCGATGATAGGCTATTATGGATGTGGAGAGGCTTGCCGCATGACATGTACAGCCTGATGCGGTATGTTGTAGGAGTTACGACAACTTTTACGGGACTGACGAGGACTGTTGCACGTTACGATCGAGCTACAGCGCGTGATGGAAATTCTGCGAGGCACAGCATACCATCATCTCATGATCATTCACCTCGCGCCGTGCCAAAATAGCATGAGCCTCCACTAGCATCTAGCAGCAGTCATCATGGAGATGAGGCTGGACCATCAACCACGTCCAGTCAGCAGCCTGCAGCACCCATTAGGGGAATTTTGAGGTATAAAACTGGCCTCCTAAGGAAAATGTAGAATCAAAATTCACTTTATGAGAACCAATCACATTTTAGGGGATGACATCATCCCTAATGGTTGAGGTGCCATTTCTTGAGTTAAAGGTACTTACTTGTCACATTCTCAATGGTAGATAAAAAATCATGGTTAACCATGGTAGTGCTCTAAGTACTTTTAAAGTCATAAAATAAAGTACTCATAATAAATTTCATTTCACATTTTTTCAATAAAATATTAATATTCTCATTTCATATTTTTTGAAAGAAACAATGCATATCCCTACACAATATTCATGTATTTACACACTTTTCAATAAATATTATATTTGTATATTTTCAAATATTTATTTATAATCAAATTGATTCAATATGTAATATAAAATTCATATATAAAACAATATATTATATTATATTGTTTTTATATAGTATATTAGTTACATGTTATTATATAATTTAAATAAGAAAAATTTTAATTAATAGTACAAAGGACAAAGGCATTAGTTCTGCAATGATAATGATTTTTTCTTGAAAATCTCATTCTTATTTATAGTCACATCAATACAATTTTTTTATTAATTTTATTTTAGTACAACTTTTGAATTGAATTTAACTATGGTTACATGGATTTTGGTGCAAAAAATGAATTGCCAATTCATAAATATTATTTTATTGGTTTACCTATTATTTTATTATTTCCTTAGGAGACCCATTTTAGACCTCAAAATTCCCCTCATGCATCAGTATTCATGATCATGAGCAGGCACCATTGACTCATGATCAAGGCTCCAGTAATATTGATATTGATGTTGTACTACCACCAGCTGATCCATGACATTTATATTACAGTTGTATATTTTTAACATTATTCAGTTATATATATATATATATAGTCCATGTATTTTATGTTCATGTTGCAGTTGTACTTAATTTACATGTTGGTGATCATCATGATGTGTATGTTGTTAGGTCATGTTAGATATGTTCATTTAATGTGCAGCTTGCAGATAGATGTGTATGTGATAGCATGAGTTATTTGACATGAGATGTATATTTGATGTTTTTGTTGTGATGATGTTAATATATAATGTTAATTGTGTTTTGTTAGATGATCATGATCACAATGATTCAGTTAGAGATTTTGAATGTGTTTTTTAGTCAAATATGATGTTTGTACTATGGTTATCATGAACTTGATGTTTATTAATTAATTTAATAATAAATAATCATGATATTGTAAAATTGTAATATTTGTAATTCTAATTGTATTTAAAATTCTAAAATTATAATTGTAATGGTATATATGTAAGTTTGTAAAATTGTAATTGTAATTATAATTTTTTAATTTGTAAAATTGTAATTGCAATTGTAATTTTTTAATTTGTAAAATTGTAATTGTATATATGTAAAATTCTAAAATTGTAATTCTAATTGTAATTGTACGTGAAATTGTAAAATTCTAATTCTAATTATAATTCTAGTTCTAGTTATAATTGTAATTTTATGTAAAATATTTGTAAAATTTTAATTGTATTAATGTGAAATGAATTTATTAAAATTTTTAAATTTTTAAATTTGTAAATTTTAAATAATTGTAAAATAATAAATCTAGAATAATATGATTTATTGTAACATAATAAAGTTTAGAAAATAATGCAAATAAATTCCTATACTTTAGAATTATCATTATTATATTATGATCTTAGATACAAAAAAAAAAAAAAAAATTATACAATACGCCATTGTTTTTGAGATCAACATAATTGCAAATTATCAAGTGAATTATTGATTTTAACATTAACACAATGCAAATTACCAATTAATTCAAAATACATATTATATTAATATTTCGAAAAACCCGTCTTGAAAAGTATAATATTGATGAAATAACACATGTACCATATCACTCTCGGTTCTCATGATCACCCTCATTATCTTCTAGCTCGCATGGCATGATAACACTATTGTTCTCAAAAATATGTTTTGATCTAAGGTCATGTGTCAATACGAACCACCAATCCCTATCCAACACATCTGGGTAAAAAAACACCTGGTTGCAGTGTTTAGGGAATACATAGGGCTCCTTAGCTTCATCCCACATCTTTCTAGAGTTGATACATATCAGCCTACTATCGTGATCTTCCTTTACATTATTCTAATCAAAGGTGTCCCACCACTTGCACCTAAAAATAACACATTGGAAAGAAGAAAAATCCACTTCAATGATCTCTTGTATCTTTCCGACGTAACCTAACGTCCCTCGTACTAACTTTTGATCACGATGGCTAGATCGACTAGATTGATCAAACTCAACTTCCACTCCACAGTCTTTTGTGATGTTTCCAGCATTGGCATTTTCTGTGCGAAAATGGTGTCCATATGCCCACATAGATGGGAACAAATGCACCTATTATAAAAAAGTTTAAAAATTCATAGTGTCATGTGTCTTATAAATAATAATCCAAAAGTTAAAATATGAAATGTAGATGTCTTAATATAAGTTTAAAATGTACATATAAATTAAAAATATTATTACCGAGTTGCTGCACCCAATCCCTACGTTTAAGGCATCCTCTTCAGCATGCGAGTAACAACCGGTAGCATCGTATTTCTCTCTGACTTGGTCAGCAACCCAACTGTTGGGGCATATTTTTGGCATATTTTCTTTTAAATTATAGGATAAGGCACACTTCTACCATTCAACCGTCTGGATTCTTTCCTGTCACTATCCCATTTCATCCTGTTTTGTGCGTACAATGCGACCCACGGTTGTGCCGCTTCAGAATTGTAAAGAACGAATTTATTGATTGCTTCAATTTTTGCATTCGTTGATGAAATCAAACCAACATTATATAGTACTTAGAGATCAAAATATACATTATATCGAAGTTTAACATGAATATTAATTATTTTTGTAAATTTGAAAAATTATAAGTCGCTTACTCTTTATCAAGCGCTTTTTTCCACTCTTTTGGAGCAACTCTCCTGCTCTTTTGTCTTCATCAATTTCATCATCCCAAATCACCGCACCTGGTCTGTTATCGATCTGCTTGATGTACTCACTGGCATAATAGAAAGACTCATACGATATGTACCTCGTGTTTTTCCCTTTGTCGAACAAAACCTTTCAATTTCTTCATGTACCTCTCTAAGAAGAACATCCAACGACAAGAACCAACCCCAACTAATTCAACCTCATCTACTAGGTGGATTATAAGATGAACCTTTAAGTCCATGAAACTCATCGGCAGTTCCTTCTCAAACATACAAACAATCTCAACTATCTCTTGACACCACTGTTGAATTCTAGCCACATGAATCTCCTTTGACGTGATCCAACGTACAAATGCAGATAATTTAGATATGGCACGTCCTAGGTCTTGAGGGAATTCATGTTTCACACACCCACGCATGAAAAAAGGATAATGAAAATGAAAAGTTATAAGCACGTGCAACAATATACAAAAATAGTTATTTTTTATGATCTCCGCATGGGATAAAATTTATTAATATAAAAAATAATAAAATCATGCTTTTGACATTATACGTACTCTTAGAATATTCAAATGGTCATGCGATTTCAACCCCGACAAATGGTCATCCATGGTGAAGTAGCGTCGTAGTGAAGATCTATATGAAGTTGGCAACCTCACATCCACTGTAACTTCCTTTGCCAAAGATATATCATATTTTTTAAAAATCCATGGGACATCACCTTCTTTGAAAAACCATGAATTAGAGGGTCCAGCACCTGCCTCTGATCGCGTACTTTCTAATCGTCTTGGCCAATGTTTCTTTTTAGTTTTTGAAGTAATAAGATATTTCGTAACAACCAATGTGTCACTTTGTTTCGATGATATGTTCCTCCATAAAGAAGATGAAATATTTTTAAATATATGCATGAAATATAATAAGTGGGTAATCTTAAGATGATCCCAATATGGGAGGTCATAAAAGATAGATTTCCTTTTCATCCAAATGGGCAATTTCTTAACATAGGTTTCGAAGAAATCTGGATCATCAAACATAGGTTCCCCATTTGAATCGAACATTTCTATGAACTCCTTCTCCTTCTCTCTCTCATATGCTCTAAGCCATTCAGCTGGAGTCATTATTGGAGGCCTTTGGGTTCTCTCTCGTTTACCATTGAAAGTGGATTTTGTTCTTCTGTAAGGGTTTTCTTATGGTAGGAATACCCTGGAGCAATCATACATTGGATTTCGTAGGTCCTTGGACCATCTAGCTTTCAGAGAAGGCCCACAACATTTACATCCAAAATACCCTTTTGTTACAAGACCTACGAGATTATATTTGTATACATTAATTAATATGCATGGCACATTAAATAATATCATGAAGATCATAACAAATATTACAACAAATTAAATAACTAATATGCGAAAGAATATTGTTACATATATAAACATATCAATAAATTAAACATGTAATTTACAAGAGCAAACTCCTAAGCTTGGATAATCATGTGTCATGTAAGCACATATGCCATACAACGTAAAGCTCCTCTCTACTGCGATGGGTCTTGATACATCGTATACATTTATCCCATCCCATAATTCCTTCAATTCATCTACCATTGGTTGTAAGTAAACATCCATATTCTTCACTTATCTTCTACTAGGTACTATGAGAGCCAACATGAGATGTTCATTCTTCACAGACAACCATGGGGGGATATTGTTATTGATCACTACTATAGGCCAAACAGAATAGTTGGTGTTCTAGAGGGAATATGGGTTGATCTTTCAACTACTATTGTATGCTCAGTCACAGATTGTGATTTATCCTTGAATTTTTCGGGCCATGTATCCTCTATATTCTTCATGGATATTGAATCAGTTGGGATTCTCATAACTCCCAACTCACTTCTATGTGAGGCATGTCATCCCTACAACATAGCTATTTCTTTGCAACGAAAGAGCCTTTAAATCCTTGGGATTATAGGCATGTGCCTCAATATCTTAAAAGGAGGACCACATGCTTTACCATTATTTTTTATTTATCATACTTGTAATGCCCACATTTTGGAAATATCTCTTTGTCTGCATATTCTCCTCTATATAGAATGCAATCACTTGGATATGCATGATATGATATGTGCTCAATACCCAACATTTTCAACAATTTCTTTTCCTCTGCGCAGCTACCGGGCAAGACATTATCACTCGGAAGAACCTTATCTTTGAATAACTTGTAGTTGGTGATCATGGAAAAATATATTGATAAATGTACATTAATGTCGATATAATTATTAACGTTCATAAAATTTACCATTTGTAATGTTCATTACAATGTACTAATTATATTTCAAATTTATATAAGGGAGTATTTTATGGTAACTTACCTCAAAAATTCTGAGAAGCATGCATTCGACAAGCCAAACTTTGCTTTCAAGTTGTACAGTAACATCGTTGTCCCCAACTGGGTAGACTTTGACTGACCGCCAGGTCCAAAGAGAGAGGTGGTGGAAGCAAATTTAAGGCTTTCGAAAAAGGTGTCAGTGATATGAGCATCATCCCCTAGCTGATCATCATTTTGGAATGCGTCTAACAACATTGTCTCCATGGCAGTCATATCCCTTAAGTAATCATCCATACCAACCTCTATTTGATTGCCTCCACTGCTAGCTTGTGAAGAACTACTATTGTTGTAGTCATTCCTAATTGGTGAATCTGGACGTAGAGGGAATTGAATCAGTGGTTGATTCAACCATTCTTGGTATCGTTCCTCTCCAATTTTTTCTCTTAATTCAGTCTTCTCTCGATTTGACATTGTCGTGGGGTGCAACGGAAGATGGTAGGTAGGTCATTTCATCATCACTAGAATCCTAATAATTAACAAAAAAAAAAAAAAAAATTGAACATGATTAGTGCACAATATATGATATCAATTAGTAACTACGTTGACAATATTGCATGATTATAAATTGGTTTGACGTTGAAATAATTACATATTAATCGATATATATACCAAAAAATTATAATTATAATCACCATCATTGTCCCGAGATTGTGGATAGAAGATGCAATATTGTTACAATTGGCAGGGTGAAGTGGCTGTCCATTTTCATCTACCAAATGCGCCTTGCGGTATGCAGCTCTTGGTAAGAACTTCCGATGTTTTGGAGCAGTTTGAATATTTTTTGCATCTAAACTCAATGTTGAATCTGCATGAACCTGCAAATTTTTTTCCATTAAAAATTTAAATAAGTTGTGCATGACTGACTGCATGGGTAAAAACATAAATTCAATTAGATAGTGAAAATATAAAACAAAACTGAAGTAAATATTATGTCTCCAGATGGATAGGGAGAACTCCGCGATGGAATTTGAGAAATATTATGGAACGAGCTAGATTTTGAAGAATTGTCCATTTCATATAATAGATAATATTTTCTCCCTGCATTTGAGCAAAACAACAATAAATTTTGGTGCACAAACCTAAATGTAATTTCGGTGTGTAATGTACACATAACCGCACCGGTGCATTCTTTGTATTGTGCATCGGTAACGTTTTATAACTCAATGCACCCTTGCGGTTCGATTAAGGGAAGCACTGGTAAACGAATAACCGCAAATAAAAAAAGTGCAACCCTATTTTCTTAAGTAAAAAAAAAAAACGGTAAATTGAAAAATGGGCGGAAAAATATTTTTGAAAATCTAATTTCATAAAACATTTCTTTCAATACTAAACACTTTTCATTATTTCACTATTTTTGCAAAAAAATTCAACCAGAGATTTGCAGGATACATATATGGAGAAAACAGAGCACGAGAGCACTGTGGAGCAGGGAAATATGTTTGAACAGAAGTATTCAGACAATCATAATTCCAAACCTCTGGTGATTCAAACCTTGTAACATAGAATTTCAAACGATGTGAGTAAAGTTTATTGTTTTTTTTTACTTTTTTCTGCAGTTTTTTTTATGCAGTAAAAGAAAAAATCAAAGTCTATTGTTTTTTTTTACTTTTTCTGTAGTTTTTTTTATGAAGTAAAATAACAAAATCAAAGTTTATTGTTTTTTTTAATTTTCTGTAGTTTTTTTTACCTTTTCTACAGTTTTCAGAAACAAAATAAATAAATAAATAATCCATTTTTAGAAACAAAAACCCTATATTATTTTTGTTTCTGCACTTTCTTCTCCCTCTTTCTGTAATTTCAGAATTAGGGCTTTTCAATTTAGATTTATAGGGTTTGTATAGTCATAAGGCATCCAACCCACAGGACGACTTGCATAATTAGATCCCAATCCATGTTGGCCCTCGCGTGAATCTATAAAAAAAAACAGATTTTTTTTCGTCGGTGCGCCCTGCGTTACATAGCGCACCGGTGCACTCTGTTATACCAGCGCACCGTGAAAGTACAGTGATAAAAAATAAAAAAATAAAATATGTTTTTATCAGTGCGCCATATGTAACATATGGCACTGGTGCACTATTTCATTGTGGCGCACCTCAAACATGCTATTTCGCAAAAAAAACCATTTTAGAAACAAACCCTACATTCTTTTTGTTTCTGTCATTTCTTCTCCCTCTTTCTGTGATTTCCGAATTAGGACTTTCCAATTTATATTTATAGGGTTTGTATTGCTAAATATAATCCTAATACATCCAACCCACGGGATAACCTGCATATTCGGATCCCAAAACATGTCAGCCCTTGTGTAAATTAAAAAAAAAAGAATATTTTTTTTCGGTGTGCCCTGTGTACCTAAGCGCACCGATGCGCTCTATTATCCCAGCATACCGTGAAAGTACTGGGATAAAAAATTATAAAAACAAAATGTTTTTTCTCAGTGCGCCATTTGTAAAATATGTAGCCGGTGCGCTATTTCATTATGGCGCACCGCGAACGCTTTGTTTCGAAAAAAGAAAAAAAAAAATCAAAAAATACAAACCTTGCATTCTTTTTGTTTCTGCCCTTTCTTCTCCCTCTTTTTGTGATTCCAGAATTAGGGCTTTTCAATTTAGATTTATAGGGTTTGTTTTTCTAAATATAGACCTAAGACATCCAACCGATGGGATGATTAGCATATTCGGATCTCAATCCATGCCGGCCCTTGCGTGAATTTTAAAAAAAAAAAAAAGATTTTTTTTTTTTTTATCGATGTGCCCGGCGTAACATAGCGCACCGGTGCTCTGTATTGTACAAGCACGCCGCATAAGCAATGTGATAAAAAATTAATAAACAAAAATTTTTTATCGATGCGCCATATGTAAAATATGGCACCGGTTTATGCTACAAAAAATAACACTGGACGATTTTTATTATTTTATCATGGTTAACCAATGCGGTGATTAACATGTCATGCACCGGTGCTCCTTGTTAACATAGAGCACCATACGGTCTATTATACTGTTTGTGCGGTGCATTTGGAAGACACCCACACACCGGCGTCGTTGCGTACACCATGAATGGCGCACCGATTTCTTGAGATTTTTTTTTACTTGAAAAGTTGACAATTTATTTATAAATATATTAATGAATGATATGGTACATGTTTGAAATTGATAAAGAAATGACTGACAAGAGATCAAGTAACAAAAATACTGATAACACATCAAGAAAAAAAAAAGGCAAGTTCTTTGTAAATTCTTTACAAAAAATATTATTTTTGAACTATATGTAAGTTTAACTAATATGTATTGTTTACTGTGTATCATGCAGAGCCACAAAATGAAGAAACTCGATTCGATTATTTCTGATCTAAGACTAGAAGAGTGTAAAATATTGATGGAAAAATAGCAAAAGGATGAATCAGGTGAATAAAAAAATACTATCAATCCAATACGGTTTCTTTTTTAGTTTTCATTAATAATATAATTAAAATTGTTAGATAACATGCGTGAGACGATCTATTAACTCTACATATGTTTAATGTTCTCACACCAACAACTCAGCGAAGGAATGTTGTTCTAAGAAGAAAAAAACCAGGAAAGACATCACCAGATGAAAATGAATTTCTCCTTAGCTCCCATGCGAACCTCTCTTTGGAGATTAACGAAAACATAAAACTTTTACAAAATTTTGAGGGATCTAGTGGGAAATAATGTATAGACATTCTTTCGCACCTATCTAAAAACCAATCCAATGATTCCAAGAACTAGATTTTATGTAAACTACAGGAAGAGTTTCCAGAGAATTGGTCAATGAGACATGTCAGACTTTTAATAGCAAAAACGTACAACAACAAAAAAGAAGGAATAAAAAAGTAATATTCCTTTAGATGTTTGTCTAAAATTATTTATAAATATCACTTTTGTTATACTTAATTTTCATATATCAATATAGAAATTAAATATTTTATTGTCATGTTACATTTTTAGGAATATTACAAAAATCTCAAAAGATGAACGAGCTGATATCCGAAATATGCCAGTAGGAATGTCCAGAAAGGTGTACAAGGAGATGGTCAAAGAAATGGACAAAATTGCATCGCGGAAGGACCCATATCAACAACAACGTGCTTCAAATGTAATATGTAATCATTGAATTTTTTGATAATTAGGTAAAATAAATAAAAAATTTAGCATTAAATATTAATTTTCAAGTATTTTCTTGCAGAAAAGAAAAGAAAATGGAACCCATTCAGCACATAAAACAGGATGACAAGGAAGAAAAGGATTGATATCTAAGTTTCTGAGTAATTTTTACTTCCTTATAACAACTTAACTAGATTTCATTTTTGTATTTTTAAGTTGTTTTACAAAATTCATCATTGAATGTATCCAAACATGTGCTAACATACAAAGAAGAACCAACAGAGGAATTGATTGAAATTGGTTTAAATATGGGTTGAGCGTATATGTTGGCATATCAGAACTTAATTGTGGAATTTGTAAGCATCTATCGATCTTGTTTTACTTAGCTCTGTCTATAATTAATAGAAAAAATAAATCTTTTATATTAAATATGATTTGTTGTAAATTATAAAACTGTAAAACAAATTATGGCACTGCGCCAACAGATAAAATCTTGAAAGATGGCATGTTACATGGTTTTGAAAGAATGTGTATAGTTTACGAGTCAATTTTTGCATTGGTACATCATTTATTTTCGATTTCATTATTCTCACCAATGTATATACGCTCATTACAGTTTATTTTTATGCTTGTAGATGGAAGGTGAAGAAGAAGAAAACAATCAACACCGTGAACGAAACATTCCTGAAAAGAGCCCCCAAGTCATGGAAGTAGCTCTAGTAGTAACAGCAGTTCAAGAGAAGAATGATGTTCACTATGTTTGGATATCAAAGCAAGGCGTTGTATTTTTTGAAATATGCATTAATCGAGACATTTTCTTTAATGTAATGGACATAGTGTCCCAATTGAAAGATGGAGGATACCAATAATACATCCCATTTTGTATGACAAATAATGTCGATATATATATATATATATATATATATATATATATATATAGTTTTAATTTATTCTATTGCATTCTCTATTGTTGTTATTGTGTTCTCCATTTTCATTCTCAAATGCACTAATAAAAATTCAATTCAAATGAATATTGTTATAAGATATATATGTGTCGACTTTTGATGAATAATGAATTTTAAAAAACCACAGTAATTATGATATGATATAACAAATTAATCGAAACATTAAGTTCAAATGCATTAATAAAAATTTAATTAATATGAATATTGTTATAAGATCTGTCGACTTTTGATGAATAATGAATTTAAAACTATCACAATAATTGCACTGTCACAGGTCGATGTTTCTAAAAAATACAAAATGAAAACCTATGTGCGTATTCTTACACCAGTTCGCTTGTATTCTTAAGCGCACCAGTGCGTTTTAACGACCTATGGGCACTGCACAAATACCAAAACCAACGAGGCGTTTGTGCGGTACGGCACGCCGATGCGTTTATGTCTGTATACGCACCGGTGTTGTTTTACGACCTATGAGCACTGCACGAATACCAATACCAATTATAAATCTCGGTGTGTTTCTATGATACTATGCTCTAGGGCGTTTTTGTGTCTATACGCACCGATGTACGACCTATAGGCACTGCACGAATACCGATACCAATTATAAATCTCGGTGCATTTGTGTGATATTGCGCACCGAGGCGTTTATGTGTCTATACGCACTGGTGAATTTGTACAACCTATGGGCACCACACGAATACCGATACCAATTATAAATCTCGATGCATTTGTGTGATACTGTGCACCGGTAAGTTTCTATAATTCTATGCACCGGCACGCTGACACGACCTATGGGCACCGCTCAAATCCCAAGACCAATTAGAATAGCCCTGTGCGCTATCACCAACACTATGCCCGGTGTTGTTTTATACCTTAACGGCCCGGTGCATTCTCATTTGCCCACCCCGGGGCTCCGGCTAAAGGTACACACTGGTGCGTTAAATTCTGATTAGCGCGCCGATGAAAAAAAACATATGTAATTACCTCTGGCTGCCCAGTTTGTTTTAGTTGTGTTGAATTTCCATTAAAAGCTCCGCCAAAACCTCCGTAACCATAAACGGATGTTGTAGCAAATGTTTTTTTGACAATTTTGGCCAATTTTATAACACTAAAAACCTCCTTCATAACCTCCGCTAGAAGGTATTTTCCTTGTAGTGATATATCGTTGCTTAAGAAATATGTTAAAGATGATGATCATGTTATTGAATGGTTTGTATTGCATGTGGATTAAGAAGAAGAGTTTCAGCCGAAACCGCGGTGCATTTTACAGAAAAAGACGCTCATGGTCTGGAATCGAGAAATAAAGAAAGTTAAAGTGCAATGGAATCACTTTGGGCCCGATGAAGCTACATGGAAAATGGAAAATCAGATGTGGGCCATGTATCCTTCCTTGTTCGTCGATTGAGGCAAAGAAGTTTTGGTGTGATGTTGGTTTTGTTTAGTGTATGTTTTGGCAATGTTTTGGTATATGTTTTGATGTGATGGTTGGATGTATGTACATATGTATATGGATGTACATACCACCATGAGCTATGTTATAAATCTCCAATAAATGGTATGGTGTCATGATATTATAGTTGTCATATTGTTATGATGTCATGTTGGTTTGATTTTCAGCAGGGCGATCATTGCAAAATATTGGGTCAAGCTATGTTATAAAGCTCCATGGGAAGTATGTTTACTTTTCAGCGGCGTTGTTGAGGTATATGTTTGATTGAACACCGAGGAAGGTGGCCCCCAAGGGGGAGGGTTCTGTAATAACCCTGGTAAAAAATATATGTAATAAATTTAAAATAATAACCGCAGTTAAAACATCCTAGTGAGAGTGTTCACATAGTTTATTATGGCTAAGGAACTTGGCCGAAAAGGCTATGGCAAAGGCATTAAAGAAGAAAAAATTATTTTTTGGCACATTTATTTATGAAAATAATGGAAATTAGGAGAAAGGGGAGATGAAAGGTCATAGGTTGAATTTGAGGAGGAAAATGAAGGAAAATAATGGAAAATGAAGAAAATAGAGGCCTCTTCTATAAAAAGGCTTCTGAGGATCAGTTTGTACCTTTTGCCAGTGCATTTTTGGAGCTCTCTCGTTATTCTCTCTCTCTCTCATACTCTTGGATACTTAGAGATTTCTTGGATGACCCTTGGAGAGTGTGGATACTTGGTGATTGGGAGTAAGAAGGAAAAGGAAGAGTAAGAAAGTGCAGGTGGACATCAGGATCGGCAGCTACAGCAAGATTTGATTGTAGGTACCAAGTTGCATGTATGTTTTCCTCACTATTTTTTGCATGCATGGTGTATCCACATGGATTTCCTAGCCTTTCCATTTCCTGGACAGCCATGGTATTGTGGGTTTATTTTCCATTTATTGTTTTGTTGTTGATTCTCATGATTCCTTTAGCTGTTGGGTTGATTTATTAGTTCCTGGAGCCTTGGTTGGACAAAATCTCTAGAGCCCGACGGACAGTTGTTGGGTTGAGTTACTAGTCCTGGAGCCTTGGTTGGACAAACGCTCTAGATCCCTAGGTGGGTTGAGTTGCTAGACCTGGAGCCTTGGTTGGAAAAACACTCTAGAGCCCTGGAACAGTTGGGGTTGAGTTACTAGTCCTGGAGCCTTGCTTGGAACAAACACTCTGGAGCCCTGAAGCCGCTTGGGTGGAGACCAATCTGTGATGGTTAGTGATGTCCGACCCTGAGATGGAATCACTAGTTTTGTGGTTGAGACGGTTTGGTCTCTGGAGACATGGTTTGGTGTTGATTGATGTTTTTGATAAAGTCTCACATTCATGCTTGGAATATGGCACGAGGGTGATTGGCCGAAGTGAGATTTGGCTCAACCATTCTATGGTCCGGTGGAACATGGAAGTACCATCTTCAGTTGGGTTTTACACCCATAAATGAAGAGCTCATTCATCTGGTATTCGGTATGAAAATGTATTGGTTTATGTATGGATTTATTTGTTGTTATATCCATTTTATTTCTATTGTTTATATGTTGGTTATAAGCATGTATTTGATTAGTGATGATGTATGACTTTATTTATGTTTTTGTCTGGAAATTAATACACAGTGTATCTATGGTCAAATGGACTATATTTTAGCTTATGATGTAGGGGAGCAATGATTCTTAGCTATTCTCATATTTGTATTAGACCCCTATGTTTAATTCTATTTTTTACACTTGTAGATGCAATGTTTATGAAATTTTTGACGAAATGCATGCCATGGTTGGGTGGGGTCAGATGAGTTCTTGATTATGTGATTGCTTCCTTGTATTTTTTTAATTTTATTTACCCTCTCCTGAAGTTACAGGAAGTTCTGGGCAATGACATGTGCTCAGGGGATGAAAATGTGGCATGAATCTCGGAGATGCAGGCATAGTATTGAACTTTTGGGTCCATAACCATGGCCTTGAATGAGCAAGCCCGTGGCTAGGGGTCTATAACTGCTCCCTTGCCCTTACATGCTCATAGCTAATCCTAAAATAGGTCAAAAATCTGTCCCCCCTTAGGGAACAGGACCCTGGAAGGTTGGGTTGCATCCTAGGGATGTCAATGACGGTGTGTGAGGTTTGTTTGACATATTTCTGGTAGTTTCACTTCCTCAAAGTCATCTAGGAGGTCGAATATCATATTAGTAGCCTCTCGTCGCATGTTTACCCCGATTGGTCGGTTACTTGAGTATATGTGGGAAGAGTGTGTTACAATCATCTAAAGGAAAATGGAATACTTGTCCATAATAATAGAGTGAATGGTCTTAATTCTAAAACATTGAGGAACCTACTTTTAAAATAAAAGCATAATGTTCCATATGTAGTACATCCTAGTTACTAAAAAATAATTGTAGTGATAGGAATTCAGTATTGTTGTCCAAGGATGAAAAAGGATGCAGCTAATTATATTACCAAGTGTATGGAATGTCAAAGAGTGAAGGTTGAGCATAGACACCAGTGGATTTGTGACAATTTTGGTTTATCCTGAAGTGGAAATGGGAAGTGGTAACCATTGATTTTATTACTAATTTTCCTAGGACAGCAAGTCAATATGATTCAATAATGGTGGTGGTGGATAAATTGGCAAAGGGTTCCCACTTTATTCTAGTGAAACTAAGTTATAAGGCAAGTAACATTGTAAAGATATACGTGAAGGAAATTTCTAGGTTCTATGGAATACCTAAGGAAAATTTATTGAGGCAAGATCCAGAATTCAATTCAAACTTTTGGAGAGGATTGTTTAAGGGACTCAGTATAAATATAAATTTTAGCGCATCCGATATTATCCATAAATAGATAGACAAATATAGAAAGAGTCAAACAAGTGATTAAGGACATGTTAAGAATGTACGTGGTAGATAATACACTCAAGTGTGATGATTATCCACATTTTTTAGTTTTCCTACAATAATGAGTATCACTCATCACTAAATATTAACCCCCTTGAAGCTTTGTATGATAGAAATTTCAATACTCTAGTTATTTGGGACATACAATAGACAAAGTAGTACTTGGGCCATAATTTCCCAAGGAGATGGAAGAGTTAATGGTTAAAATTAAGTAGAACTTAAAGGATGCTTAAGATATATAGAAAATTTATGTAGATAAGAGCAGAGAAGATAGAGAATTTAAAGTGGGACAACATGCATTTTTTAAAGTGAAGCTAAAGAAAAGCTACTTGAAATTGGGAATTTATACTAAGATAAAAGCTAAGCAACCATATTTTGTGGTCCATTTGAAATGTTAGATATGATAGGATTAGTTGCATACATGTTTTTATTTCCTTCTTCCATGAATGTGCATAACATGTTTCATGTGGTTTTGTTAAAAAATTATATTCTTGATCCTGACCATGTCATTGATTGGACTTTAACTTAGGTGGAGCTAGAAGGATACTTCCAGGTATATCTAATGAGTATACTAAACAAGAAGGTCATGGTGCTCTAAAACAAATTCATTATGTGGGTAAAGGTTTGATGGACTAGCTACAACCCCGAGGAAATGACACGGGAGATGGAATATACAATGCAAGATGCATACATGCACTTATTTTTAAAATTTTGATAAAATTTTGTATATGTACGCTTGCATGGTGATATACATTGAGGGTAATGCCAAAATAAATGGGAGGGGAGTGTAATACCTTGTTTTTTATCCATGAATCAACAATGTATGTTTGTACATGATGAAAGGTCGGAGAGATTAAAAATGTAATGGTTTGCAAATATTATCAATAAAAATAAATTGATGACTATGGATAAGGAAAAGTTTTATAGGGAGTTATGGTTCCATAAGAGAGGGGAGAGTAGCTAGAGAGTCTAAACCAAAGTTTTATCCCATTTTTTTACTTCCATATTTGAATTAGTTAAGAAAAAGGAGTTACATGAGATTTATGTTGTAGATGTCACATGGCACATTGGAAGCATTCATATAATAACCCTATTTTTGGACAATGAGGGGAAATCTCATCCATTATTTTTCTTTCATTCTTCCTCTTTCTTCTAAAATAGAAGATTCGCGTAGGAGAGAGATATTTCTAAATGGATGCATGTTAAGATTGTTTGTTTTCTAGCATGTGAAGATAACTGAGTGCAAGGACACGTTAGCATTATTGAGGAAATTATCCATGGATAAGAATCTTTAGAGCCTCCAACATTGGCATTCCCTAATGAGTATTATTGGAGCTCTAGAGGGAAATGGTGTAGCTTAAGGGACTACATTGCAGAGAAAGGAATTATTTTCCTTGGGTTGTGTAGACTGAAGGGGAAAGAGAGCTAGAAGTTAAGATGGTGATGTGATTAGTTGAGTAAACTATGGAAAATGGGATTGTTGTGTGATTAGGTAAACTGTGGAAACAAGGGATTATTGTGTGACTATGTAAATTTTGAGAACAATAGTATTGGTTTTTTATGATAGATTAGAGTTGGATTACACACCCATTCTTGTGCATTCATAGCCTCAACTGTGGGGTGACTTGTTGCTAAGAGATTTGGAGAAATTGAGTCTATGGTTGGGTGGAACATCCAATGCTTGTAGCCAACCGATGTAATCATTCAAGAAAGATAAGTGTTCATTGTTAATTATATTCATGCTATGTTTACCTTTCACTTAATCACTATTTAATATTATGTATAATTTTTATTTATATGCATTAAATGATGAATATATTTATGGTTAATAAATATATATTTTATTTACAGTTTGCATGAGTTTATTTTCCACTCCATGCTTCTTGAATCATTTAAAACATATTAGAGTTTAAAAATTAGTTCGAGAACACGAGTTCTTGATGTACCATGTGATTTGAGTACATTATAGTTCATATCAAATATGGAATTTTATTGTAACGTGTCTCAATGTAGAGTTGGATACGTTATATGGGAAGAAGTACATATATTTTTATTCCATGGCTTACACCTCTTAGACTCATTTCGTTTAGTCATGCCCACACCCCATCATTTTGCAAGGCTTCCATTCAAAATTTATCACACTTATCCTTTCAACATTTTAACATGAGGCAATTGTTAGACCATACTTCATGTTACCACTTGGAGAAGTATTTTTTTTAATAATCGAGCCAATTTATTACACAACTAGTTCACAATAAACCTATAATAATAATATTACTTCTCATTTACTATTAAGAGATCTTAGACAACTATTCGGTGATTTCGTGCTTCTTAAACAAATAAATATGTATTAAAGGCCCTAACATCTACAAGATTGTTTCTAAGAATCAAGTGCATTTTAAAATCTTAAGTGTTAGTCACTAAAGCATATAAAAGAATATAATAATGTTTCCTTCAAAGTTGTTATGGTTTCTATTAAGTGGACATTGTCTTTTTTTTCATCAGCAAAAACCAATAGTATTATATTATATATAAAAAATTGTTTACATAATTCATAAGTCATATAGCCAACCTCAACGAGTCAACAAAAGTCATGGGGAATAGCTACATCAAAAAACCGCCAATGACAGACATAGTATCCCAAAAATTGAGTGATGATCCCCTAAAAATATTAGTGTATACTAATAATACTTCCTAGAAAATGGTTGCATATCAGTGCATGTGTACAATGTCCAAATCTATCCTAATGTAATCCTATAGATAATGTACCCAAAAATTAAACCAAAAATAAGATATTCTCAGCAGTGACCCACAACTTCCTAAAGACAAAGACTTCAACGACCGCCCAACTAGTCGAGAAGATGAAAATACAGATATAATAGATTCAAAGAATGGAAAAATAACCACAATGTTGGAAGTTGTAATCAATAAATAAATTATAACATATCATACCGAATGGCAACGAAATACCAGCTTTGGATAACCTGTCAGCGACGATGTTGAATTCCTTGCAAGTGTGAGAAAAAACACCATTGAGAAATGTTCCATGATATTCTAAAATCTTCTCATCCAATTGAAAAGGAGATGTGGGAAGAAAGTAGATTTATTTGTAACCGAATATACAACCGCTTAGGAGTCACTGAAGATTGCAAGATTTTCCAAATCAAACCTACATGCACAGAATAATAGTCCCTAGAGAGCAAGTACTTCAATGTGGGTTTTTGTACCTTTTCCACCATTCCAGTTGATATGATAAATAATTCCTAGTGCAATGATAATGTAGGCACCACAACTGCAATTCACTTCCTTGGCTGCACCATCAAAAAAATCACTAAGAGAAGGAAATTTTGTTTGGTAAACGTGTTATATGTCCCATTGATGGTGGATTCCCCCCAAAATAATCTTCCTTGTAGTATGCCACAATATTAACATAATTATATGAAATACTAGGCTTTATGTCCTCTAAAATAAGGGTATTGCGGCTTTTCCAAATTCCCACATGATGAAAATAGGATGTGGATCGAAAACCTTGTATTCAAAAATCCAGTCACATAGACAAGTCTACCACAGATGTGCAGTTCCAGACTGCTTGTAGTTGTAACAGCTTGAAAACACTAGTCCGTATATATTTTACAAAATAGCACCTCATAAATAGATATATCGCATCCTCCATAACCTCCATACAAAATGAACAACATTCATGCTCAACATGTCCTTTACGACACAAATTGTCCTAAGTTAATATCTTGTTTTTCCATATAATCCAAGAAAATACCTTCAGCTTGGTGGGAATATCCCACTTCCAAATCTGCATAAACCATTTGCAAGAGATAAAATGTTGTGAGGGAGGAGAAATAAACCAGTATGCCTCCTTTACTAGTGATCTGAAAACACACAAGATTGACTATTTATGCAATCTCTTCAAACATTAACTAAAGTTGCCTTTTATGTGAATGAATGAGAGAAATTGAATTATTAAAGTGCCTTAAACATAAACTTAAGAAATGAAACATAAGCATTAACAACAGCGATAAAATATGCAAACACAACAAATATTAATGGTGGAGTTCATCCATCCTGGACTACGTCTCTAGGTCTTCTTTCAATGGGTGTATGTTATATTAAGAATGCTCAAAAAGGATATTTACATACATTTTTTCCATTCTTACTATGCATGAAGGCACCCATGTCTACTGTCAACAAGTAGGCCTAGGCCTCTACTCTCCAACGTAACTCTTTGTTCTCAAATAGGCCCAAGGATGGTTAAGTTATGCCCAAAAAGGAATTTTGCAGGCACAAATAATACAGGTTGTGCAGACTCATTATACAACTCCCTCAGTTGTGGCGCATTGGTATTTATTTTATACAGGTTCACGGGAAGGTCCCGAGGTCAAACCCACGGGCCTTCCGAACTTGTTTGGAAAATATGGCATTTAGTTGTAACAATATTATAATGTGTGACAATATGGTTTGAAAACCATATGTTATCATTGCAATATCTATTAAACATGGCGCATTTGAAACATATATAGTATATGGTGTAAATGATTATGGTTGGCGTGTTATATGAATATAACATATATTATAACCATATACGTGGCAATGGTATCAGACTGCACCCAGTGGCAATGACATGTCGATTTTAATAACTTTAAACATACCATTCACGCCATAGGACGTCGCCTCTCATGCCAATACAACTACTCCATGTCGTAGTATTTATTTCTACCTCCGTCATTTAAGAAATGTTGTTAGCACCGATAAATCTGATCGGGGTTTGGCATGGCCTCCAGATTGACAGGCTCCGCCAACCCTTCCCCCCATTAAACATACCATATGACTTTATGTATAAAATTTTTCCATAGCATATTAAAGCATGAGCATGGTGCAACGATAACATTTTGTAGTGTTATGATAGAGGTCACAAGTTCGACCCCCAACTCTGCCCATCCGACCTCTGCATTGACTTGATCGCGCTGCGTTGACTTTGACCATCTATGTTGACTTTGACCTGCCATTTTTCCTGCAAGGCCCACATTTTTTACATTTTTGACTTAAACTTCAGCGAACATTTTCTCCTTCATACAGAGTCTATTTTTTGAATCGAATATACCACTGAAATTAGCGCGACAAGATCTTCAACTTAGCATTGGTTTTGGGAGCATATGAGACCATAAAATTCTAAGCATTTTGAGGGTCCTCCTAGATCATTCCTCTCCACTGGAATCTTTTGGACCACCAAAAGTTTGGTTTTAAGCATATATGAGGTGAGGGTACATCTCCCTCACCCTTCTGGTCTCCATCCACCTTTCTTTGCTTGGATTCATGCCTTTGAGTCCCACTCGAAGATATTCAACATCTCCATGCCTGGAAGTGTGTACCTTCATGTCCAAGACAGTATCTTCCTATAACTCAGTCATACATTCAGGTGAAAAATCGTCAATAGTTGGAATTTGACCATTCTCCTTTGGATCCTTGATCATAGGAGGTTCATACAACTTCAAATTTTCAACATTTACAATAGAATGTATGTGCATGTATGGAGGAAAATTCAACCGAAATTCAGTGTGCCCAATATTTTCAACAATTCTAAAAGGACCATACCTAATCGGTTTCAAATTTTTACCTTCACCTTTCATTATTTCTTTGTTTATGTGTAGCCATACTTGATCACCAACCTAGAAGTGATGATCCACTCAATGCTTTTCATGGCACATCTTCTACTTGGCTTGACCCTTCTCCAATTGATCCTACACTACTTCATGAATCTTCTTGAATTTGTGAATGAACTTGATTGCTTTGTTGGCATCTCCATGTCCATCCTCCTAAGCTTCTTCACCAAACATGAAGTCCATTGGTGACTTTGGTAGGTACCCAAAACATGTCTCAAAAGGAGATCTACTAGTCGAAGAATGCAAGGCTCGGTTGTAAGCATGTTGGAAATAGTGTAAGGATTCATCCCACAACTTAGGATGTTTTCTGCAATAGCCTCTAAGAAGATGTACCATTGTTTTATTCACCATCGATGTTTGACTGTCGGTTTGTGGATGAAAATTTGTGCTCTTTTTCAACTTAGTGTCCATGAGTCCCCACAAAGTGGACCAAAACTCCCCCATGAAATTAGAGTCCTTATCTAATTTGATGGAAGTAGGCAACCCAAAAGGAACCCATACATTTTGAAAGAACAACTATGCAGTTTGTTCAACAGTTACTTTCTTTCTACATGGAACAAGAATACACATTTTACTAAATTGATCAACCACAACATACAAATAATCATGCCCTTTTCTGGACATCAGAATTCCACCTACAAAATCCATAGATACATTGTCCCATGGCCGAGAAGGAACTGGAAGTGGCATATAAAAACCTAAATTTATATTTTTTTGTTTACTTGTCGAAAACATGACACTACCTTTGATGTACTTAGTAATTGTTTCATTCATTCAAGGCCAATAGCAATACCTTTTTCACTGTGCCACTGTCTTACCTACACCAAAATGCCCTAAAACACGA
Organism: Pinus albicaulis; assembly: GCA_034641835.2. Taxonomy (NCBI): domain Eukaryota; kingdom Viridiplantae; phylum Streptophyta; class Pinopsida; order Pinales; family Pinaceae; genus Pinus; species Pinus albicaulis. The sequence continues at coordinate 85,249,484 of CM076574.1, forward strand.
GAGGAATGTGCTTCCCTGATTACATGCACTCTTTCTCCCTATGGTATGCACAATTTTCCAAGATGGTATAATAACCTGTCATGAACATGATAATTCACTTCTTCTACTTGAGCACCATGAGTTAGTGATTCATAAACATCTTTGAAATCATAATCTTCAACATATTGTTCAATGTAACTTTCATGTGCTAAAGAAATATTTTGCAGAATTACCGAAGCATTCAAATATGGTCTTGATAACATATCAGCTACTTTATTGGTGGTACCTTTCTTATATGTGATTACTAAGTGGAACTACTGCAAAAAACGCATCCATTTATAATGTTGAGACTACTGCAACTTAGTTTGAGATTAAAGGTACTAAAGTGGTTGATGATCTGTATGAATCATTGTTTCTTTTCCCATTAAATAATGTTTGCATTTTTTAACACTTTCCACTAATGCATATAATTCTTTATCATATGTTTGATAGTTATCAATTTCCTTAGAAAAATTTTCTGAATGAAAACAAATAGGCTTCCCTTTCTACAATAACATTGCACCCATTGCATACCCACTAGCATCATTTTCTATTTCAAAAGGTTGTTGAAGGTCTGGTAAAGCTAAGATTGGAGCTGAGACAATTTATTGCTTTAAAGTGTCAAATGTTTTTTGTTGTTTTCCTCCCCACTGGAAATAAACTTTAGAAGTTGTTAAAGCATGAAGTGGTGATGCAATAAAATGTGAAAATTTCTTAAACTTAAGAAACCCTATTGTTAAATCTTGATTTACTTCTCCTACTTACATAAGTTATTAATCTGAAAACTTCAACATTAACATCGAAGTAAATACAGTTAACAGCCTACACATGCAAATCAAATATGGAATCTCATGCAAATAGACAAAGTGACACACAAGGATTTTATGGACAAATGTCCCCGAAAAAACCCAATGCGAGAAAATCGGTGCTGCTAGCTTCTTGAGGGTTTTTATTATTATGTGGATTCTAAGTACAAAAATCCTGGGCACCAGAACTGTTTAACCTGACAGAGAAATATAAATGGCAGCAATACCTCTATCTCGGATACAAAAAATTCGATTGATTCACACCCTCAAACGGGATTTACAGAACTCGGCACCTTTCCGGCCGCTGGGAACCCTAGCGTTTCTCTGAATCCCTCTGCGTCAGCCTTGCTGGCCTGCATCAACCTTTGTGCTGCTCAGGAAGGGCATGTGTTACCCTAGAAGCGGTTACGTTGCCCCTGTGTTTCCCTAACTGGGCCTGTGTCAACCTTCCTTAGCTCCTGCTGCCTTTGTGCTGCCCCTGCTGGGATCTTGGGTTGACTGCGTAGCTGCTACCTCTGCGTTGCTCTGGAATGCTCCTTCTCTATTTTCATTGTACTCTTGGCCTGGGAATAGACCATCCCCCTCACAAATACTGCCCCTCGCTGCAGCTAAAACACTTCTGAAATTCTTAGCAAACCACGCCCTAGAATCTCAGCTTAGCTTCAGTGCTCTACTAATGTGTGTATTCTCCAAATGACCCCAAGCCCTTCTCTTATGCTTTTCTCGTTGGAAAACTAACGGCCATGATCTAATCTCTAATCGACGGCTAATATTAGAAGTTGTTTGATCTGCGTCACTTAAGTCATTCTCATCACATGTTTAATTTAATTCACTTTAATCTTTTAATTTTCCTAAGTTAGAATTAAGGTCCTTAATTAAAAATATTAATTATTTGAATAAAACTTAAACCAGATGGAATTCTTCTAAACTTTTTTTTGGTCTTAGATATCTTATGTACTCTAGTCTCTCCATAAATTTTGGGAGCTAGAGCACAACCGATGCTACCCCAACACCCCAAAATCTCAACACTCCCTCTTAGCGAGGAATGTGCTCTGAAATACACTACACCTCGAAGTACTGCCCTGATATCTAGTGTGGGTCTCCATGCTGATGATTGGCCTGCTGCCCTTCATCATTGTATTGTTGTTTCTCATTTGTATTATTTCCCATGACTCTGCCACCATCATTGTTACATTCGTACTGCAGCTCCCTCTAAAATTGTTGCATCGTGTTGTCCATAGCACTGCCACTGCTAACTATTGCACTACAACTTAGTTGTTGAGAGTAAGAAACTGAAGGACCACTTCCCAATGATAGACAAGTCAGTCGAGATGCATCTCATCACTGAATCTTCACAGCTTGTTGCCTTTTCGTTGTCTTCTTGAAGTCACTACACCGATATTGTAGATCTGCAATGCATAAGCAGACCTCTTCTGCATTGATTCCCTCTACATTGTTGCTAAATTTGCACTGCGTTTCTCCCTCTACAACAGTGAACTTTGCACCCACTACTCCAGTAATTCCTTACTATTGTCTTAAGCCCCACGTAGCATGGTTTTGATCCAAGATTTGGGCTACTCAAGGATCCTGGCAACACTCTATAGCTACTCAACAGATCAATATCACCCCACTTCCATGGTTTATGAGCACTCATGGCTACATCATCATCAGAGCCAGCATCTGCTACAGCAGCCTTGGAACTAGAAGCTTCTGTTTCCTTCTTCCTTTGAGGACAATTGTTGGCAAAGTGTCCAAGTTCACCACATTAGAAACATTTAATATTTGACAGATCACGCTTCTTTTTCCCTTGTTGCTTCTTTGATGTGAAGGCTACATCTTCCTCTTCCTCTTTCTTCATCTTGCTCATACCGGTGTTGTATTTCCTCTTGGTCATTCGGCGGATCTCCTCTTGTCAGAGGATAGCCCACATATTTTCCCAGTTAGGAAGGTCCAATCTGCCCAAAAGACTTTGGACAAATTTTTCCCAGTCCTCTATGACAGCATTTAGAGTAGTCCTCACCATGACATCATCCTCCACTTTGAGCCACATGCCAGTTAGCTGATCCTAGATTGACTGCAGTCTGAATAGGAAAGGATCGATTTCCTCTCCCTTGGACATCATAATTAACCTCAGTTGGTTCTCCAGAAGCATCTTCCTCTAGACTGTCTTCCCTTGATACAATGTGGTTAAAGCTTCCCACATCTCATAAGTCATCGTCTTCTCAGCTATGTGTGGTACCACGTGATCTTTGACCCCATCCATGATGAAGCACTTGGCATGCGTTGATGCTTCATTATGCTTCGCCAGGAGTTTCGCATCGGTTTTTGTAGCCAAGACTTTATCTGCATGCGCCCTAAAGTCGTATACCTCTAGGACTAATACGATTATGGCCTTCCACATTAGAAAAGTTGGACAGGGCATCCAGCCTATCCTAATCACGCAGTCCGTGTGGTACCATCTGCTTAGAAATTTGTTGGAACAAATCCTCATCTCTCTACTAGAGACTTAGATCTAGGTTCCTTGTCAATAAAGGCAACCTCTGCTCCCTCTGACAATTGACTTCCTCCCTTGGAAGTTTTCCAAACATAACGAATCATCCCTCTTAGATCACCCTACAATCGATCTTCAGATTTCTTTGGCAATGAAATATGTTGAGTAATTTTTCTCCTCCCGCTCTTTGTCAACTTAGCTTAGGTTTAATTATGCACTAGCAAGATATTCACCCCACCAGAAATTGTTGAAGATCTGCAGCTAAACTTCCATTTCATGACACTCTGCATAGAAATAAATTACTGGATTGTGTCACCCTGGCTAGCCTCTGCATGAGCAGACTGGCTCAGCGCAGTGACTACATAGTGGAGGCTACTCCTGCATCCCTCTGGAAGGCACTACGTTGTCTCTGTGTCACCTAGCTAGGACTGTGTCAGCCCCCGTGTGGCTCTTGTCGCCTCTGCATCCTTCTAGTGTTGCGCTACCCTCTCTGATTTCTTTGCTATTGTTGTTGCTTTCTGCAAAATAAATTTATTCAGTCATCTTGTTGTAGATCTATCTTGATCTACAATCACTCTAATACCATGTGAAAATTTCTTAAACATAAGAAACCCTATTGTTAAATATTGATTTACTTATCCTACTTACATAAGTTATTAATCTGAAAACTTTAGAATTAACATCGAAGTAAATACGGTTAACAACCTACACATGCAGATCAAATACTGAATATCATGCTCATAGACAAAGTCACACACAAGGATTTTCTAAATAAATGTCCCCGGAAAAACCCAATGTGGGAAAACCGGTGCTGCTAGCTTCTAGAGGGTTTTTATTATTATGCATATTATAAGTAAAACAATCTTAGGCACCAGAACTGGTTAACTCGATAGAGAAATATAAATGGCAACAATACCTCTATCCCGGAGATATAAAATCTAACTAATTCACACCCTCAAATGGGATTTACAAAAATTAGCCCTTTTCTGACCTCTAGGAACTCCAGTGTTGCTCTGAATCCCTCTGTGTCAGCCTACCTGGCTTGCATCAACCTTTGCACTGCTCAGTAAGGGCCTGCGTCACCCTAGAAGGGTTTATGCTGCCCTAACTGGGCATGTTTCAGCCTTCCTTGGCTCCTGTTGCCTCTACGCCGCCCCTACTGGGCTTTTGGCTAGACTGCATAGTTGTTGCCTTTGCGCTGCTCTAGAATGCTCCTACTCTGCCCTCATTGTACTCTTGGCCTGAGACTAGACCATCCCCCTCGCCAATACTGCCCCTTGTTGCAGCTAAAACACTTCTGAAATTCTTAGCAAACCATGCCCTAGAATCTCAGCTTAGCTTCAGCGCTTTGCGAGTGTGTGTATTCTCCAACTAACCCCAAGCCCTTCTCTTATACTTTTCTCGTTGGAAAACCAACAGTCGTGATCTAATCTCTAATCGATGGCTAAGATTATAATTTTCTTTATCTGTGTCACTTAATTCATTCTCATCACGTGTTTAATTTAATTCATTTTAATCTTTTAATTTTCCTAAGTTAGACTTAGGGTCCTTAACTAAAAATATTAATTATTTGAATAAAACTTAAACCAAATGGAATTATTCTAAATTATTTCTAGGTCTTGGAGATATTATGTACTCTAGTCCCTCCACAAATTTTGGGAGCTAGAGCACATCTGACGCTACCCCAACACCCCAAAATCTCAACATAAAAGAGAAATGAGAAATAAACTTCCTCCAATACTGAACTGCACCCAAGAAACTTCTAACTTTTGTCACATTTTGTGGTCTTGGCCACTTAACAATCACATCAATTTTATTTCGATCTATTTTTATATGACCACCTCCAACTATATAACCAAGATAAACTAAGGAAGTTTTTCCAAGTTCACACTTAGAAAGTTTGAGATACAGTTTCTCCCTGTGAAAGACATCAAAAAAAATTTAACATGTTTTACGTGTTCTTCCAAACTTGAACTGAATATAAGAATATCATCCAAATATACTATGAAAAACATATCAATAAACGGACAAAAAACATCATTAATCACTCTCATAAAAAAATTTGGAGCATTACATAAACCAATAAGCATAACCAATCATTCATAAAGCCCATGTCTAGTCATAAATACAGTTTTTCAAATATCATTCTCTGCAATACGAATCTAATGATAACCTCTTCCTAAATCAAGTTTTGTAAATTAAACAACATTATTTAACCGATCAAGCAAGTTATCTATTCTTGGAAGAGGATACCTATTCTTAATGGTGATTTTATTTAAGGCTCTAAAATCAACACACATTCTCCAAGTTTCATCTTTCTTAGGCACTAAAATGATGGATGATCTGCATGGAGAAGAACTAGGTCAAATCAATCCTTTATCAACCAATCCCTTAATTTTTTTCTTAATTTATTCATTTTCTTTGAGTGACATACGATACATGCCAATGTTCGGAAGAGGAGCATCAGATTTTAATTGAATCTCATATTGTATTTCTCGTTTTGGAGGTAGAATTTTTTTTTCTTTAAACAATTCTATATAGGAATCCACTATTTCAAAAAATTTGTCCTTTAACTGAGAATCACATCCTTGAAAAGCGTCATACTTGTCTTTAAGTTGTTCCTTAACAATCATGAGAACATACTTTTTACTTGAACTTATGAGTCTTTTCATTTGACTAACATTGATTAAATCCAAGTTTTTCTTAAGTTTGTGTGCCCTGACATAATATTCAATTCCATATTTAAAGAGATTATACTTATGCTCCTTTTTATAAAATATGGCATCTTGATCATAAATATAAGGACTACCCAACACAACTCCACATATATCCAAAGGAATCACATCTAAATCAACTTCATCAACAAAATTAGTTTTGATTTCAAACCTTAATCGACAATATTTTGTGACATGCATCTAATTGTTTTCCTTTAACCATCCTAAAGGTTAAGGTTTTGGATGATCTTTAGTTTCTAATCCTAATTTCCTTACTAATTGCTCAGATATTAAGTTTTCTTGTTATCCACTGTGGAATAATGTGTCAATCTCAGTGTGCTTGGATATTATCATTATGTGAAACAATTCAATTCTCTTCTTTTCCTCAACCACATATTAGATTTTGAAGAATATGCAGAAAAAGTAGAACTAGAACTAGTTTCAGAATGATTACCTGTTAGACCCATAGCGGTTATCTTCTTTTCATCACCGGCGTCATATCCCAAATCTTATTGGATTGCAGCATTAGCTTTCATTTCATCCTTCTTCTTAAGGAAATTTTTTGGCTTGTGTTCTCGATGAAGCTTCCAACACTTGGATTCATCATGTCCAACCCTCTGACAATGAGTACAAGTAGGAATTCTCCTTCCTTCTTAGCTGTTGTTGATTTCTTCCCCTTCAATTTTCTCTTCCCTTTGCCTTCTTTGGAATCCTTGTTTTCAGAATGCTTGAATGGATTCTTTGAAAATTTTGACTGAAACAGTCTGCCACCTAATTCAACATGAATCGCTTGCAAACATTCTTCATCAAATTCAGTTGGATTAAACATAAGAAATTTATGTTGCAAATAATAATGCAAACTTCCAATATACTTTAACAAAGTTTCCCATGTGTCTAATGGAATGTTAAGTGCTAATGCATTCTTCCCAAATTCCTATGTAAACTCTTGCAAACTTTGTCCTTTACCTTGACTTAAACGTTGCCAATCCATTATAGCCTGTTGCGTATATCCTAAAGGATAGAATTGTTTTCTAAGAGCTTTAACAAACTTAGACCATGAAGAGATAATTTTTCCTTTATGTTTTAAATCTGATTGAGTTTTACTTTCCCACCAAATCAAAGTTTTTCGCCCCATTCTAGGTGTAGCTAACTCAATTTTCGCAGAATCATCGGCAATGTTTTGAATTCTACAATACACTTCAAGTTGCTTTATCCAATTATCTAACTTTTCAGGATTCATTTCACCATCATATATCAATAATTCAAACTTAACATCAATCTTCAATAAAGGAGACTTATTTTTCTTCTTCAAGTCTGAATATGAATCTAAACTAGACTTGTAAGAGAATAAAGAAGAAAGACGAAGATGGAGAAGAAGGAGATCCATTACCATCAGCTTTTTCCTTGCCCTTTTTCACTTTTGATGCTTTAGAATTTGAAGTTGCATCTTTATTTTTCTTGTCTTCATAGAGTTATGCAATCATCCTTTGCATATTGAGGAACGTCTTCTGAAATTTCTCATCGGTCTTGAGCTTAAGAGTTTCTTCTTCATTTTCACCTGCCATATTCCGAGCAACTTTCCTCTTTCCAATATTTAGATTTGTCTCCTCAAGTTTCCCTTATCCACGTCGCAACCTGGATCTATTCAACATTCATATTGGAAAATATATTTCTTACACATGATCAACCTACTATGATACCAAAATATGATCTGAAAACACACAGATTGACTATTTTCGAATCTCATCAAACATTAACTAAAGTTGTCTTTGATCTGAATGAATGAGAGAAATTTAATTATCAAAGTGCCTTAAACATAAATTTGAGTACTAAAACATGAGCATGAATAGCAGCAATAAAAGACATAAACAAAGCAAGCATTAATGATGGAGTTCATCCCTCCTGGACTATGTCTTCGGGTTCGCTTCCAATGGACATATGTTATATTACGAATACTCAAAAATTATCTTTACATACATTTTCACCATTATGACTGTGCACGTAGGCACCCATGGCTACTATCAACATGTAGGCCTAGGCATCTACTCTCCAACGCAGCCCTTGGTTCTCCAAAATGCCAAAGGATGGCCATGTTATGCCCAAAAAGGCATTTTGCAGGCACAATAATACAAATTATGCAGACTCGCTATACAACTCCCTCAGTTGTAGCACATTGGTATTTCTTTTATATAGGGCCACGGGCAAGTCCCGGGGTCAAACCCGCGGACCTCTCGGACTTGTTTGGGAAATATGGAAATTAGTTGTAACAATATTAAAATATGGCGCAATATGGTTTGAAAACCATATGTTATCATTGCAATGCGTATTAAACGTTGCGCATTTGAAACATATATAGTATATGGTATAAATGATTATGGTTGGCGTGTTATATGAATATAGCATATATTATAACCATATACGTGGCGGTGGTATCAAACTTCACCACATGGCAATGACATGTCGATTTTAATAACTTTAAACTTTTGAGAGTGTAAACTTATGTGATCCGTATCATATTATTAATAAATATCTCGGGAAATCACATAGGAAATTATAGAGTCAACGTGTTTTGAGCTACTGAATGTAGTTCATCATCGGGAGAATGAAGATTGAGCTGATCAGATTACCCATATATATAGTGCATAGATATACAATGGTTAAACCCTTTAAAACTACACGTTAAAGAAATAATTAAATAAATATAAATATTACTTATTTTAAAACTATATTAATATTAAATAAAATCCTTAAAGATAGAAAGAAATATATTGAAAATCATAAACAAATTCTAATTCAACAGTAAAAATAAAAACAACCAAAAAATAAAAAAAATAAAAAAATAACTGAAAGAATAATTAAACCAAAATAATAAAAATAATATAAAGATAATAAATCAAGGCAAAGTCAACAATTAATAAATAATTAGTGAAATTCAATCTAATAAAAATAAAGTTAAAGGGTAAAAATATAAATTATAAAACCAAAAAAAATCCAACGGTCAAAGTAAATAAATGGAAGAATAATTAAACAAAATAATAATAAATAGAAATAAAATTAAAAAACAAATAGAGACTATTCAACAAATTAAACCACCAAAAATCAACCTATTAGAATAGAGTTAACAGTAAGATAATAAATTAAATAACATAAATGGAGAAACATCAAAAAAGCAACCAATGTGTTATATTATAACAATAAATGACCCTAATAATATATATATATATATATATATATATATATATATATATATATATATATATATATATATATATATATATATATAACAAGAATAAACCCATAGAAAAGGAAAAAAAAAGAGGAAAACACGAGGGAAAGGAAAAAATAACCCTATTCAGAGCATAGGGACAGGATCCAACAACTGCTAATTTCCATTCATCATCCCTATTCAACATACGAGACCTTTTCTCAATCTCAATCGCTTCCCTAAATTTGCGTTGATGGAAATGCTCAACCCTAGCAATGACTTTGAAATCTTCCATACAAATGTGGTGCTTAGTCTTCTCTACATGCTTAGTCAGAGCTGAGGACCTAGTTCTACAATGTTTGATATCAGCAACATGCTCTTGAATCCTTTTATTAATATAACGACATGTTTCTCCAACGTAGGGTATCCCATAGGAACATGGGATCAAATAAACACCTTTCACACATTTGGGGTCCAATGGGTCTTTAACAGATCGTAGGGAACCGTGAATGGTGTTTAACGGTTTAAAAGAGGAAGAGATCTTATGCTTCCTTAGAATCCAAGAGATATTGTTAGTATTACCTTGTATAAAAGGCAAATGAACTCTACCAACAGAACCATCTTATCTATTTTTGGTTTCAGACCTTTTCTAGCATTCAGGAAAGCCCTCAAAACTTGACTTTTACTATAGCCATTATTCTCAAATACATTAAGGATATGGGCCCTAAATTTACCACCTGCACCATCGGATGCCACCTCCGTGCCAATAAAACTACTATGTGTCCTAGTAGTTATTGCTACCTCCGCCATTTAAGAACTGTTGTTAGCGTTCATAACTCCAACCAGGGTTTTGCGGGGCCGCCAGGTTGGCGGGCTCTACCAACCCTTCCCCCTATTAACCATACCATCAGACTTTAAGTATAATTTTATGCCATATTATATTAAAGCATGATCATGGTGCAATGGTAATATTTTGTAGTGTTACAACAGAGGTCGCAGGTTCGACCCCCAACTCTACCCATCTAACCTCTACGTTGACTTCATCACCCTGCATTTAATTTGACTATATGTATTGATTTTGACCTACCACTTGGCCTGCAAGGGCCACATTTTTTACTTGTTTGAATTAAACTTCAGCGGACATTTTCTCCGTCATACGGAGGCTATTATTCGAATCGAATATACCACTGGAATCATCATGACGGGCTCTTCAACTTGGCGCTAGTTTTGGGAGCATCTGAGACCATAAAATTCTGAGCATTTTGAGGATCCTCCTGGATCAACTAACAACTCACCTTGTACCAAATTCCATGTCCATACAAATTTATCCTCATCATTAATGAGAATGATGCCCACATGTGCTAGATCCCAATGTAACAGTTCCATCTATCACCAAGAAACATAGATAAACCAATGTCAGAAGCCATCAACCATTTGGGATTTAAAAAATCGTCATGAACGACAATTTGAATAATATAGTAAATGCCCATGTTGTGTACTTTCCTTAGTAGATCCATTGGAAGGGAGTGATCTCGAATGAAACCACAAATTGGATCTAAGTCTTTCAATGTTTGTACCCTTACCAATTTTCCAGTGTAAATTTCTCCTAAGCCATATGTGAACCTTCATAAAGCTCCTCCACATATAAGAGATGCCATGGGGGATATGTGCCCCAACTTTAATCCATTGGATCATCAACTAATTTTGGAGATATTTTGATTTAATGATGTGATTCCAGAGGTCATCTCCACTCAGATCCTGTCAAAAAAAATTATAAGTAAAGCCCAGCTCAGTCTCTCAAGATCTAGGATGCCCTAGCCTCCTTCATATTTCCTCCGCGTCATGACCACAAGGTTGGTCAAGTGATATTTGCATTGCTCAAAGTTACCATCCCAAATAAAACTAGAAATGATGGAGTAGATCTTGTTAATGATGTTCTTAGGTAGAGTGAAGAGATGTAGCCAATATACATTAATGATGTTCTTAGGTAGAGTGAAGAGATGTAGCCAATATACAAAAATATCTTTAAGTACCACTTGCACCAAAGTCAGCCTGCCACCTAGAGAGAGTCACCTATGTGCTCGGGATTTCAATTTATTTTGGAATCTCTCTATAAGCCAATTCCAATCCTTAATTCCATAACAATTTGGCTTGATCCTAAATCCAATATATTTAAAACCAACATCCAAGGAAGATAAAGTGACCCCAAGTAATTAAGAAATATCCATAGCCATATCATCCTCTAGGAAAGTAGATATCATATGAGATTTAGTAGTATTCATGAGGAGCCCAAAGACTGCACCAAAAAAATAAATAATACCATATATATGCCTCCGTTCTATAACAAATAATTTTCCAAATAGTAACACATCATCAACAAAAATCATATGAGTACCCTTCGCATGTCTTGAAATAAGAACGCCTAAGAGATTCCCATTGATGTATGCCTCTAAAAGCAATCTGCTAAGTCCCTCAATAACAAGTATGAAAAGAAGAGGATACAAGGCAAATCCTTGCTGAAGACCTTGAGAGGCCAAAAAGAATTTTGCAGGTAATCCATTTCCCAATACCACAATTTTTTTTGTAGATACACAAGCCATAATCCTATTAATAACGTGAAGGGAAATACCAATTTTGTGAAGGAACAACCTCAATAAAGTCCAATCCACGCAGTCGAAAACCTTGTGTAGATCCAACTTCAATAGAATTGTCTCTAGATTCTTATGTTGCATCGAATGAACTACCTCCTGAGCAATAACAACCACATATTGAATTTTTATTTGACAAAGGAAGCCAAACTGTTCCAAGGAAATTCCAACAAACAGAGAGGATTTCAATCTATTCACTATAATTTTAGAGATAAGCTTGTATATAGTGTTGCAAAGTGATATTGGCCAATAATCTGCAAAGGTAGATGCATGAGAGACCTTGGAAATAAGTGTAATGAAGGTGGAGTTAATGTCCCCTGGAATATAACCATTTTTGCAATATTCTTCAACAGTCACCAAGATTTCAAGGCACATAATATCCTAGAAGTGAATTAACATCTCAATGGGTCAACCATCAGGACCAAGCCTCTTATCACGAACAAATGATTTCATAGTAGCAAGTAGATCTTCCATAGAAATGGCTTGAAAAATCTTCGCATTTGTTTTTGCATTAAACAAGGTTGGATATATGTTAATGACATCCAACTAGTGCTCGATATCCACATCCACTCTTGTCTGATATTGTGTACTAAAAAACCTCATCACCTCAGCCTATATATCATGTCATGCAGTTAAACAATTTATGTTGTTGTCCATAATTTCCCAGACAGAGTTCTCTATTCTATGCTTCGTTGCATAATTATGATTTTTTTTGTTTTCTTGTCTCCCACTATAACCCAAATATAAAATATTTTCAGCCTCCACTCCTCCTCCTAAAAATGTAAAAATATCACTCTTACGCTTTTCTAGTTCTGTATATTGTAACTGTTGTGCCACTGAAAAGTAATCCTTGTGAGATGGGTCAATCAGAACACTAAGATTTATATCAATTTCAATAATATATTCAATATGCTTCCTATTTTGTATATGAGCCCAGTTACAAATAGTGCTTTTAAGGCCTCTCGACTTAATCCCTATAAGCTCTAGAGAAGAAGTTATCGATGGATCAGATCCAAGTTCCCAAAAATTATGAACTAATGATTCAAAATCTAAAAACTTTAACCAATGGTAATTAAATTTGAAGGGGAGACCATTCCAATCCTCGTATTCCTTACACTGAAGGGTGATAAGGCAATGGTCTAAAATCTGCGATGGAATAACCCATGAATTATCCTAGCCTAAGAATTCTTCCATATTCTCATGAAGCATTAATCGGTCTAGTCACTTTGCAATGACATCAGCTCCAGGCTAACTATTCCTCCAAGTTGATAATAATGGAGATGGCATTATATCCACCAAGTGATTCCTACAAAAGAGATCCATAAAATACCCATCCAATGGTTCTATTCTGCATTTACCCCCCCATACCTCATTATTGTCCATGGTGAGATTCAAATCCCCAACCAAAATTAATGATCCCATCTTAAGCATACCATAGGATTCCAAATGATCCCAGAAGCATCTTATGTGGGAAAAATACTGAGAGGGGGGGGGTGAATCAGTATTTTAAAACTCACAATAATATTTACTTTTTCTTTATTTATTTTTATACGCGACTTTGATTAACCCAACTAGCATATACACGCAACTATACTTAATGAAACTTGCGTATGTCCGGAGATATTATTATGCAGATAACTTTTTACTTATATCCATGCATCATTCATTCATTATACATTTAGTAAGCAGTAAGCATGTGTAGTAAGAACAGAATAAATCATCACACATAAGAAACACACATGAACGCCAGGATTTAAGGTGGAAACCCAAGTCGGGAGAAAACCACCGTTGTTGTCGTCTCTATCTTCAATATTTATTATAAAGAAAACTTCTTACAAGCTTGTATTGGTGCAAACTCACACCAGCACACAGGCACCCACCTACAGAAGGTTGCAAACTTCTCTCATTCTCCAGCTTCTACTAGAAGGGAGCTCAAACCCCCTGATCTCGTTTACCAACTAGCATTGGAAGGGAGCTACGACCCCCTGCTTATCGTTTACCAGCCACTCCTGGAAGGGAGTTACTACCCCCTGATATCATTTACCGACAACCACTGGAAGGGAGCTATGACCCCCTCACTGAAGGCTCCAACCCTCAGCACCACTGCGGACCACGTTTCATCAATTTTCACACTAGATCTAACATATTCAACACAACACAACTTGTAGGCCTCTTTTCATCAGATTTTCAGACTTGACCCACTCCACTCATTTAAGCCCAAATAACATACATCAAACTGAAACTCATAATTTTATCACAATCAAATCATTCACTGAATCATCAATCAACCAACCAATCATTGATATTTAATCACAATCAACTAGCAGCATAAGAAATACTCAAACAACCCAGATCTATATGAAGACATCATTGAAAAACAACAGAAACACGGTAAAAATGATCAGACATTTCCTTCGACATTCTTCAGCAAAACCCTAGATTCCATATGTTCTTTTGCTAAAATGAACCTGCGTATATACATGTTTTTACCGAGACGAACCTGCGTATATATCTATAACTATTCAGGACTGCGTAACTCTTAAGAACAATTAGTCAGCTCATATCATACCCTTCACTTCAGTAAACATTCGCTAGATCACAGATCTAAACATCTCATAAATAGATCAAGCAAATGCATATTCATTTCATCTCTAGAGATCGTGATCCATAATTGTATCCATAGGTGCATCATTATTTCAGATCTATCAATAAATTGTAACCCATTCCATGTTGATATACTTCAGAGTGAAGTATTCATTCAATACCCATACACATGCACACCTTAACACTATGATCTTCACCTCCTTATTTAGTTTGATCCTTAGTCAATACCATGAGCCACAACCACACAAGTGCAGGTGGTATTCTTGGACGGGATCAAATATTCATTACTATGCTCAATACTATGGGCTAATACCATGGAAAATACCCCTTGTATCATAAACTCAGTGTGTAAATACATACGCGACTTTGTGTCTTTGTACTCACGTGTATACGTGATTTTTATTCACCAAAACTATGTATACACTAATTCTAGATGTATAATCGGGTTGCCTTCATCAAACCTGCGAGTATACTTGGGTTGCCTTCATAAAACCTGTGTATACATCTTGAAACTTTATATTTATCATTCCTTCGTCCCTGACTGAAATTCCTTTCTCTGTCGCATCTGAACTCGCCTGTAGATACATCAATTTTATAGCTTCAATAGATCAAGAGGCAACTCATCAAATAGGTTGCCATCAAGGACAACATATTACATCATAATGCCAAAAATCTCTCCCTTTAGAATTGATGGAAACAATGATTTTTTTATCACCACAACTTGTAGATACCTGATAGACACATCAATCATAAGAATTATTCAAACACCAAGTTACTCTCCCCCTTTGACATCAAGGGAAAATGGCGGACCAATACCAAAACAAGGTTTCTCTTTCCTTATAGAAAGAAGAGATTTGTAGATATGATTTGTACTATACCAACCATGCTCCCCTTGAGAACATGCTAAATCTTCAGACATATTTTTAATGACTCTATAACTCAACTGAGTATGACCTTTCCTATCACCAATGACTCATACTTACATTAATAATCCAAGCAAGTGGAATTACATATTTGACTCAACTACCCAACCAAGTGGGTTTACATATTTTAATATATCCATAAATGACTTAATATGACAATATTTACATCATAGGTCTCAACATGACCCTTACATCAAATTACAAATATGAATTTTTATAACCAAGAACAAAGGATCTCAAGAGAGAGATCATAATTTAGCAACTAACATAATGCCAACAATGCATTGTTCTCAGCAAGGCTAATGCTCCCCCTGAAATTGTGCTCCTGATCACCACAAGAACTCATTCATAAAAGCATATTCATCAATCAGATAATCGAACTTAATATCATATCATCAGATATAACCATCAACATCAGATCAAGAAAATTATAACTCTCAGCAGCATATCAGAAAATTTTCTTGAGTCTCTCTCACTATTTTTCTTATCAGAGAAAAACATACGCAATTGTATCCAACGGAACTCGCGTGTATACACAGATTTATTTCATGAAACCCGCGTACAGAAAGTGAAATATTGAAAATTGCACAACTCAATCTCCACTTGGACGTATACAGTATGTACGTGTCTTCTGTTGTCACATCAGATGCACTGTTAGAAATAAACACAACCAGAATTTCCAAACCAACCATGGGAATCACCATATATTTATCCCCCTGTGATGATACATTACTGATTTTTTTAATGTATCTCACATCACTCTCGTAGTCATTATGAGAAGTAAACTTTAGAAACAGATGACTGCATTAGGGTCAATATTCCCTATGTTTTTGACCGATGCTTTTTCGTTTCCCAGCTTTGCTTGAAATTTATTATTGTGTTCTGGAACCTCTCCAATCTCTCAGTTCTTTTCATTATACTTAACCTCCAATCAATTACCTTATGCCCAAATGAGTTACAATAGAAACAAAACCATGAAATCATCATTTTTGCCTTGATATATGCAATTCTTTAATAATCGGATTCCTTTCTTTAATGGAATTACCATCATCCATGGTACATGCCATGAGCACTTGTAGATCTTGATCAGAATCTCCCTCTTCTTCATTTGACAATCCATCATTATCTCCATTTGTATAAAAACCCCTTCCTTTTTCAAATTGTTTCCTTTTATCATGATTTTCTTTATAAGGACATTTAGCAGCATAATGACCAACTCTACCACAAGCAAAACACTTGAAGGGAAGCTTACCTCTGAACCTTCCAGTACCTGGTTGAAGTTTCCTTACAAATTTTTCTTCTTCTTCTTTTGATATATAACTTGATTCCATGAGAACTTTATTTTATTTTCCTTTTGCATAAGCCTTAAAAGTGGCTTCTTTGACTTGTGTGGGACCTCCTTTTCTCATTTCAAAAGCAGTCAGGATACCGTGAAGTTGAACAATAGTAAGAATCTGCAGATCCTTCTTTTCTTCAATAGCAGATACTTTTGATTCTAATTTTGGAGTCAGAAATCTCAAGATTTTCTCTACTAAAGTTGAGTCTTTTGTATCTTCACCCATATTCCTCATAGAATTCACAATCTCATATATTCTTAGAAATAAACTTTCAATAATTTCATCATCATGCATTTTGAGATTTTCATATTGAATTCTAAGAGTTTGGAGTTTGGCACTTTTTACCTTTGCATCACCTACATAGCTCTGAATGATCTTGTCCCATATTTCCTTTGTTGAATTTAGCTGCATGACTTTGACACATTTTGTTTCTAACAGGCTCCCTAATAAATCATTAATAGCTTTTGCATTGGTTTCATATCTCTTCCTTTCTGTTGCATCTGTAGGGACGATTGATGGATACTGGTAACCTCCTTCCATGATTCCCCATACGTCTGCTCCAAGTCTTTGCAGATAAGCTCTTGTTCGTATCTTCTAGAACAATAGATTTCTTCCATTGAACAGTGGTGGCCTGATATTAAATTCTCCTTCATGACTTCCAATTGTGACGGATCTCCTTCAAGCGATCAAGCTTCTATAGAAGGACCAGCTCTAATACCAATTGTTGGGAAAAACACTGAGAGGGGGCAGGGGGTGAATTAGTATTTTAAAACTCACAATAATATTTAATTTTTCTTTACTAATTTCTATATGTGACTTTGATTAACCCAACTAGCATATACACATGGCTATCTTTAATGAAACTTGTGTATGTCCAAAGATCTTATTATGCAGATAAATATTTACTTAGAATAGTGCATCATTCATTCATCATACATTTAGTAAGAAGTAAGCATGTGCAGTAAGAATAGAATAAATCATCACACATGAACACCAGGATTTAAGGTGGAAACCCAAGTCGAGATAAAACCACCATTGTTGTCATCTTTTTCTTCAATATTTATTATAAAGAAAACTACTTACAATCTTGTACTGGCGCAGAATCATACCAGCATGCAGGCACCCACCTGCAGAAGGTTGCAACCTTCTCTCATTCTCCAGCTTCTATTGGAAGGGAGATACAACCCCCTGATCTTGTTTACCAACTACCACTGGAAGGGAGCTACGACCCCCTACTTCTTATTTACCAACCACTCCTGGAAGGGAGCTACTACCCCCTAATCTCGTTTACTAGCAACCACTGAAAGGGAGCTACGACCCCCTCACTGAAGGCTCAAACCCTCAACACCACTGTGGGACACGTTTCATCAATTTTCACAATGGATCCAATAGCTTCAACACAACACAACTTTCAGGCCTCTTGTCATTAGATTTTCAGACTGGAGCCACTCCACTCATTTAAGCCCAAAGAACATACATCAAACTGAAACTCATAATTGTATCAAATTATTCACTAAATCATAAAGCATACAACCAATCACTGATATTTAATCACAATAACTATCAGCATAAGAAATACTCAAACAACCCAAATATATATGAATACGTCATTAACAGATAGCAGAAACACAGTAAAAATAATCAGAAATTTCCTTCAGCATTCTTCAGTAAAACCCTAGATTCCATACGTGCTTTTTCTGAAACGAACCTACATATATACACGCTTTTACCGAGACGAACCTGCATATAGATCTGTAACTATTCAAGACTGCGTAAATCGTCAGAACAACTATTCAGCTCAGATCATATGGTATAACCTTCACTTCAGCAAACATTCACCAAATCACAAATCTAAACATCTCATAAACAGATCAAGAAAATACATAGTCATTTCAGCTCTAGAGATTATAATCCATTATTGTGTCCATAGGTGCATCATTATTTTAGATCTATCAATAAACTATAACCCATTCCATGCATATATACTTCAAAGTGAAGTATTCATTCAATACCCATACACATGCACACCTTAACACTATGATATTCACCTCCTTATATAGTTTGACCCTTATTCAATACCATGAGCCACAACCACACAAGTATCGGTGGTATTCTTGGGCGAGATCAAATAGTCATTATTGCGCTCAATATTGTGGGATAATACCATGGTAAAGACCCTTGGTATCATAAACTCAGTGCGTAAATACATACGTGACTTTTCTTCTTTGTACCCGCATGCATACTCTAAAATTGTGTATACAGTAATTATGGATGTATACTCGGGTTGCCTTCATCAAACCTTCAAGTATATGCAAGTTGCCTTCATCAAACCTGGGTATACATCTTGAAACTTTATCTTTATCATTCCTTTGTCCCTGACTGAAATTCCTTTCTCTGTCACATCTGAACTGACCTGTAGATACATCAATTTTACGTCTTCAATATATCAAAAGGCAACTCATCAAGTAGGTTACCATCAAGGACAACATATTACATCATAATGCCAACATTTTCTATAGGAATAGGGCATGTATGTATTAAGTATATTAAATATGACCTTTGAGCCCCTGATGAATCATGAGAGTAGGTTACCTACAAAGGATTTATAGGCAAGAAAATTAACCACCTTAGGATCCCATCTTGTTGCAAGGCCACGAGATAACCCACATGCATAAACAACACAAACCCGCAAACCGGGACAAATCTGGAAAAGAATGGGCCATACTTTATGGCCAATCATCACCATATCTTGTAGAATAATAATAGAGGGATGCTTAACCCACAACCAAATGCCTAAGAATGAGAATTTTATGGGCACTCCCTAGGCCCATGATGTTCAAAGACATGACTTCATGTAAAATCAGCTTCAGTGGGCGAAAAATATCTAAGGGCCTGAATAGGAGATAAATTACCAAAAATGGATGAGGAAGGACTAGGTTCCAAAGAGAGATGATCAGGTGCATGTATGGCATCATCCTCGATGATACGAGATGGAGGCTTGGTCCTCCATTCCTTCCAGAAAGTCACATTACAACGAGAATTTGAGCTAATATTGATCATCAAAGAAGAAGAAGATTGTATTGAAAAGGACTCTGGTTAAATATCTTAACAGAGGTGAAGGAGCTCAATATCACTACCAACCAAGTTGGTAGGAGATAAATCACTAGAAAAAATTCCAAATTGAATGTGAGAAAGATTGGGGCTACCGAGCAAAGAAACATCGAGAGGAACATTAGAGGAAAGGTAACCATAAACAACCCCATTCCCATCAACAGATGTTCGAGGAGGAATACTTCAATGTTCAGATACAGTAACAGAGTCAACCCCCATAGGATCAAATAAATGGTTTGAAGCATAAACTAATGAATATTGATTGGGACAAAGAAGGAGGCATCGAAATAGGTGGAATCCCAAGACATAAAGGACGAAAAGGAGTAGGAGCAATAGATACATCGCTAGAGCCTATATCTGCACCAATAGAATGCTTAGAGAAATTAACAATATTAGATGATGTTTTTGATATCTTACCTAAATTTGTATGCCGATCAACATCCTAATCCATCAGTGTGTTCAAAACAAAAACCAAAGGACATCTCCCATCACAGTCATGTTCTTGTCTTTTATGGCGTTATTTCCCAAATATTCGAGGGAATTCTACAATAAGAGGGCCAACATCATGTCATCCAAGGTAGCAAAATGGAATAGCCTAGTACCAACAATGAAATCCACCTCCACCAATAGCCAGGCGATACTCTTATCCATCTATATCAGACTCCTTTCCTCTAGATATACAAATTTACTGACGGAATTGTCGATCATCATCAGAGACTGTCATGACCAAAAAATGAGAGGTAAACCAAGAAGTATAACTCGAACAATTTTTTCTTGGTGGAACTTCCACATATGGATCAAATATGACATGTCACTGATGCAAAGACGAAAACCTCGACCGATAACCTAGTGAGAACCCATAATCTTTTTTTCATTGTCGGCATGCAAAAAGAGGAAGAAATACCATTTATTGTAGAGGATGTTGAAGCGTGACTTATACTTAAGAATAGCAAACCATTGGTTAGCCACCCAAGACACCATCTAAGGTATGTCCATACGCAAATATGACCACTTTCCCACCAAAGCTCATTGTTGTAACCCAACCACCCTGTCCCAAAAAAAAATTGAACCAAAGACGAGTTTCTGAAAATCAGGAGCAACCTTAGCAATTTTCTTCTTCCGAGAACGAAGAAAGAACTTTTCGAAAGGGTCACCACAATTAGGGACGTGTGTTAGTGGGTGATACCGAACAATAATATGCCATGTGTGAAGGTTCATGTTTATATGGTGTCACAGTGGGATGGACCTCTGACGTGGAACACCCACATCTCTCTGCCTATATTGTCACATGAACCAAGGCCTACAGTAAATGCATGTCACCTCCCGAGCTACCCCCAAATTCCAAAGACATATTGATACATATAATGCTGGATAGGATGAAGGCGTATAATAAAGACGCTAGAAAAAGTGCACACCAAAAAAGATTAATCACATAGCCAGCTGGCAAAGACTGTACAAAGCCGCCATAAGGGGGAAAGCCTTATTTCCTGGGTTATATGCCCATTAATACATCCCAAGGACAGTATTGGGAGAAGGAATATGAAATTTGAAAAGGTTTTGAACCCTTGTACATAATTTCTTTGGCGAACCCTTTTCCGAGAAATATTTACACTGCTATACTTTCTTTAATGCGCCTTTGGTGAATGCACAACAATCACAGTGAATGATAACATTAGCATGCATCTTCATCCATGACCATGGATTTATTCATCCATGACTATTCATTTACCGAAAATTTGCATCTCTTTGGTAGGTACAATCTCTGATGACTCCACATCATCTTTCGAACATCGACTTCAAACAAGCTCTATTAACCCAAGATTTGTTATCACCTCCCACTTCCCTCTCATTTTAATTTTGAATTTTGAAAACCCAAAGAATTTTAATTCTTAATTTTGAAAACTCCCTCACATTCTAATTTCTAATTTTTAAATCATTGGGCAACGTACTTCTTAAATACCTGGGAGACCAACATTCCTTTTGTTTTTTTTTCATTATTCGCTACACGAGCAAAGTTGTTTTATGCCTATTTAGGTTGTTCTCTTTCACCGATAACTAGAAAATTTGTACCAGTTCTCTCAGATTTTTTGCAACCCTGGATGTTTAATTATTATACAGAATCTTGGATGATTCATATAATTATGGACTTGCGCGGTTCATTCATTGAAATAGTGTTGCAAGATTTGTGTTGAGAACAAAGTTATTTATTTATGTATTTTTTTAGTAGACTCCCAAGTGATTTTCTTGATCACTTCGACACATACTATATGTTTTTCTGTTTGTTTTTCTTTTAATCGTAGTATGGAAGAATCAAGAATCTAACACCATCATCATGGAGATCTCCATCTAGAAAGAACGAATGTCGCTCTTATTGCTGGACTTTTGTGAGAGCCAAAACAAGTTGGTCAGAAAGTAATTTCTAAAACTTGTCTGCAATAGGGTAGCCCTCTCTACTCATGATATAGCTTGATTCTGAATACTATTATACCCAAAATTCTGGCTCACAATCTAGATGAGGATGAAAGGAATAAGTTTTTTTTTAATTGTTTATATATTTTTCAAAATCTCTTATAATAATTTTTCCATTTAATATATATATATATATATATATATATATATATATATAACTTTATTTTTCATAATCACAAAAAATTTTAAAAAAAAGCCATAATGTATTTATCATACATATTATATTAAAAAAAAAAAACATACTTAAACTCTATTATTAATATTAAACTATTACTCAATTAAATTATATTGAATGCTTAGTCATTTTCATATATCATCTTTATTATTTTATAATGGAAAAGTGATATTGTTTGCTATCGAGCATAATAAAATGCATTAAATGCTCTTATTTTCAATGCTACATCATTTTTTTAAAAGTAGATTTCTCTCTTTTAGCTTGATTCAATAACGAGGTATATAGTATTTACATATTTCAAGAAAATTCACAAATTTCAGGATAATCATACATAATCAAAATTTGATAAGATGGGTATTGTTATGTTGTGTTCTCTTCTCAAAATTATTCTTTAGTTTTGGATGGTTATATTTACTTTACCAAAAAAAATTAAAGTAATTTTTATCTCAAATTGTTTTTAGGAGAAGTTTAATGAAAACATGAAAAATTTCTCCATGGTTCTCTAACTTTGATCCCTCTACGGCAGTCATCACCAAATTTCTGATCTAGTTAAGGCTTCCAAACTTACCTGCGCACCTTTGGCATTGTGCAGTCTTCCAAGCCATTGAAAACACTCTGGGACGTTTTCTAGCAACAGATCTCTCGAGAGGCTTAAAGGGCATCTACACCTACGGCAGAATATGTGCCGAGATTGAAATCAGTAAAGGATTACCTGACCAAATCATTCTCAAAGTCATGGATTTCACTTGGTCTCAGACATTAGACTATGAAAACACAGTGTTCCACTGCAGACATTGCCATCAAACAGGACATCTTCAAAACTCCTGCGTCCTGTTCCTCGCCTAAAAGAAAAGAGGCACTCGCAAAATGAAAGATAAAAGTTGGAAACCCTTTGTTCCGCCTCCCATGGAAGACATTGAGTCCTCCAACTCAGAAGAAGAATAAATCGAACCAGAAGATGATGTTGCAACTCAGCAGTAATCGCATTCCTCGTTGGTCCCTGATAGGCCACCGGCCTCCTCGAATCTCCAGAAACGTACGCATGAGTACACCTCCTCTGACTCGGATAAATATTCTCTTCCTTTGATCAGAAAAAATCTTCAAGTGGTTTCAGTACACCCACCCCCTAGCAGTTGGGTTAAAGTCACAAAAAAGAAAGGAAATAAAAGTCGTATTGCGGACTCTACCCATTCTGGGTAGAGCCATCTGTCTGGCTGCCTCACTTGGCACTTCCTGTTCTTCTTCTGCATCTCTTGACAACGCCACGAAACCGTGGGGGACCATTGATTTCTTCATGCTCCCCTGGTTTCCTGCTTCTCTTGATTGCAACTCCTTCTATACTATAAGCTTTTAATAGAGTCAGTCCTACCTTATTTACAAAAAAAAAAAAAAAAACATGAAAACTTTGGTCTCAAATTAATTAATTAATTGGATAAAACTAGTTGTTATTAGTCAAATTTAGTTTTCTAACTCAAACTAACTGTTAGGATAATAGCTAGTTTAGCCATCTCTACATCTATTTATACTCAACATCTTGACCTGATAATGAACCACACTGGTTGGTTTGAAACGCGTCGACGAAGTTCATTTACATGTGATTTTTACCGAAAGAATTCTATAATAACATGAAAACTATTGAGAATTAAACAAAAAGACTATTTTCAATATAATAGATATAATATTTTTATGTAAATGTATATTTCAAAATTATTTAAATATTAAATAAATATTTTTAGATATTTCTTAGCTTTTTTTTAAATTAATTAATATTTTTACATACATTTCAATTTTTTATATTTTGATAATTATTAAATAATGGTTATGAACCACACTGGTTGGTTTGAAACGCGTGGACGAAGTTCATTTACATGTGATTTTTACCGAAAGAATTCTATAATAACATGAAAACTATTGAGAATTAAACAAAAATACTATTTTCAATATAATAGATATAATATTTTTATGTAAATGTATATTTCAAAATTATTTAAATATTAAATAAATATTTTTAGATATTTCTTAGCTATTTTTTTAAATTAATTAATATTTTTACATACATTTCAATTTTTTATATTTTGATAATTATTAAATAATGGTTATTTGGATTTGTTCATGGTATTTGCAATACAACATTTAATTTATAATTTGTATTTTAAACCTTTTGTATTGAAATTTATTAAACTCATCAATGTCATGTGTTAATAAAAAACTATTAATTGTTGGATTTTTTATTTATATTTTTGTTCTTTTATATTTTCTTTACTCATTGCTTAAGTGCATGATATTAAAGCAATGCGTGTTTATATATATATATATATATATATATATATATATATATATATATATATATATATATATATATATATAATATGTTTATTAATTGTTTTTATTAATTTGCGTTAAAATTCCAAATAAGAGAAATATATAAAATATTAAAATCATAATTATTTGAAAATTTGAAATTAGATTATATTAAATGGTGATTATGTTTAAAAAATTATTTAATTTTATATTTTTTATAAATATTAAAAACATTTATAATATTTTTTTAATTTATATTTTTGTTGATAAATAATTAAATATTAATTCTATATTATTGTTATTAAAAATCTATGAAAAATAAAAATATATATAATTATATTAGTAATTTAGTAGTGTTTTTTTAATTAGATTATGTTATTAGTTGTAATAAGTTGAAGTTTATGTAATTTTAAATTTTTTATTTATTATAATTTTTTTGATTTTATAAAATATAAATTTTAATGTTTATTTTATTAAATAAATGTTAACTATTTTGAGATGTATATTTGGATATTATATAATTATTATTTAATATATATATATATATATATATATATATATATATATATATATATATATATATATATATATATATATATATATATATATATTTATTTATTTATTTATTTATTTATTCACTAGAAAGTTTATCATTATTTAAATTTATATAGCTATTATATTATTTTTTCAAAAAATATGTTTTGAATAATATTTTTCTTATTTAAATTCAATCTCAAGGAATATCAATTAATATAAAGAAATAATACATTTTCTTGTATTTTATTTAATTTGATTTTTTAACATTTAAATTTATAAATAATAAAAGTATTTCTATAATGATTCAATATTAATATTGTTATTTACAAATAATCAATACACAAAAATATGTTAATCAAGAAAAATTATAATATAACTAGTACAGTCACATTAAAAATATTAATGTGGTTGATATAGCAGAAGGCTCCATTTGTATCTATCATTCTTTCCATTTGTATAAACTATTGCAAAAAAATATTATTATTAACTATTGCAACAAAATTATTATTATTAACTTTGATTTTACTAAAGCCTTAAGAATCCCAAGTTTCAAAGATTTTTTATCATTTACAACCAACATATAAGGCACATTTTCTAAAATTAGGTATGCTTTGAAAATCCCGAAGAGCATATTCCCCTGATAATCAATCTAGGTCATCAATTAAAAAAAAAAAACTCAATTGAAATAACTCTAAAGTGTATCAAGAAGAGTATTTGACAAACACAAAACTTCATAATTATTGGAAAGATGTCTATTTAAAATATAATACTTAATCAAAGTAAAAGGATCTTGATTGAAGCTATAGGGGTAACTTAATTAGCTATGGTTATGAAAATGGAGTATTATGTGCAAGGACATTTGAGTTCAAGTCTCCTAGATTCTCATGCCTACAAAAGAGCCATACATAGGTTCCCATTTCTCAAGATACACAACAAAGAAAAGAAAAAAAGAATCTTGATTGCATTGAACAATAGAGTATACAACATTTTGGTTAGAAAATGATTTCTATTACAAAGTTGTTCACTAATTATGAAGAAATGAGAAAGAAGTTGTAACATACATGACACTTCAACCATAAAAAAAAAAAATAAAAAATAAAAATTACTTTGCTTTATATGATTATATATGTATAAGTCTAAACTATGATTCCACAATTACATTTGTGACCGTGGTAATCATACACAACACCTTGGTTTAACATTCATCAATAAATATTTGCCATATAATCATTCCATATCGGGATGTCATACCTTTCATATATATATATATATATATATATACCCATTCTTTTAACCCTATCTGGAAATTGTGTTTGTATTAATGTCGTGATATCCTTTTACATAAGGATTTGTGTTGATTATAATTACATTGTACCCATGGCACGAATGTTTAAATCCCGAAGGGACATATGCTCTGTGGCGGATCTCTAAACTTGATTACATTTATCATATGAGTAATGTTTTATGTGGATTCAACTTTAATGTTAGGATAATATTTACTATATCACTGCATTGGAATTGGGTTTAAATGGATGACACCTGCCTCATTGACCGTCGTCAGATCTAGGAGTAGAGATCAACAATTGTGATCTCTGGGTACCGGCTTAGGGTAGTGACCCCTTCTGAACCCTAACTGAATATTTCATTTGTGTTGAGCTTTGCGGCGTTGCTCCTCTACAACCTAGCCGCAACCCTAGCATATCAATCTAACTATCGATCTTTCCTCTCGGCGCTGGCGGCCATGGCATTTTTATAGGTATGAGCATTCGCTCCCATAGTCCTGCAAAATCCATTTATTTGCTTTCACGGCTTAGCTGCTAACCTGCTCTTGAATTCTTATGTTGTTTTCTTCGTTTATATGTTTCACAGGGGTTAGCACAGGCTCTATGTCGCGTGCTATGCACTCATGTTTTGTAAAAGAAATACAGCTTATATGCTTGTCGGCTTTCTATAGGTGTCGAGAACCATTTCCAGATTCTCTTGGTGTTTTCCCACAATGGCTTTCCTTCAATGTAGCAAGTAAGCCAACCAGACACTTTGTTGTATAATTCCCATTACTAAATCTACATCTTCTCACCGTCTTTTTCCTGAGTCTTACCCTTAATACCGTCCCTTCGCAGCGTTACTCTGATCGTCTGCGGAATCAAGTCAAGAAAAGTTTTTTGTGTTTTAGTTCAGTTTGTTTCTTCGTTATTCCTTCATTCTGTAAGTATCAAGTATAGTTTTCTGACGTTTTCCTCTCGTTCTGGTATAGGTAAATACACCAGGGTCGACTGGAAGGTTTTACACTACACTTTTATCATTTTTTAGGAGCTTGGTCTCACTCCTGACTTCGCCGCTTGCTAACAGGTACCGGGTTCTTCCGTAAGGTTTTAAAATTATCGGATTAATTCCAATGCTAGCTTCTAGGGTACATGCGGCATTCCGTGTGCTAGATTTTTAGTTATAATGGCATATTGGTCGTTTAATTTAACTCTTGTCTTTAATCTCGATGGCAACGCCCTGTTGAAACAGTTGCATGCAACCTAGTACTTTAATGTAATATTAAGATACTCTTTAACTGTTGGTTGAATTTTACGCTCCAGTTTTAAGAGAAAATATCCTCTGACAACAGATTTTTCCTTTGATGTTTTATGAATCTTGCTATGAAATTTTTCTGGGTACTCTGCATCTCGAATGTTAGCTAATTTAATATTTGTTTACCCTTCTGAGATTATAGTGGCAAAATGTTTCGTTTTCCGCCTATTGTAAATGCATATGCTGCCTTAGTTTTACTTGTTAGAGGCATTCACATTAAGTTTCAAGTGAACTTTCATCTATGCTCGATTATGGTTCTCATTTGTACAGCACTGTAGTCTTATTTTCTTTATTAGTCTAGTATACAGATCATTTCCGAAGTTGTTTACATTTATATTGGTTGTAGCATTTCTGGGTTTTACTACACATACTATTTTTAGGTTTTATCTACGTAATTCGACCCAGATAGAAGTTTACATGCTTTATTTCAAGAACAGAATTTGTTTTATTTCTTTCAGCTTAATAGAGAGATGTCTGGACCATCTGAGCGTTGAGTTGTTTTCATACAACTCCATTGTCCGTGTATATCATAGGCTACAAGTTAACGACCAGTTATGGAGTTCAGGGTTTCGACCATGGACACTAAACTGACAGTTCTCTTGGTTCGTAATAGTAGTATATATCTCTGTCTATGTTTAACTTGGTAATATAGTTACTATTCACACTACTTTTCTTGTAAAAACTGGTAAGAACTTCATTATTTGTATTTGTTACACATTCCACATATTAGTAACAAATCTATTGTAAGTTTTAAGACTATTACAACAAATTCAGTTATTATTTATCTACAACATTCACAGTGTAAAAATATTTGTTCCATAATTTCAAGAAACATTTTCTGTATTTAAAAGAATTCTGTTTAAAACAGCAAATTCCAGTTTCTTATTATTTATGCAGTCTGTATACTTATCTCGCTCCAAAATCTACTAATGATGTCCTCCTTACCATGAGAGAGGAAATTACGTCCTCATCTCCCCCTGTGCTCCACACCTAAGATGAGTAGGTTGACAGATCTTTCAGAAGAGACCTCGGGACCCCAAGTCTAGTACTCTTCTTTCCAGGATTCAAGAACGTTGAGTGTTTCCACTAGTCACCACCATCTCAGGAATTTCCACTCTCTTCCTACCTCTTCTTAGTCACATAACAGAACCCCTTTTCCTCACTGGGATGTGCTTTTATCCCCAGAGGAAGGTAACTTTCTTTCAACTGTTTTTTGTTCAACCACTTCTCAGTTCTTGAAATACTTTTATCATCAGTGTTTTTTAACTTTTATGGAATCACAATTCTATAGTTAAATTTTATTACCAAAAAAAAAAAACATAATTAATTTATGTTCATAATTCATAATCTTGTTCTCAACAAAAATGAATGTTTAGTCTCTTTTAAAATAAAATAACATAATAATTAGTTTGCGCTTAATCCAGTTGTCACAACTTCCTCCTCTGGAAGTAAACACCACCCTCAGTGTTTCATTCCAGCTCGGCAAACAATTCTGGGTAAGCCTCACGCACAAATCCTTCATCTTCCCCGGTAGCCTTGTCCAAGATAAAGCGCTTCCACTGCACTTTAACATGGGTAATGGCTCACCTCCGGAGCATGATTTCTCTCCAATTGAGTATACGTTGAGGTTCAACTAGAAATTTGTCATCTTGTTCGACCTGCATTCAGTAAGACTTGAATTAAAATTTCATAAAACTTGTTATTTTAAGATAGGATTATTTAATCTTACCTTACCTGAATACTTTTCTAGTGGATTACATGCTTTGGGTCATGCATGTATCGTTTTAGTAAAGAGACATGAAACACATTGTGCACCTGGATACGGCTAGGTAAAGCCAACCAATAAGACATGGGTCCCACTCTTTCTAATATCTGTAAAGGTCCACAGAACCTGGGAGCCAACTTAGCACAGGAGGTCCACGTTAGTGTGATTTTCTTCAGTTTAATCCTTACATAACATGATCACCCACTTCAAATTCTCGATAAGTTCTCTTTTTATCTGCACACACCTTCTGCCAATCTTGAGCCGCTTTCAGATTTTCTCTGATATTTCTCACTTTTGATTCCATCTCAATCAACATCTCAGGTCCAAGCATCAACTTGGTTTCGGGGATGCTCAAATTGATGGGAGTACGACACTGTCGCCCATACAAAGCTTCAAAGGGTCTCATCTTAAGAGACTCCTGGTAACCATTATTTTATGCAAATTCTAAAAAATGTAGATACTCTTTCCATTTTGTTGGCTACTGCATTACGTACATACGTAGCATATCTTCCAAGATTTGGTTCACCCGCTCATTTTTTCCATCCATCTGGGGATGATAAGCAGTGTTGAAATTTATTTTGGTTCCCAAACCTGTAAATAGGGCCTTCTAGAATCTGAAGTAAAATTCACATCCCTATCTGATATAACAGTCTTTGGAATGCCATGCAGTCTAAAAATCTCTCTCATGAAGATATATGTTATTTGCACGGTTTGGTAAGTAGACTGTACGGGTATGAAATGTGTTTCTTTTCTCAATCGATCAACCACCACCATGATGGAGTCATTGTGCCTTTTTTATATTGGTAAACCAGTAATAAAATATAGGGATATAACTTCCCACTTCCATTCAGGCTCTGGTATAGGCTGTAGCAATCCAGCTGGGTGTTGATGCTCCACCTTAAACTGTTGACACTCTAGACATTTTCTTAAGCACTCTGCAATATTTCGTCGCATACCATGACAGAAATAGAATTTTATAATTGTTGTTAGAATTTTTTGGTATCATGGGTGTCCTGAGTAATTACTGCAGTGATACTCATTCATGATCAGCTCCCTTAAACTCATTTGATTTGGAATAAATATCACTTTTCCTTCAAATTTAACAATTGATCCTTGTTAATTCCATAGTTAGAAGGTTTTTTGTCTTCTGGCTTCCTCCACTTACTGCCATAAAAATTGACATTCAGGATCCTTCTCGGCTTCCTCTTTTATCTAATCTAAAAATTTACATTTGATTTGATTATAGCAAATTTCATAAACACAATGCAGTTTTCTACTCAAGGCATCCACCACACGATTTTCTTTGCCTTTTACATGTTGTATATCAAAATCAAATTCACTTAGGAAGGAATTCCATCTTTCCTGGAGAGCGTTTAAATCAGCTTGCTTAAAGTAGTTGGTTAGGCTGTTGTGATTGGTTTTTAACACAAATCTTTTTCCTAGAAAGTAGTGCCTCCATACTCGGAGTGCATGCACTACTGCTGTCAACTCTATATCATAGTTTGAATATCGTTGTTCATGTTCCTTTAATTTTCTCGATTCATCGGCGACCACCCTTCCTTCTTGAGATAAAATTTCCCCAACACCTTCTTTATAAGCATCGGTACAAACCTCAAATTCTTTATTTGGGGTCAGCTACCCTCAACACCAGGGCAGTGGTCAGCAAATGTTTCAAATTCTCGAAACTATTCTGACACTCACTGGTCTATTTAAATACCTTTCCCTTTCTCTGCAAATATGTAATTATAAAAGCAATTTTTGAGAATCCTTCTATGAACCTTCGATAATATCCAGCTAATCCCATAAAGGAACGGATTTTTTCCACGTTTTGGGGTACTCATCATTCCATAATAGTTTTTATTTTCTCTGGATCGACCATTATTCCTTCCACGGAAATGACATGGCCTAGATACTTTATTTTATCTTTGAAAAAGTCACATTTGCTGAACTTGGGGTACAACTAATGTCTTCTTAGCATCTCCAATGCTATCCTTAAGTACTCCTTGTGTTCTTCCATGGTTTTTGAATAAATCAATATATCGTCAATGAATATCAGCACAAATCTGTCCAAAAAAGGGGTGAAATATGTCATGCATCAGCCTCATAAATGTTGTTGGTGCGTTAGTTAAACCAGATGGTAATACCACAAACTCGTAATGCGCATATCGGGTACGAAAAACAGTCTTGTATATATCCTCGTCTTTAATTAGGATCTGGTGATATCCAGATCTTAAATCTATTTTCGAGAACACAGTTGCCCCCTTTACCTGATCAAACAGGTCATCTATCCATGGCAATGGATCTTATTCTTGACTTTTAATTTATTGATTTGTCTATATTCCATGCACATTCAATGGTTCCATGATTTTTCTTTACAAAAAACACTGGTGCTCCCCAAGGGGACACACTCGATCGAATATACCCTTTATCCAATAACTCTTGTAGTTTCATTTTCAATTTAGTTAGCTCCAATACACTCATTCGATATGGTGCCCTTGAAATTGGTGATGCTCCGGGCATCAACTCAATAGTGAAATCAATGTCCCTTCTTGTACGTAACCTGGTACATCTTCTAGAAACACGTCCATGAAATATTGTACTACTGGTATGCTTTCCAACATAGGGGTCTTCTCCTTAGAACTAGCAAAACCCACCTGAATGGCATATATCTGACATCCTTTTCTAATACACTTACTCATTTGGGAGGCTATAATAGGACGCAACTGTAATGGTTTCTTGATTCCTTGTATTTCTTAACGAGTTCCGTCTTGCATTCTGTAATATATAATATTCTCTTTACAATCTACCAGCGTCTAGTGTCTCTCCAACCAATCCATGCTCAGTATTACGTCATATGATCCCAAAGGTAGTACATTTAGTTCCACATTTAACTATTGGGTTCCAATTTCCAGTGTACAGATTGGAATTTTGGCACAAACTTTTCTTTTTGCCCCAGTGGCTAGCTGTACCAGCCAGGGATTTTTTTATTTCTGACTTTGTAATTTACATATTTCTACTATTCTGTGGTTTACATAACTTAAACTGGAACCTAGGTCAACCAAAATAGAAACAAGTTGTGAAAGTAACTCACCTTCTAGTTCTATCATCGTTGGTTGATAACCTGCTTGCCGATCCTCCAAAGTTGCATTAATTCTAGGTATGTTCCGGGCTACATCACCCACTGTAGAGGCTTCTTGTAGATTGGCTATTGTACCATTTCTTCCCCGTTGTGGGAAATTATTATAATAGTGAGCCTCGCCACACCCCCATCACTA
This sequence comes from Pinus albicaulis, assembly GCA_034641835.2. Lineage (NCBI taxonomy): Eukaryota > Viridiplantae > Streptophyta > Pinopsida > Pinales > Pinaceae > Pinus > Pinus albicaulis. Next base: position 85,282,440 of record CM076574.1, read on the forward strand.
TAGAGGTGGAATCTGGTTTTGTACATGTTCTGGCTTGTTGGAAGCCTCTGTAGGCATTTCTTCCATAGGCCACTAGGTTCTTTGATGGTTTCTTCCAAACTATTTTCTCACTGAATTCCTTGCAGAATTCTTAAAGTTATTATTCCTAGAATTTTTATAATTTGAACTGTTTTTCTGCCCTTTTCTTGGCTGCAAATTTTTGCCTATTTCTCCTTTTGCCTTGGACTGTTGGTAACACATTCTCGCTTTTCGAATTGCTTCGTCCATGGTCCTTGGATTCACGAACTCAATTTGTTCTTTCATGTGGGTCGGAAAACTACTCAAGAACCGTTGAAGTGAACTTGGTTATGTATTCATCCATTTTCATTTGACCCAATCTCAAATCATGGAATTCTCTGGAATTTTTGTCCTAGAAATCTTTTGTTAGATATTTTTCCTTAAATTATTGTTGAAACTCATCCCATGTCACGTCCTGGTCTTCAATGTTGCAAACATTCTTGACTTCCTCCCACCACAAGGTGGCCTTTTCTCTCAACTAATAGATGGCCAACCTGGATTTAATATTGTTGTTGTACTCATAAAATTGAAATTATTTGTTCATGTTAATCAACCAAGTGTCATCCACCTCCTCCGCTTCTCCATCAAACGTAGGTGGTTTAATTTTTCAGAATTCACCTTGTAACTCCACTTTTTGTTTCTTAATTTCTTGTTGTTCTGACACATTACCTGACTCAACCTCATTATAATTTATATTCTTGTTACTTCATTGTGAATGGCTTCTCTCCACTCTGCCATTGGTTTGGTCTTTAGCTTGTCGTTCATTTTCTTCCTGCGTATCTCTGTTAGAACTGGGTTGGTGGGCGTACCAACATCAATTTTTTTTTAATTTATTAAAAGTAAATACAACCTTACAAACTCTCTGACACACTACAGTGGTTGATAAACATTCAGATGAAGCATATGTTGAGCATATTCCCTTGAGAATCAATCTAGGTCTTCAATTAAAAAAAAAAAAAAACAACATATCCTCATCCACCTTACATTGAAATAGAAAGCCTTTGGCTAAATAGAATTATGTTTAGTTTTTGTTTATGTCAAAAGTTTTATATCCAGATTAAGTTGAAACACAATTGAAATAACTCTAAAGTTTATCAAGAATAGTATTTGACAAACACAAAACATCATAAGCATTGAAAAGATGTCTATTTAAAATATAATACTTAATCAGAGTAAAAGGATCTTGATTGAAGCTCTCAAGGTAGCTTAATTAGCTATGGTTATGAAAATGAAGTGTTATGTGCGAGGACGTTTGAGTTCAAGTCTCCTAGATTCTCATGCCTACAAAAGAGCCATACATAGGTTCCCATTTCTCTAGATACACAAAAAAAGAAAAAGAAAAAAAGGAACTTGATTGCATTGAACAATAGAGTATACAAACTTTTGGTTAGAAAATGGTTTCTATTACATAGTTGTTCACTAATTATGAAGAAATGAGAAAGAAGTTGTAACATACATGACTGTTCAACCATAAAAATTAAAAAATAAAAATATAAATAAATAAATAAAAATTACTTTTGCTTTATATGATTATATATGTATAAGTCTAAACTCTGATTCCCACAATTACATTTGTGACCTTGGTGATCATACACAACACCTTGGTTTAACATTCATCAATTAATATTTTCCATATAATCATTCCATATCGGGATGCCATACCTTTAATATAGGCAGATATATTTATATATATACACCCATTATTTTAACCCTATCTCGAAATTGTGCTTGTATTAATGTTGTGATATCCTTTTACATAAGGATTTGTGTTGATTATAATTACATTGTACCCACGAATGTTTAAATCCTGAAGGGACATATACTCTGTGGCGGATCTCTAAACTTGATTACATTTATTATATGAGTAATGTTTTATGCGGATTCAACTTTAATGTTAGGATAAGATTTACTGTACCACTGCATTGGAATTAGGTTTAAATGGATGACACCTGCCTCATTGACTATCGTCAGATCTAGGAGTAGAGATCAACGGTTGTGATCTCTGGGTACCAACTTAGGGTAGTGACCCATTTCGAACCCTAACTGACCCATTGCTCCTCTACAACCTAGCCGCAACCTTAGCTTGTCAATCCAGCTATCGATCTCTCCTCTCGGCACTAGCGGCCATGGCATTTCTACAGGTATGAGCATTCTCTCCCACAGTCCTACAAAATCCCTTTATTTTCTTTCACGGCTTAGCCACTAACCTACTATTGAATTATTATTTTTTTCTTCATTTATATGTTTCACAAGGGTTAGCAGTGGCTCTATGTCGCGTGCTATGCACTCATGTTTTGTAAAAGAAATACAACTTATATGCTTTTTTTCTTTCTCGAGGTGTTGAGAAACATTTCCATATTCTCTTTCTGTTTTCCCACAATGGCTTTCCTTCAATTTAGCAAGTAAGCCAACCGGACACTTTGTTGTACAATTCCCATTACTAAATCTATATCTTCTCACCATATTTTTCCTGAGTCTTACCCTTAATACCGTCTCTTCACAACGTTACTATAATTACCTACGGAATCAAGTCAAGACAAGTATTTTGTGTTTTAGTTCGGTTTGTTTCTTCGTTATTCCTTCATTCTGCGAGTAACAAGTATATTTTTCTTGCATTTTCTTCTCATTCTGGTATAGGTAAATACACCGGGGTCGACTGGAAGGGTTTACACTACACTTTTATCATTTTTTAGGAGTTTGGTCTCACTCCTTACTTCGCCGCTTGCTTAACAGGTACCGGGTTCTTCTGTAAGGTTTTAAAATTATCGGAGTAATTCCATTGCTAGCTTCCAGGGTACCTGCGGCATTCCGCGTGCTAGATTTTTAGTTATAATGGCATCTTGGCCGTTTAATTTAACTCTTGTCTTTAATCTTGAGGGAAACACCCTGTTGAAACAATTGCATGCAACCTGGGATTTTAATGTAATATTAAGATACTCTTTACCTGTTGGTTGAATTTTACACTCCAGTTTTAAGAGAAAATCTCCTCTGGCAACAAAATTTTCCTTTGATGTTTTGTGAATCTTGCTATGAAAGATTTTTGGGTTCTCTGCATCTTGAATGTTAACTTATTTAATATTGTTTTACCCTTCTGAGATTATATTGGCAAAATGTTTTTTTTTCCGCCTATTGTAAATGCATATGCTTCCTTGGTTTTGCTTGTCATGGGAATTCGCATTATGTTTCAAGTGAACTTTTGTCTATGCTTGATTATGGTTCTCATTTGTACAGCACTGTAGTCTTCTTTTCTTCATTAGTCTAGTGTAAATATCATTTCCGAAGTTGTTTACATTTATATTGGTTGTAGCATTTCTGGGTTTTACTACACATACTATTTTGAGGTTTTATCTGTGTAATTCAGGTCAGATAGAAGTTTCCATGCTTTCTTTCAAGAATAGAATTTTTTTTATTTATTTCAATTTAACAAAGAGATGTTCGGACCATCTGAGCACTGAGTTTTTTTCCTACAACTCTTTTGTCCGTGTATATCATAGGCTACATGTTAACGACCAGTTTTGGGGTCTGGGGTTCTGACCATGGACCTTGAACCGATAGTTCTCCCATTTCATACTACTAGTAGATATCTATGTCTATGTTTAAATTGGTAATATAGTTACTATTCACACTACTTTTCTTGTAAAAACTGGTAATAAATTCATTATTTGTATTCGTTACATAGTCCACATATTAGTAAAAAATATATTGTAAGTTTCTGGACTATTTTACAACAAATTCAGTTATTATTGATCTACAACATTCACAGTGTAAAAATATTCATTTCATAATTTCAAGAAACATTTTATGTATTTAAAATATTTTTTTTTTAAAACAAAAAATTCCAATTTCTTAATATTTCTGCAATCTGTATACTTATCTCGCTCCAGAATATGTTGATTATGTCTTCCCTACCATTAGAGAGTTAATTACGTCCCCATCTCCCCCCGTGCTCCACACCTGAAATGAATAGGTTGACAATTCTTTCAGAAGAGACCTTGGGACCCCAAGTCCAGTACTCTTCTTTCCAGGATTCAAGAACGCTGAGTGTTTCCACTAGTCACCTCCAACTCAGTAATTTCTACTCTCTTCCTACCTCTCCTTAGTCACATAACAGAACCCATTTTCCTCACCGGGATGTGCTTTTATCCCCAGATGAAGGTAACTGTTTTATTTTCAACCACTTCTCAGTTCTTGGAATACTTTTATCATCATTATTTTTTAATTTTTATGGAATCACAATTCCATAGTTAAATTTTATTACCAAAAAAAGGAAACATAATTAATTTATGTTCATCATTCATAATCCTGTTCTCAACAAAAATTAATTTTTAGTCTCTTTTAAAATAAAATAACATAATAATTAGTTTTCACTTAAGCCAGTTGTCACAGAAATTATTTCAGAAGAAGAAAATAAAAAACGGTTTAATATCATGCATAGGTGCTCATTCCTCTACATAAACAGAACGAAAAAGAAAAAAATATCTTCATTGCATTTAAAAATAGAGTATACTGCCTTTTGGTTAGAAAATATTTTCTATTGTATAGTCGTTAACTAATTATGAAGAAATTTAAGAAAGAAGACACTTGAGAAAAAAATGTAAATTGATTTAAAATGGTTATTTATATTGATTGATTCCTAAAAATGATAAATTAATTATTAAAATTAAAAGTGGCTGAATTATGTTCATTGGATAACTTTATTTCTTTAATGTAGATAAAAATAAGAAGAAGAAATACTTTTACTAATGTGTTTATCTTCAAATATATCAAGAATATTAAAGATGGCTCTGAGGGTTTTGGCACTTTCAAGGGGATCTAGGGTTTTGCAATCATAGCCATAGGTTGTGGGTTGATCCTCCCTCAAACCTTAATAATTATTCTCTTGTGCACTGACTTCTAATCAAAGTCATCAAAAGTACATAGAAATTATTGTTTTCCACATTAGATTCAAATGGCTAAAGAATTGGAAGATTTTTAGAGGACTCCCTTGATGGGATCAAAATTTAGGCCTTCCTACTTCGCGTCACCTCATAGTAAATCATTATGGAGTAGTCATTAAACAAGATGTAGGCTCTAAATATCTCCATCATTCGAGGAAATTTCAGCCTAAAAGTGGCCTCTTAAGGAAAAAGAATAAAATATTAGTTAAAATAAATAAAATAAGAGTTGAATCGACGACCAAGTTGTCTAGTGTTAAGGAACGACTCAATTCCCTCACAAGGCAACAAGAGGAGTAAATTTGGGAGTTTCAGAGCAAACCTCTAAAGGGGTACATATATAAGGCTTTCATCACTACCAACCTGCCTTTATACATTGGGGAGAGAAGGGAAGTGTTATCCAAATGGATCATGTTGAGTGATTGGGTGGAGCAACATGAGTGGGGCATCGAGCATCATAAGCATAGTATTGTGCAGGTATTCATATTTCCTATGACATGGATTGGCAAGATATTATGAGTTGGTACTCTATTGATGGGACGATTATTAGGAGGATACTCTTATCCAAGGGAATATCACAGCAGCGGCCCTTAGGCAAAGGCGATGATGGAGGGTTGAGGTGGTATCATAACCCACAAGTCCTAGGATTTAGGTGGCATTGGGATCCAAGTGAATCTATTGATGGCAGGATTGGCTAGAAAATTTTCTGGGATCCAGGTATCGGAGCATCCATTCAGGATCATTCAACATGGAGGCATGAGATATCACACTCATTTGTATGGGATATTGGTATCAATGTACAAATGCTTCTAGTATGGATAGAATTATATTTCTTTAGGGAAAGCAATATATGGGTGGGAGGATTTGTAATATTATGTTTCCTTGACATGGTCAAAGTGGATGGAATCTTCCCATGGTATTATGTGTGGTATTCTCCCATGGTATCGACCCACTACAAATAAAAGACCCTCTAGAAGATTTTTTTGAGGAAACCCTTATAAAAATAGTGCAAAAATCTGTTTTTAGTGGAGGTCTCTAGAGGAGGTTGGCGGGTGGAGGTTTTTGTGGATGTTTTTTATCCAGTGTGTTTCTCATCATAAACTGCACCAGTGCGTTTAACTCACAAAGCACTAGTGCATACAAAAAATTAGCACACCGAGACACCGTGCTTTCCATACAAACCCACTCGACATGAATCATTATTGTAGTGCACCAGTGCGTTACTCATAAACAGGCCCGGTGTGTCTTAAAAACCTGCACTAAAACAGAAACAACCCCGGTGCACTAGGAAGAAACTGCCCAGTGTGCCTCAAAAACCCGCGCACCGAAACAGGGTTAAATAAAAAAAAATACCAACTGAAAATTATGTATTTTCACTTCTTTAGTGCTCCATAGCTCTCAAGAACCGGTGTGAATTTTTCTTGTGTGAGGCTCACTGCCATCGGTGCTCCCATTGCATGCACTGTTGTCGTCCATTGCCCACCTTCTAGAGTTCGAATTTTGGAAAACGATGGGCAAATTTGGTTTTTAAAATTCTTCAGCAAATATGCCTCCTCGACGCCCAAATGTATAGTTATTTTAATTTTTTCTCAATAATCAAACCTTTTAGTTGATTACATTTGTCAAAAACCTTAAATTTTACCATTTAAAAAAAAAAAAAAAATTCCTGCGTGGTGCACTCAAGCCGTTTGCAGTGCTGCCTGTAAATTTACAGTCTGCACCGTTCGCAGTGTTGCCTGTAAATTTACAGTCCTTACTGTGAAAGGTGCTAATGGAAACCGCATCGGGTTCCGGTGTGGTACCAAAAACGAGCACCATGTTTTTTTAAAAAACTTTATTTGGCAGTGCATTCATTTAAACGATCGCACCGTTCACTATGAACCAAGGTCGAGAGGGCGGTGCACTAACCAAACTATGCGCCCCGAGGCAGATAGTTTGGCACACCGCCCTCCTCACATCAGTACATAGTCAATGGTGTGGTCGTTTACAGGACCGCATCGTTGACCATTTACTGATGTCAGTAGGATGATGCGTTGACTTAACTATCCACCCTAGGGCACATAGTTGGGTTAGCACACTGCCTTCTCGACATTGGTACATAATCAACGGTGTGGTCATTTAAACAATCGCACCGTTGACATTGAATTATTGTTGGGAAGTGCGTTAACCAAAATATTTGGCCCGGGGTGGATATTTTCATCAATCCACCGCAAAATAAAGTACATTTCATGTTTTGCGGTGCACTGAAAATTTCTGTGTGAAGCAAGGGCGGTGCGCCCTAAAAACGGACGCACCAGTACCAGTGCATGACTATTTTTTTGGACGCACCAACTATTTCTTTTTTCAAAAAAAAAATATATATATATATATATATATATATATTTGTAAATACATGTCTCATTTAAGATAAAAAATGTATTTAATATGTGAATCATTCAGCGATGTCAAAGGAGAGAACAAAGGGAACAACAAGAGCATATGGAGGACCTGTATAACGTGGTTTGCCTGTGGGAGGCACAAGAGAGGGACATACTTATGTACCCTTTCCCTATTATAGTAGCCACCCAGTTGCTCCTAAGGGAGGTATACCTCCTCAAGCTCTATGAGGCGGTTACATCCTTGAAGGGCCATAATGGCTTATTGGCACAACTCATCTTCAAGTGGGATGCCCACCGACAAGCTTTCCGGGTAGGTCCTGGCCAGTGGTACGCACCCACTGAGGAGGACATATATTTTATTATTGTCCTATCTAGGAGAGGGTAATATTTTCCCTAGTTCCCATAGGTCCCTATCGGCTATGCAACAGGGAGTCAGTTGGTGTACTCCCAAATATACATTAGCGACGATATACTTTCTCCTATAGATTTTCAGGTCTCTGGTGGTCAGTTACGTATTGCTTCGTTTGGTGCACAGGAGGTGAGGTGACTCTCACTACTACTGATGACCATTGCACACCATACCAGTGACAGGAAATGAATTAGTTTCCCACTTTTATTTTATGTTGATTCTTTTTTATAGGGGCCACGACTTGTGAGGTGGTCTACGATTTTTTTGCGGCATTTTTGTACAGCATTAGATAGATGTCATGCTTAGACATGTGGGAGGTTGACCTTCCCTTTTGCTTCAGAGATATTTTGTTTATTTTTTGAGAGGTTTCTACAGATGATGCCTACTTTTGTTCGGCAGCCTTGTAGGCCGATGTTGCACATACAGATTGAGATGTGGGTCCAGATTATGTCCAAGAGGGGCGAATCTGACTTTTCCACTAGGATAACTCCTGATGCACTGGAGTTGCTATCAAGTGTTTTTGATCACTCCTTCGTTCTGGTGCCATGTCTGTACGTTGGTTTGGATTTGGGAGATTGTACCAACATCCTCTTCACACAAGATGAGTCGCCGGATGAGAGAGGTAATATTAGTGTTCTCTTTAAATTTATTCTAACACATTCTTTAACTTGTTTTATTAAATTGTTTAATGAAATTGTCTAATTGTTTTTTTTTACTTATATACATTTTGTAGATATTGGGTCATTCATTGGTGATGAGAATCCACCACCACCGAATGATCCAGGGGTAGATCCTGCTCACGAGGAGATGAGAGAGGCGGAGGATCAGGCCGGTGATAGACCTGGTCCGATTGATCAGGCACGGATATCGGCGGGTGTGAGGCGTAGGGCTGACACTCGATTTAGGATGGATTTGGGCAACCAACTATGTCAAATCCTAGTTGAGGAGGGAGTCAGGTCGGTTACTATCAGAGAGATGTAGGTTGATGATAGGCTGACAGAGATATGGAGAGTCATGCCCCGTGATATGTTGACCCTCATGTGGCATATCGTTGGAGCTACAAGAGTACTAGCGTAGGCAAGGAGGGCTAGACGTAGGCGTGGTGGAGATGCAGTGCAACAGTCGAGCAGCGCACCATCTGATCATTCTAGTACTCCACCTCCTCCTCCACCTCGCATCGGAAATGATCATGATGAACAGCCTACAACATCCAATCATGATCGTGAGCAAGTGTCCTCTGAGGAGGGCGTAGGTCCATCTGAGGAGGAAGGTCCATCAACCGAGGAGGTCGCCTCACAATCCTCTGAGCAATCTGGACCATCCACGAGCCATCATGAGCAGGCAGTTCCTAATTAGCATGAGGCACTATTGGTGAGGTAAATCCCCTCTGCAGACAGAGGCGATCCCACTAGCCCTAGAGTGGGTCTAGCCACAAACGAGACAAGCTATAATATTGATTCCTAGTTAACGAATGGACAAATATTCGATAGATGACTTACCGGAGGTCCTACGCTGTTGTTGTCGTCGGAAAGAGTGGTTGCCTCTCGCTCCTAGTTTGACAGGCCACGATCTGCTCGCTTTCACGCTCGGACACCTGCACACGCACAATAAACAATGATGATATACAACATACTAATTCACATTCATAACTATTAGTCAAACGAATAAGACTAAATAAACTGCATTAAATAATCAACATAACACAATGATGGAACCAACACCATAGTCGAGTATATTAATAAATGAAAGGAAGAGTACAACCAAGCTTCGACATTGTGGTCTCCTCCAACAGGGTTCCAGCGGAGCGCGTCTCACAAAGGATCGTCAGGAATTCGTACGGGGCTCTCTCTACAGGATTCTCCTTGGTTCTACCTTCTCAATAGAAATTACTCAGTTATAGTATCTCTTCTCCAAGTTCAGCTTCTTGGCTATATCTTCATCTAGCTTTCATAAAGGGAGAAGGCCTATTTATATAGAGGGAGAGAGAGAGGTCATGATCCCTATAATTATGGAAGGGAGACCTATCTTCAAGGAGTGTTCCATGGGAGGTGGAAACCACTACCTAAAGAGGGAGATCTATGGTTGATCAACTTAACCACTTCTAGTGACTCATCCCTGAGGTGGTTAGAAGGAAACTTTTGCCTCTATTTTGTTAAAAAACATTCCTAAAAAAGCTAGCGCGGGCCCTACACTGAGACAAAGTGCCAGGTGGCGTGGGATCTAGTGTAAATTTACCGCATTGGCGCGAGGGGTGAAATAGCTACCCGCACCAAGGCCAAAAAATAGGTTTTGTGTGCTTTTTGAGGAAATTTCCAACAGGAGAAATGATGTCCTTATGCAGAAGGATGCAAAGAAGATATTTGCAGAGTATGAAACTGCTCACAGGTCACGGGAAATACCCTCCAATATGTGGGGCGAGGGATTGCAGGGATGGTGACAAAATGCTATGTAATAGATGCCCCCTAAAGCATGATGTCCGAGAGAGAGGGAGGGCTGAAATTCTTTATGAGAACGCGTCTGACCCAAACACTGCTGTTAGAAAACCTGCAAGTACAAGTACAACTGATATTTCTGATATATGACATGTGGCATGGGCGCAGCCATCCATAATAGAGTACATAAAAAGTGAGATCCAAGGTATGGACACAGCCATCCAGCAATAAGGATCAACAAATAGACTCAGGTATGGTCGTATCCATCCAATCAGAAGATTCATGTAATAAGTCATAGTAGTCCACAAAGAACCCGCAGCCTGGATTTCATTAGACAAAACCCAGGGTCTTGTGGTCCATCTCGACCCGAACAAAGTACAAAATCGAGCATGCGAATATGTGAGCCGAAGTCGAACATGCAAGAAAATCATCTGATTACCAGCCAATGATGAAAGTCGTTAACAGACGCGAGAGGAACCACCAATAATGAAAATGGCTCCCAAGGTACAAAAGGTACAATCCACGAAATGTGAACAGTGATCTGACATCAAACACCCGCAGATTCAGTCGATCAAAGGCCAATGATGTGGACCTTGCGTCGAATGCAAAGAACCTGCAATTGAGGCATGCAGGCTCCAAGGTACCTAAAGGGAGTCTCTATATCAGAATCTTGGAGAATGAGCTAAAGTCAACAGGAAGTGACCTGATCAAAAGTGGATCATAATGTTTCCCACATCATCGATTTGGCAGTATTTTACATCAAGGGATCTGAGGTCATGGTGACGTGGCAAAGAGAAGATTAGAGGTCAAAAGAGATTACCCAAACCCATGGAGGCAAATAAATGACAAAGTGAGATGTCCCCAACCCGACACGAATGCAGACTGTTGGGGTTCCCATGTTTTGGCAAGGTTGGCAATGCCAAAAGATGAGACAACATCAAACCACTTTCAGACCCTAGGATCTAGCCCTCCTGGGTCTAAAGAGGGATCTCTCTATGATTGCTAAAAGTAATGTCTTTGAAGGTCAAAGGTTTAAGGTGTTAGGCTAGTTATAGGCACAAGGTTTGTTTGTTTGATTGTTTGTTTGGTTGCTGGTTATCAAGAAAGAAGGGTTCAATGTAAGACAAGGATGAGAAAAGAGGGATAAGGCAGAGGTGAAGTATTCCAGGAAGCATTCAAGACCATTGGTAAATGGAGTCAGTAAAGGATTTGCTTGCTAATCAATAGGCAGGCTTTCAATTGGGCTATTCATCTAAAACATTGGATCTTAAAGATGAGAGTGTGGTATGGAATGGTAGGAGAGGAGGAGGCAACACAGATTCAGGACACAAAGTTAAAGACCAGCTGGTCGCACAAGGATCCTAGTGGACAGGGCTAACTCTAATCCCTAGTGTTCCCAAATCTTCCAACTAAATCCCAACCAAAACATCTAAGAACAGATTCATCCAATTCATACATCAGAGAGCAGGCAATAACATCCACTACACTGGTTAAATTAACTGAAACCAATTCTTAGATACCACATCTAGTAGAAAACATCAAAGGCAAGGAGAGCAGAAACATAGGGTACCTAACAGGGGTAAATCCTATGCCAATATTCTGATGCAAGCCAGTAGAAATGAAATGAAATGAATTAAAACACAGAGATAGGAAAACATCACCGCTGCTTTAGATCGGGATCCAAAGAAATGTGCTTGTCATATTAAACAGCAATACCAGTCAAGTACAACATTGCCAATAGCTAAATACTCAGTCTGAAATCATATTCCTCAGCCTATCTTACAACTTTACACAGAGACTGTGTCTCAAAAGAAACTACTTGCAATCTTCTGATAACTAATCAACAACCTTTACAATGAGTTTCTTCATGAATTTAGAGCTCCAGTGGAGTAGAGAAGGTAGGTGAAAAGCTAAATGCAGCATTAAAAACTCAGAAGAGGGAGAAGGCCGAAGCCTACTCTATATAAATTCTGTGTATTTATCTCTGGCACTCTTTTGGGTGAAAGAGTGGTCTTCTCCAAGCTTCCATTTATTCCAGTATGTCTCTGATGTACTTGGCTGCAGTACTCTGTAGTACTTCTGGTGAATTAAAAAAAAAACGTAGAATCAAGACGCTAAGATATGCCATACTGTGCAACAAATGATTCTGATAGCCTAGGACTATTGTAGGAGGGGAAAAACTTCTCTTGGACACAATGTATACTGAAACCATAATGTGTATCGTGTCCGTGCTCAGGAAGAAACGTTCTGCTGATTTAAAACCCTGATTACATTGTTTTCTGCACGCTGGACCTCGCGGGTGATCCTCGGGATTTTTGATCTGGTACTCTGCCTTTAGAACTCTGGATTAAGTCTTAAAATCCTCAATACTGAACGTTGAAATCCTTGATCATTAGCTCGTATTTTCTCCACCACTTCATAAATGTCTCGATCTGCAAAATCTGGGTTTTAATGGCGCCGGATAGGTTTTTTTCGCGGAGATTTGAACTGTCCTTGGATAATATTTATGTCGCCGCTACCTTTCCGGGCATTTTTTTGTAGTACCAGCTTCTAAACTCAATTTTCTCTGCGTAACACGCCATTACAATAGTACATATGAACCATGGTGGTTTTCCGCCTCTTTGAAACCCTGCAAAATACGGAAACAAGTTAAGAAAACAATGGAGGTGGTGGACGCAACGGGGGGCGGCAAGACTGACTATGCAGACTGGTTAGATGGCGAAAAATGTTGTGGAAGACCTGTATTGTGGTGAAAACAGTGGGAACTACAGTTGAAAGGTGGCGCGGATGGAAAATTAAATGAAAAACCTTTGAATTTGACCTTTGAATGGGATATATAAAAGGACAGACGACGATGTGACCAAAACATGTGGACAGATGACATGGCGGGACGGGGTTATGGCAGGACTGACAATAAATATGGGTTGTCCGATCTTAGGAGGAGATCGACGGTGGACAACACGTCGGAGGGCGATAGACAGTGGGCCAGGGGTACGAATGACTCGGAATATCGCGTGTGCAGCTTCGTGGAACGACGACCATTGGATTGCCCACCCCAGATCGGACAGCTGATATGCATATCTCTCTGTATCTTGTGCCAAACGTTAACGCGCGATGAGCAGGTGGTTTTGAAACAGTGTCGCTGCCACGCGTCGCGCGATGAGTGGAATCGCTAGGCCATCGAGAAAAACCGCCTAACTCCGAAAAGCGGTGCGATAGAAACTGGTGGTTTCTAAATAGTGCGTGGGCGTGGGACCACCGGGACAGGCGTACTGTGAGCCGTCAGATAAACAGTTAAATGGACGGCGGATCTGTGATCGGGGCGGCGAACGAGTAGAGTGGTGGACGTTGTGGGACCCCGATGACCGTCCGATCTTTACAAATCAACGGTGTAAAATGCTTCTGATACATACTCAGCGGTAAGCGTCTTTCGGGCTGGCAGGTGGATTTAGCACCTGGGTCACGTGGAGGGGGAAAGTGCAGAGGCTTGGCCGAAAGGGGCTAGGCCCCATATACATGGAGAATATGGCTTTTGGGCCATTTTTAATACATTTTAAGGCCAGGGAAAGGTAACGGTAGGGGAAAGAGGGGGAAATAATGCAAACCAGGGGTATTATGTATGGTTTAGAGGGGCATGGGGATGGTTTAGAAGGTTTAGGGGGGGAATTTGGGGGTAAGAAAAAGGGGACTTTGACAAAGGGAAGAAGGGATGAAAAGAATAATTTCTGCAGGGGTACAAGGGGTAAATGAAGGCCTTTGAAAACAATTTGTCACAATCAGAGGGGCTTTATAATGGGGATCAGCAGGGGGTATTTTATCAAGGGCAAAGGCACAGGAGACTTCAAGGATGATGTGTCTTCAGGGGAGATGCATTCCTTGAAGGCTCAAAAACAATATATCCCCCTATTTTCTTGTCAAAAACTTCATATGGGGCTAACACAAACAAGTGCCATGTTCAAGAGTGACATACTGCCAACACAACTACAATCTAGTTCCATTTTCCCCCACCATTTTTGACGAATACCCCATTATTTTTGAAAAAAAGCTTAAAGGGGATAGCATATGCTTGCGATGTAAGTTTTTCCTTCGGACAAATCCAACCTAGTACATTTTACGAGCCCTAGGAAGGAGGAACTCGATTAATGTCATAACGACGGAGTCTAATGTCATCAGTTTTTAACGAGTCTGACAAAGGAAGAACTCGGCATCTTTTCATTTTTAGAGAGTTTGAAAAGAAAGCAGGAAAGAAAACTCTAGCAAGGCCCTTTTCGTAGATAGTCTCACAGATCCCAAAAGGTAGAAAACTACGTCTGAGATAACCTCTTAGTCGCAATAGGCTAAGGTATTCCTTTTTCGTAAATAATATATCCCAGCCCGAAAAAGGGGTAAACGTATACAGGGTAGATATCGTTTCGCAGCCATTTAACGAGTTCAAAATGACAAGCATCCCAGCAATATTTTCAGTTTTAGAGAGTCAGAAAAGAGCTGAAAGATGACTCCAGTAGTGAATTTTTCGTGTTTTTACCGAGTCCAAAAAACTATAAAATATAACTCATTACTTCATCATAACCATGTGAAAACTTGTTGTTGCATAAGAGACACGTGTGAAACCCATTTCTCGACAATAATATGATAAAATAATCGACAAATATGTTTTAAAACCTAATTTAAGATCTTGAAAAGTTATAAAATGCCATAAATGGTAAAAATTATTTACTTTTCACTTTTACCTCTTTGTGGAGCAATAGTGATCCATTGTGCTTTGCAATCTTGCAGTGACGATTGCAAGTGATCCAGGGAAAACTGAAACAGTTTGGGTATGGATCAATCTTGGTATTGTTCTTCTTGGAACGACTACCGATATTCCAGCGCCAGGAGGTCATTGTTCCGATGCCACCACCCAGAGAGCCACGGATGGCCCGACGGGCTGCGCTGATGCCCAGAGCAGGGGGCGGCCAACAGATGTCTTGGAGGTAGAAATTCTTCGATTGGCTCCGCCGACAACTGATTGTCGTGGAGGATTGGCCCTCTTCTGGTATAGACTTCACCAGTGATCCAGACCTCCCGCTCCCGGAGGGAGAGGATTGGGACGAAGAGCTAGGTGAGACTCATTTTTTATTTTCATGAGTTTATGATTTTTTGGTATATACGCATGTTCTGACAGTTAATTTTATATGTATGCAGATGTTGGCCCAGAAAAACCTACAGGTATGTCGCCGATAGCGAAGCGAACTCCTCGTGATTTCGATCCTCATGGTGACGGCAGCGATGAGGAGATAGTACAAAATCTGGAGGGGATCACCCATGGGATTCCGGACTATGCTCGTTTTAATGATGTTCCTCGAGCCTATCAAAGGCACACCGTAGGGGTGCCGAGTCGTATCCACCGCTTTCTGAGGCGGTTGGTACGGGCGGTGACGTGCTATCATGAGAAACACGCCGATTAGGCACCTAGGCTTTTATTTCCGCACATTTTGAGAGACATGTTGTCTCGAGATGTAACTGAAACATACATATATATTTTTTACGTTATGATACACATAGTTTCAAATGTGCGATATATATATATATATATATATATATTCTACATGGATATTTTTATATTTGATGATGCTTTCACAAATTATGCAAATGCCTAAAATAATGTTAGCTAATGTATCAGTTAAATAATCTACATTATAAATAATGACCCAAGAATCAGGAAAATGTTCACAAAGGGTATAAAGCCAAAAGGTTTCATTTTTATGCAAGCTCGAAAACAAAAGTAAACTACGCTTGAGATTGGTTTCATTTTTACACAAGCTTGAAACGGACGTAAACTATGCTTGAAAAAATAGGCATGTCCCCCAGCATGGTGACTCAATTCGAGGTGTACATGTCCCCCAAGCTTCAGTCCATATGAAAGGCAGATGGAGTGAAGGTTCAAAAACGAGATCCATAGAAAGCTTCGACTGGGATTTTACGAGATCTAGCAAAGACTCGAATCGAACAGGAACGTGTTTCATTGTGTTAACGAGGTTGACACATTAAAAGAACCATCCTCGAAACCTAATTCATTTTTTAACGAGGTTGACATAGAAGACGAACTATCCTCGAAAACTAATTCATTTTTTAACGAGGTTGACATAGAAGACGAATTATCCTCGATATTTTGTTTCATTTTTTATGGAACTTGACACAAGGAAACGAACTATGCTCCAGAGAACTTATTTAATTTTTTAAGGAGCTTGACACAAGAAAATGAACTATGCTCTGCCAACCTTGTTTCATTTGTTAGGGAGCTTGACACAAGAAAACGAACTATGCTCCAAAGACCTTGTTTCATTTTTTAGGGATCTTGACAAAAGAAAAACGAACTCTGCTCCGAAGACCTTTCATTACGACGAATAAGAGGTCATGGATTCCAAGAGGTTCACATGTGATGGGAGAACAACATCTTGAAAATCAGGACCCAATACCCCCAGCACGCGATACACAATGGTACCATCATTGAAATCGGGCACAGGACAGGTAGCCACATAATTAACCTGTGGCAATGATAAAACTGGCAGATAAAGACTCAGAAGGGACGATGGTGGACCAGATGTCATGTCAGGACCAACGATGAAAGCTGATCAATGGTCACGATCCGACCTTTGTGTGGAAAGTAGATCACACGAAAGAGGGAAGAGACAACTGCCCCCATGACATAAGTATAGTCACGCCCCAAGAGTAAACTGAAATATAAGGGGCCTAGAACAACCATCACGTCTATATGGACGGTTTTCCTTCCCAAAGTAACAGGAAACTTTGGAAGGATCCCTAACGGTTGACTGGTTCCTCTGTTAAAAGCCAACAGATTCTGGGTAACAGGCATAAGCGGTGGAGAACCAAAAGCTTGCCAAGTAGTTGAAGACAGAATACTAACAGACGTGCCTTCATCTATGATAGTGTTGGGTACGACCATCTCAAAGGTTTGTACCTTTATCTCGAAAGGCACATAAGACGGAAGGCGGTATCCGGCAAATCGACTCCAATCAAAGGAAGTGACCAAACTACTCGGAGGGGATACCATCGAACTGAGATGGTTTCCCCCTGGTGTTACCTAAGCAAGAGGAGCACTCTCCTAGACTTCCATCATGGGAGTAGGAGGAGCAACTTCTTGAACTACAGATACAAATGAATCTTTCTCCAAGTCTGAAGAATCTGATGAGACAAGAAGAACGTGGGGGGGATGAGATCCACTCTCAACGGAAAAGACCTGATGAACCGTAAGCGTGATCAGACCGACCGATTCCTCGACCAATGGTTGGTTGGGAATGGATTCGTGAATTTGAATGTCTAGGGGAGCGGGATCGACCAAGGATGACGCTTTACTAATCATGGAATCAACTAGCGAAGGACTCGAAGAAAGCTTCTGGTAACCAGCCGAAAGGTCGGGTGTAGAAACAGTAGAGTTGTCCAACACTCTCTTAGCTTCATCCATGTACGAACAAAGCTGAATGGGATGACGCCCTTCACACAACTTACAGGGATTGGTAATCGTACCCTGTTTCTTATGAGTCTTATCAGAGCTAGTCGAAGATGTGTTACCAATATGACTTCCAGAAGCCAAAAGCAAAGGCGGACGGTCGTCCGACCATGCGTCAAGTACCTTGGGAATGCAAGGGCAGTCTCGAAGAAAATGGTTACCTTTGCAGAGCATGCAAGGGAATTTTACTTTCCGTGGAAGCCTGGATGGTTCTACAAGGGAAGGTTTCTTAAGCACAATAGCTGCAGTATTAGCCTCTCGCTTATCTGACTTCTTCTTCTTTTTCTTCTTCTTCTTCTTCTTAGCCACCTGGTTACTTGAATCCAGACTTTCACCAGGAAAAGTAGAAGAGGAGGATGAAGAAATAGGCGAAGAAGTGGAGAGGTCTACCTTTGAATCAACATGCTTTTTTTCATGTGGAGGAGATGGTTGAACAGAGGTCGGAGCGCTCGAGATCACCGAGGTTGAAAATAACCACACAGGCAACCCAACAGTTAACCCAGGCAGGGACAATGTTGCCATATAAGGAGCACCAACATTCCCAAAAGCAGGAAAAGGACCAGGATTCCCTTCAGGAGGGATTCCTTGGTTGGTAAAATCTAGAAATGTTGCCATCAGAAACAAACTTAAAAAAAATACACTAAGGACGATAACTTTAACCAAGAATATTTCGTGGACAGTTAATTTTTTAAGACATTGAAACAAAACTCTGTCTTTTCATATTTTAAGAGTCGAGAAACAGGAAAAAGGTGACTCTGTCACTTTCAGGTTGAAACGAGCATGATAGGACAAGTGCTCGATGATCTTTTCCAATTTATGGAGTCTGTAAAGATCCAAAATGACTGCTCAGGTATTCTAGGTAAAAGGGTGTACCAGGTTTCCGTGAACTGCCATATACACCTTGGTAATCAAATGAAAGAAGAATTGACCAAGGACTTGACAAACGTGCAGGTAGTCTCCCCGAATGTTTTGTTCGGTGTATCACGGTTACAAGGCAGCATACTCGGCTTCCTATGGATAAAAGGATTGCAACCTAAAGGGGTCTCCCTTTATATACTTGATGGCAAGGGGAGCGCAAGTCCGTACTGGTGTTGTTTGAAGCCATATGGCGATCGACAGCTGTTAGGTTTAAAGATGCCGGAACACGTCTCTAACTTAGACCACTAAATGTTCGTTAGGTTTCAATGCTGCTGTTACACAGTAATTTTTCACCGTCCCTGCAATCCCCTGTCCCGCACATTGGAGGGCTTATTCCGTGACCTATGAGCAGTGACATGACCTAAAACCACTTTCATGACATCCCCCTTGACAAGGAAAATTATTCCCCTGAAGACAATTTCCTGTGAAAAGCCCTAAAAATAGCCTTTTTAGCCTTGGCGCGACTAACCAGTTTAGCCCTCGCGCCAATGAGGAAAATCCACCAAAGAGGGCGCGCCAACTGGCACTCTGTCCCAGTGTATCACCTGCGCCAGGCTTAATAAGGAGTGTTTTTTAAAAATAAATGGCGGAATTTTGGTTCCAACCAACTCCTGAACGAGTCTCTAAAATGAGTTGGGAGGTTTGGCTCTGGATCTCCATGTAAGGAAGTGGTTTTCCACCTATCATGGAAGCTTCCTTGAGGATAGGGCCAATCCCACCATTGTAGGGATCCCAACTCCCCTTCCACCATCTATGTAATCTTGTCATTTTCCCTTTGCAAGCTAGCCTGAATAAAGCTGAATCAATTGTAAGGAGGTTATCGTCAGACAGCCGAAGAGAGAGAGACTTGTCCTTTTCCCGACGAGCGCTACCGAGACGTACTCCTCTGTCGACCGGCCGAAGGAAGATCCAGCGTCAAAGCTCAGGTTGTATCTTTCTTTGTTTTGATTAATAATAAGCGACTTCGATTATGGTTCCACTCAGATATTCATGTTTTATGTTATGAGTTGTATCTTCTCTGATTGATACATAATTGCATGTATTAGGTTTTATGCTTGTTTGTTTGTTGTTTCTTCTTGTACGTGCAGGTGTTCGATCGCATCGAGCGGGAGAATTGTGATCTACCAAAGCAAGGGATGGAAGCGCCATCTTCTCCACAAACGAAGACAGCGTAGGACTTAAGGTAGGCCTCTTGTCGCATCTTGGTCTTTTTCAATTAGGAACTTGCATCTTAGCGTGACTCGGTTGTTGCTAGACCCGATCTGGGCTAGTAGGGATCGCCTTTGTCCGCAGAGGGGATTTACCTCTCCAACAAACTGACGACTCCGCTGGGGAGACATTGCTTGGATATTGTCTTGTCTTTTCGGTTGATTTTGGTCTTTACCTGCTTGATCAGCTCTTTTGGTTCACT
Organism: Pinus albicaulis; assembly: GCA_034641835.2. NCBI lineage: Eukaryota > Viridiplantae > Streptophyta > Pinopsida > Pinales > Pinaceae > Pinus > Pinus albicaulis. Next base: position 85,302,489 of record CM076574.1, read on the forward strand.
TTTTTCTAGTGTAAAACCTCTGTTCAGCCCGAGAGGATCAGATCTGACCTCTGCTTTTCCGAATTTTCATCTTTTCATGGTTGGCTTTATTGGCACATTTTCCACCCTGAAAATCGCGCCCATTGGCGCAGGTTTCCAGTTCATCACTCGCGCCATCCCCTGTCTGGCGCGAATTACAGCCAGACAATCGTGCCATCTCCTGTAGGTGCTAGGGTTTTCCCTTGTTCGGAAGTTTCTTTTGGTCAGCAATTTGCTTCTGGGTTTGTTTTATATTTTGCTTGAAGTGGTGAGTTTAGTCTTGGTTGGGAGAAATTTTTTGTTTCTTCATTTTCAGGAGTTGGCGCTTGTTTTCAGTTAGCAACCCGCGCCAATTGGCCGTTGGTGCCAGTTGTCAGTGAGAAAGTCGCGCCAGTTGGCGCTAGTTTCACCTACAAAAGTCGTGTCAATTTCAGGGTATGTGAAAATTGAGATTTTTTCCCTAAATCCTTCACCAGTGTGTCTTTCCCTTTCGGTATTTTCTCTGTATGAGCATAGATTACATTGCTCATTGTTTAACTAGAAAGTCTTCTTTCTTGAGTGCTTGATGTAAAAGGGAATGAATGCCTTGTTTTGATCTCATGCTTTAGAAGTCCTTTTTGTGCTTGACCTCATATGTCTTGTAGCCTTTTGAGGAATTTCGTTACAAAGTGTTTTGAAACAATGATTGCATTCTTAGTGTTTGTTTGCATCCATTTTTCCTTCATCCTTCATTAAGAAGATTTGCGTTTATTTAGTTTTCATCTCAAAGTTTGCTTTTGTTAAAATGCATTAGATCACATTGCATTGAAAAGTGTTTTTTGAGATTTATCATTGAACTTAGCTCACATTGTTTAATGATTGAAAGCTAAAAATCGCATTGAGTGCATTCTCCTTCATTAAAAGCATGCATTAAGTAGATTCTTATTTCATCGAAAAATGCATTGAGTGCATTCTTATCATTTCAAGATAAAAGGTAAATTGTGCATAGATTACAATTGCATAGTTTTCAAAAAGAGGATTTTGCATAGATTGCATTGCATAATTCGCATCGTTGGATGTTTTAGAATACTTTTGGATAGTGAAAGTCATCTAGTTTGGAAAAAGTTTCATTTTCAGTATTTCTGTTTGTTGCATCATTGTTTGGAACTCTTCCCTTAACTAGATAGCATTCATCGAATTGAAAGATTTCTTTTCTCATATACCTGCATATAGGATATTGTCAGATGACATACGGTAGGGCCTTGAAACCGAGACATAATTGAAGATCAACCATAAAATTTATTGAATTAACCTAAGGAACCATTGAAACCTAACGAAACATTTTTAGAGGTCTAAGCTAGTGACGTGTTCTAGTGTCGTTAAACCTAGTAGCTGTCGTTCCCCTCTTGGCTTTAGACAGCGCTAGTACGGACTTGTGCTCCCCATACCGTCGCATATATAAAGGGAGACCCCACTAGGTTTCTATTCTTTATCCGTAGGAAGCCGAGTCTGCCACCTTATACCCGTGATACACCGGACACAGCATTCGGGGAGATTGCCTACACGTACGTCAAGTCCTTGGTTGATTTCTCTTTCATTTTGAAACTAAGGTGTATATTGCAGTTCACGGATATCTGGTACACCCTTTGCCTAGAGTTCTAGAGTAGTCATTTTGATCTTTTCTGACTCATTAAATTTGAAAGGATCATCAAGCGCTTGTCCTTTCACGCTTGTTTCCAAACTGAAAGAGATAGAGTCAACTTTTACTCGTTTATTGACTCTTAAAATATGAAACGGTAGAGTCTGGTTTCAATGTTTATAAAATTAACTGCCCACGAAATATTCCTGGTTAAAGTTAGTTTCCTTAGGGTGTTGTTCTAAAGATCGTTTCTGATGGCAACTTTTCTGGAGTTCATCAACCAAGGAATCCCCTCTGAAGGGAATCCTGGTCCTTTTCCTCCTTTTGGAAATGTTGGTGCTCCTTATATGGAAACGTTGTCCCTTCCTGGGTTAACTGTTGGGTTGCCTGTTTGTTTGTTTTCAACCTCTGTGGTCCCGAATGTCCCAGAAACTGTTCAATCATTTCCTCCGCCTGAACAATGCCATGTTGATTCCAAGGTGGACCTCTCCCCTTCTTCGCCTGTTTCTGCGTCTTCCTCTTCTACTTCGCCTGGTGAAAGTTTGGATTCGAGTAACCAGGTGGCTAAGAAGAAGAAGAAGAAGACAAAGAAGAATAAGTCTGATAAGAGAGAGGCTAAAGCTGCAACTACTGCCTCTGAAACATTTTCTCTCGATAAACCTCCCAACCCTCCATGGAAAGTCAAGTTCCCTTGCATGTTGCGCCAGGGAAACCATCTTCTTCGAGATTTCCCTGGCATTCTAAAGGTGCTCGAATTATGGTCCAATGGTCGTCCGTCGTTTCCTTTGGCTTCCGGGAGTCAGGTTGGGGGCACGTCTTCAGCTAGTTCGGGTAAAGCTCCTAAGAAGTAGGGTAAGCTCACCAATCCCTGTAAGTTGTGTGAAGGGCACCATGCCATTCACCTTTGTCTGTATATGGATGAAGCCAAACAATTTTTGGACAAATAAACCGGTTCTACACCATGCCTTCCAGCTGGTTATAATCGGCTTTCTTTGAGTCCTCCACCAGTTGATCCTACGATTGGTCAAGAGTCATACTTGGTCAATCCCGCTCCCCTGGAAATTCAAATTCATGAATCCATCCCTGACCAACCATTGGTCGTGGGATTGGTTGAGCTGGCCCTATCTGCGGTGCACCAGGTCTTTTTCGTTGAGAGTGGACCTCACACCCCTCAGGTTCTTCTTGTTTCTTCAGATTCCTCGGACTTGGAGAAATATTCTCCTATCCTTATACCTCAAGAAGCTACTCCTCTGCCTCCCATGATGGAGGTCTTGGAGGATACTCCTCCTGCCTTCGAGATGGAGGTCGTGGAGGATGCTCCTTCTTCTTCCATAACACTAGGGGAAGACCATCTCAGTTCGATGGTAGCCCCTCCGAGTAGTTTGGTCACTTCCTTTTGGCCCCGGAGTCTAAATTTGCGGGATACGCCTTTCGTCTTGCTATTGCCTTTTGAGATAACGGTACAAACCTGCGAATGCAGTCCTTACTAACCTTTGTTATAGATTAAGGTGCGTAATTACGTTAGTGTTCTATCCTCGGCTACTTGGCTCCTCAACTACTTGGCAGCTTTCGGTTCACCGTCGCTTGTGCACCCATTAAAGGAGATACGGTGGCGTTAACAGCTAATCTGGCAGGTTGAGATCCAACCCAGAGACCACCTATTACATTGGGAGGTAAAATCGTCCATATGGACATGATGGTTGTTCCAGGCCCCTTGGATTTCAATCTGCTTTTGGGGCACGATTACACCTATGCCATGGGAGTGCTTGTCTCCTCCTTTTTCTTGTGGTATGTTTTTCACATGGAAGAGAGGATGCGTGACCATTGATCAGCTTTCGTTCTTTCTTTGGTCCTAATGTGGCGAGTGGCCTTCCATCATCCCTTCTTTGGTTTTTCCACTCATTGTGTCACCTTACCTGAAGTCAACTATGTGGCTACCTACCCCGTGCCTGTACTCAGTGATAGTGCCGTTGTGCATCAAGTGCTGGGGGCATTGGGTCCTGACTTCCAGGATGTTTTCCTTCCATCGGGAGTGGAACTCTTGGAAGCCATGACTTCTTGTTCATTATGATGAGGTCGGTCGGAGCACAGTTCCTTGTCTTGTGTCAAGCTCCTTAAAAAATGAAACAAGGTTGTTGGAGCAGAGTTCCTTGTCTTGTGTCAAGCTCCTTAAAAAATAAAACAAGGTTGTCGGAGCAGAGTTCCTTGTCTTGTGCCAAGCTCCTTAAACCATGAAACAAGGTGTCCTGAGGATAGTTCTTTTAATGTGTCAACCTCGTTAAAATAATGAAACAAGTTCTTGTTCAATTCGAGTCTTTGGTTAGATCTCGTAAAATCCTAGTCGAGTCTTTCTTAGATCTCGTAACTTGAACCTTCACTCCATCTGCCTTTCATATGGACTGAAGCTTGGGGGGCATGTACCTCGAATTGAGTCACCATGCTGGGGGCATGCTTACTTTTTCAAGCATAGTTTGTTTCCGTTTCAAGCTTGTGTAAAATGAAACCGGTTTCAAGCATAGTTTATCTTTGTTTCAAGCTTGTGTAAAAATGAAACCAACTTCAAGCAGAGTTTCCTGATTTCAAGCTTGTGTAAAAATGAAACCTTTCCCATTTTACCTCTTTTGATTGCCATTTTATCAGCCTGTTTTGCCAGATGAGTCTTAGTTTCTCACTCCATGATACTATAAACTTTTCGTCCTTTCTCGACCACTTGGTTGTTACCATTTACGGTCACTGTTGCGATGATCGTCTGTTAGCTAGCCTCTTAACCTTTACTTGTTTGAAACGGTCTAACCTACCTATTTTGGGAACCGCATTATTGCACTATGTACCTGGATTTCACTCCGGGGAGGCAATCCATAACATTATTCGGCTCTTGGCTTGAAAATATTGTTGAGTTGCTTGTCATTTTCAACTCGTTAAATTGGCTGCGAAGTGATATCTACCATACGTTTACCCCTTTTTCGAGCTGGGATAGATTATTTACGAAAAAGGAATACCCTAGCCTATCGCGACTAGTTGGTTTTCTCAGACACAGTTTTCTACCTTTTCGGATCTGAGGAACTATTTACGAAAAGGGACTGTTGGAGTTTACTTTTCTGTTGTCTTTTCAAACTCTCTAAACATGAAAATACACTGAGTTCTTCCCTTTTCAGACTCGTTAAACCCTGATGACATCAGATTCAGTGGTAATGACGATATTTGAGTTCCTCCTTCCTAGGGCTCGTTAAATGTAATAGGTTGGATTCGTCCGAAGGAAAAACTTATATGACAAGCATATGGTATCCTCTTCAAGCTTGTGTAAAAATAAAGAGGTACTCGCCAGAAATGGTGGGGAGAAAATGGAACCAATATCATAGTCGTGTCAGTAGTATGTCGCTCTTGAACATATCACTTGTCTACATTCATGTCGGGTTGGGGACATCTCATCTCGCTATTTGCTTACCTCCATGGGTTTGGGTTATCCTTGTTTGACCACTCATCTGCTCTTTGCCTCGTCATCGCGACCTCTGATATTTTGATGTCAAATACTGCCAAATCCACTATCGTGCCACCGATATGTTCAAGAGAAGTTGACCTCTACAAGTTTCAACCTTCCTCTGATTCTCATCTGATCCTGATTCACAAACTTTATTTTCCTCTGTCTCGTGTCGATGATGTGGGAAACACTATGGCCCACCTTCGATAAAAGTCACTTCCTGCCGAATCCAGCTCATTATCCAGGAATTTGATCTAGAGACTCCCTTCCGGTACCTTGGAGCCTACATGCCTCAATGGCAGGTTCTCCGCATTCAACGCAAGGTTTTCATCATTGGCCTTTGATCGGATGATTCTGCGGGTGTTCGACGCCAGCTCACTGTTCGCATTCCGTGGATTGTACCTGTAGTACCTTGAGGTCCATTGTCATTATTGGTGGTTCCTCTCGCGCCTGTTAACAGCTTTCATCATTGGTTGGTAATCAGACGATCTTCTTGCACGTTCGACTTCAGCTCACTTATTCACATGCCTAAACTTATACTTTTTTCGGGTCGAGATGGAGTGCAAGACCCTGGGTTTTGTCTGCTAGAATCCAGGCCGCGATTTTGTGGATTATTATGATTGGTTACATGACTCATTGATTGGATGGTTGTGACCATACCTGAGTCTGTTTATTGATCCTTTCTGGATGGTTGCATCCATACCTTGGATCTTGATTATTGTATACTCTGTTACGGATGGTTGCGCCCATACCACATATATATCATGTATTTTAGATATCAATTGTACTTGTCTACGTAGGTTTTCCGACGACACTGTTTTCAGTTGGGCACGTTCTCGTAAAGCATTTCACCCATCTCTCTTTCGGGCCTCATGCTTTAGGGGGCATCTGTTACACAGTAATTTGTCACCATCCCTGCAATCCTCCGTCCTGCACATTGGAGGGCTTATTCTGTGACCTGTGAGCAGTGACATGACCTGAAACCACTTTCATGGCATCCCCCTTGACAAGGACAATTATTCCCCTGAAGACAATTTCCTGTGAAAAGCCCTAAAAATAGCCTTTTTAGCCTTGGCGCGACTAACCAGTTCAGCCCTCGCGCCAATGGGGGAAATCCACCAAAGAGGGCGTGCCAAATGGCACTTTGTCCTAGTGTATCACCTGTGCCAGGCTTAATAAGGAGTGTTTTTTAAAAATAAATGGCGGAAGTTTGATTCCAACCAACTCCTGAACGAGTCTCTAAAATGAGTTGGGAGGTTTGGCTCCAGATCTCCATTTAGGGGAAGTGGTTTTCCACCTATCATGGAAGCTTCCTTGAGGATAGGGCCAATCCCACCATTGTAGGGATCCCAAATCCCCTTCCCCCATCTATATAAGCTTGTCATTTTCCCTTTGCAAGCTAGCCTGAATAGAACTGAATCAATTGTAAGGAGGTTATCGTCAGACATCCGAAGAGAGAGAGACTTGTCCTTTTCCCGACGAGCTTTACCGAGACGTACTCCTCTATCGACCCGCCGAAGGAAGATCCAACGTCGGAGCTCGGGTTGTATCTTTCTTTGTTCTGATTAATAATAAGTGACTTCGATTATGGTTCCACTCAGATGTTCATGTTTTATGTTATGAGTTGTATCTTCTCTCACTGATACATAATTGCATGTATTAGGTTTTACGCTTGTTTGTTTGTTGTTTCTTCTTGTACGTGCAGGTGTTCGATCGCATCGAGTGGGAGAATTTTGATCTGCCAAAGCAAGGGACGGAAGCACCATCTTCTCCACAAACGACGACAGCGTAGGACTTAAGGTAGGCCTCTTGTCGCATCTTGGTCTTTTTCAATTAGGAACTTGCGTCTTAGCGTGACTCGGTTGTTGCTAGACCCGATCTGGGCTAGTAGGGATCGCCTCTGTCCGCAAAGGGGATTTACCTCTCCAACATTTAATTGAGTAAATTTTAAGTTGATCTTGTATTTACGTTTCAATTCCAAGGTCCTACCGAATGTTGGATCTCAAAAATCCCTAAATGCAAGCTACATGCCAAAACATACCATTTCGTTCAATGAAAAGTTATCTATAAGAAAGTTAGGAGTTTGCAAGCGATAGAAAATAATGAGAACACACAGAAGCATCCACTACAGTATCTGATGCAAGCTAATGAAAATGAGAAATATTTCCTAGAATTTTCCAATGCTAGATATGCGAAAGACTTTCAATTCCACAATGCAAGCACAAAAAATTTTGATGATTTTTCAATGTAATGGAGCAAACAATGCACTAAATGACACGAAAAACAAACCAACACACTAGCTCGAGGACGTTAATGCGAGAGTTGAAGAGAAGCAATTTCAATCAACTCAAAACAAACAAAACAAAACTCAAACCAATGTTTCAATCTCTCAAATCGAACAAATATTTCAAAATAGACCCATACAAGAAATATGATCTATGCTTGGAGTGACAAGAAGCAAAACTGAACGAAAGAGGCAAGAATGATTCAACTAATGCAATCACTCAAACGGATCAAGGGAGATGAATGCAATCAAACGAGGAATGAATTTGACTGTGAAACAAAAAGACCAAAACTCCTACAAGAGGCTCAGCATACCAAAGCACTTAAAAACCCTAAGGCTATGATGCTGACAGGAAACGGATAAACAACTGAAGGAAGGAGGTTGTCCACAATCAAAAACAATTCCAAGGCACTCAAAACATGTCAAAAAATCACCCAGAAGCACAAGCACTGACCAACAACTCCAGAAGATACCAAACCCTAAAACCTACAGGGGTCGGCGCGCCTGTTTAGCTGTAATCAGTGCCAAACAGGGGATGGCGCGAGTGCTAAACTATCAACAAGCGCCAGTCAGCGCGACTGTCTGACCAGAAAACGCGCCAAGCCAGTGAACTCAGGCAAAAGGAAAAATTTGAAAGACAGAGGTCAGATCTGATCCTCTGGGGCTGAACAAGGGTCTTAGACTTAGCAAAAATAATCAGAAAATGCAAGATAAGTAGGCAAATACCAAGAAGAAGACCTAATGGATGAAAGACAAACTCGCACTGTCTCCTCAGTATGGTCACCAATTTTTTGGTGAGAGAAATCCCCTCTGCAAACAGAGGTGATCCCACTAGCCCTAGAGTGGGTCTAGCCACAAATGAGCCAAGATATAATATTAATTCCTAGTTAACTAATGGACGGATATTCGATAGAAGACTTACCGGAGGTCCTACGCTATTGTTGTCGTCGGAAAGAGTGGCTGCCTCTCGCTCCTGGTTTTACAGATCACGATCCGCTCGCTTTCACGGTTGGACACCTGCACACACACAAGAAACAACGACGATATACAACATACTAATTCACATTTGTAACTATCAGTCAATCGAATAAGACTAAATCAACTGCATTAAATAATCGACATAACACAATGATGGAACCAACACCATAGTCAAGTATATTAATAAATGAAAGGAAGTGTACAACCAAGCTTCGACGTTGCGGTCTCCTCCAACAAGGTTCCAGCAGAGAGCGTCTCACAAAGGCTCGTCGGGAATTCAGACGGGGCTCTCTCTACATGATTCTCCTTGGTTCTACCTTCTCAATAGCAATTAATCAGCTATAGTATCTCTTCTCCAAGTTCAGCTTCTTGGCTATATGTTTAGCTAGCTTTCATGAAGGGAGAAGGCCTGTCTATATAGAGGGAGAGGGAGAGATTAGGATCCCTATAATTATGGAAGGGAGACCTATCTTCAAGGAGTGTTCCATTGGAGGTGGAAACCACTACCTAAAGAGGGAGATCTGTGGCTGATCAACTTAACCACTTCCAGTGACTCATCCCTGAGGTGGTTAGAAGGAAACTTCCACCTCTATTTTGTTAAAAAACATTCCTAAAACAGCTGGCATGGGTGATACAGTGATACAGAGTGCCAGGTGGCGCGGGCTCTAGTGTAAATTTACCACATTGGCACGAGGGGTGAACTGGCTACCCGCGCCAAGGCCAAAACATAGGTTTTTGTGTGCTTTTTGAGGAAATGTCCAACAGGAGAAATGATGTCCTTATGCAGAAGGATGCAAGGAAGATATTTACAGAGTATGACACTGCTCACGGGTCAAGGGAAAGACCCTCCAATATGCGGGGCAAGGTATTGCAGGGATGGTGACAAAATGTTGTGTAATAGGCACCTCCAGATCAGCAGGCACATAATCATCATCTTTTTGAGCATGTCGAGGCTGCACCATCGACTAGTACTACTATTGATGTACCAGCAGCTGATATTTGACATTTATATGCAGTTATATTACGGTTGTATATTTTTGACATTATATATATATATATGGTCCACGTATTTTATGTTCATGTGGCAGATGTACTTAATTTACATTTTGGTGTTCATCATGATGTGTATATTGTTAGGTCATGTTAGATATGTTCATTTAATGTGCAGCTTGCAGATAGATGTGTATGTGATAGCAGTTATTTGACATGAGATGTATATTTGATGTTTATGTTGTGATGATGTTATACAATGCTTGTGTTTTGTTACATGATCATGATCACGATGATTATATAATGTTAGCAAATTTGAATGTGTTTTTTAGTCGAATATGATGTTTGTACGATGGTTATCATGATCGTGATATTTATTTTTAATATTAAATCGTGATATTTATTAAATATTATGCCGTGATTGTAATTGAAATTTTAATTTTAATTGTATATAAAATTATAAAATTGTAATTGTATGTAAAATATTTGCAAAATTTTAATTGTAATTATAATATTTAATTTATTGTGAAATGGTTGTAATTGTAATTTTAAATGTAATTGTATATATGTAAAATTGTAATTGTAATTGTATGTAAAATTCTAAAATTGTAATTGTAATTGTATGTGAAATTGTAAAATTGTAAAATTCTAATTCTAATTTTAATTGTAATTCTAATTCCAATTTTAATTGTAATTGTATGTAAAATATTTGTAAAATTTGAATTGTATTAATGTGAAATTATTGTAATCGTAATTTTAACTGTAATTGTATATATGTAAAATTGTAAAATTGTAATTGTATGTAAAATTCTAAAATTGTAATTGTAATTTTAATTGTAATTGTATGTGAAATTGTAAAATTGTAATTCTAATTTTAATTCGTATTCTAATTCTAATTGTATGTAAAATGTTTGTAAAGTTTTAATTGTATTAATGTGAAATCATTGTAATTGTAATTTTAATTGTAATTGTATATATGTAAAATTGTAAAATTATAATTGTAATTTTAATTGTAATTCTACGTGAAATTGTAAAATTGTAATTGTAAGTCTAATTCTAATTCTAACTGTAACTCTAATTTTAATTGTAATTCTAATTGTATGTAAAATTGTAAAATTTTAATTGTATGTTAAATTCTAAAATTGTAAATGTAATTGTAATTGTATATAAAATTGTAAAATTGTAATTGTAATTGTAATTGTATGTATTGTCATCATTCAGTTTTATTAAAAATTTTAAATTTGTAAATTAATTGTCAATTTTGAACCATAACTACTATAAGTAAAATGTATACCTTTTTTAATAAATTGAGGAAGAAAGTGATGGAGAAGAGAGGAGCTAGGGTTTGTAGGTAATGGGGTTATGGCTCGGTGGCGGCGGCCCCCAAAGGGTGGGCATCAGAAAGAAATGATGGATCTGTACACACTGACTCGAATTGCAGGAGAAGGCGACGGTGGAATAAGGGCCAATCTCTGGCACAATACATAACCTAGAAGCCGGAAGCCACAGTGACCATAGGCGAGGGAACACGCCCATTCTGTGTCTGTGATGGCTTCGAAGGTGGAAAAATTCAGATACACTGGATACCCCATCTAAGACAGGTGGCTACCTCTCGACGGCGGCTGCGGGGGAGGGGAAAGCGAAGTAAATGCTGGTTGGATTACGGCAGAGGGCGTCTACAGCAGTACACATTTTAAGGGGAGGAATGTAAGTAATGGGCTGAAGATAGATTCCCATGCCCTCAACCACGAATTTCGTGCAGAGCCACTGTGCAGGGGGACTAGGGTTCCAGTTTCGCAGATCTAGAGTTGCGGGCTTCACCGAGCTTGCGCACTATGGGTAAATCCCTCCCCTTGCACTATATTTTTTTACTGTTTCGCTTTCGTCGGTTTTAACTGGACATATGAAGGTTAGGGTTTCCAACTCGCAGCAAGGGCAGTGTGGGGGTCACAACCCCATGGTTTTTCTCCACGGTGCAAGGAATGGGAATGGGATGAGGAAGTGCCCACCTGCGGGCTTTATTTTTCTCTCGACTTCATGGCCCCTAGAAAAGTGGATTGGTCGTTTGGGGGGGATTGCACAAAAAATTCCAACATACACAACAGAGTAGGGGCCCATATTCCCAAGACCAGTTTTCATATTTTTATGAAAATTTTAGATGGAAAATCAAGAAATATGTGGATACAGGGTATGGATTTGGTCACAGACCTGAAGCATAAGATCCAAGTGCTAACAGGTATCCCGGTTACAAAAAAAAGCCTGATCTATTTAGGGAAGGTACTACAGGAAAGTGCCTAATTAAATGAATATTGCATCCAAAGAGACTCTTCCATTGTTTTGAATTTAAGACTCAAAGGCGGAACTCTAGGAGTTAAAACATCAGCTATAACAGAACAGAATAGAACAACTGGATCCAACAGGGGCGCCAACACATCCAAAGCTGGCCCCCAAAATGGTGTCTCATACAAAATTATTCTGCAGGGGAAAAACACGGCAGCAACAACATCCGAACCAACGGAGAATACTCCCAAACCATACATCGTGGAGCAACTGAACAACACTCCAAAATTGAATATAAATGCAACCGAGATCGACGAACATCGATCCACATTTAAAATGCATGAAATAATCTGCAAATTAAACTGCTTCTGGCCCAAACCTATGGAACTTTTCCACTAGATTTTAACCAACTGAACTATGGATTGTGATATCCATCTGTGTCCCAAGGGGTATTTTATTGTAAAGTTTCCCTCTACAGAAGCCAGAGATATCATTCTCAGGGCGGGACCATGGTTCTGGGGTTCAACTGGACTCTACATCACACCTTGGTTCCCTGACTTTGATGTAAATACAATGGAGATTACCAGTATGCCAGTTTGGGGTCAGGTTGTATAACCTCCCGCTCAATTTCTGGAATGAACATGTACTAGAAGGCATTAGAAACACTATAGGCAGATACATCAAAATAGACATCCAACGCTCAGAGGAGAGAATCTTCACCTTTGCACGAATATGCATAGAACCGTACCTCAGCAAAGGGTTACCAGAAAGTATACAACTGATCCATAACCAACAAAAATGGAAACAACACCTGGATTATGAAAACACTGCATTTAGATCCAGGATATGTAGGAAAACCGGACATCTACAAAACACGTGTTCGAATGGCAAAAGAGAAAACAGAAAAAAGAAGAATATAGGGAAAGAATCCAAAGGATGGCAGTTCCCCATAGGTGGTCCGGAGCAAGAATCAGAGGAAGAAGGGGATATACCCATTCAAAACGAAAGCAAACAGGAAGCATCCGATATTTGGGTTCTAGAATGTGAAGTAAAAGACCCTTTAGAGTCTAATGATACGCCTTAGCCGACTCAAAACACAGTGGATCTTACGTCAACTGGGGACGTTTCTGCTATAAGCTCAGGAGTGAATAAAATACTGCATGTGTTAGAAAGCTTGGATTCTGAGAAGGAAAATTCCATGAGGAACAATGAGCTGGCCTTGATTCCTTCTATCCTTCATGAAGGGACATGGCAGATCATCCAAAAGAGGAAAGGCAAGCATGAAAAGCCCAGCCCTGCTGGCAATTTGTAATTTTTTTGGGTAGCCTAGCTACAAGTTTGTGTGCTTGAGCACACGGGCCCTTTGGGCGTCTTGAAATGCTTAAATGCATGTACAAATTGTAACTTTCATTAAATATTAATAGAAAGTTTCTGATTTTTCCTTGGAAAAAAAAAAAGTAAAATGTATATCGTAAATATTGTTAAATTACCATAATTGTAAATTTGTATGAATATAAATAAATATAAAATAATAAATCTAGAATAATATGAATTTTTGTAACATAATAAAGTTTAGAAAATAATGCAAATCAATTCATGTACTTTAGAATTATCATTATTTTATTATGATCTTACATACCAAAAATAACAGTATACATTTTGAAGATATCATTCACACACATTTAAAGCAATCAAGTAGTTGTATTATTTTACGAATTAACATTTAAAAAAAAAAAAAACTTTATACAGTACAACATTGTTTTTGAGATCAACATAATTGAAAATTATCAAGTGAAATTATTTTAACATTAACACAATGCAAATTACCAATTAATTCAAAATACATATTATAATGTTTCGAAAAGAAAATCTTAGTTATAAAGTAATTAAGTCCTCTTCATTATAAAAACCCATCTTAAAAAGTATAAATGATGAAATAACACATGTACCATATCACTCTCGGTTCTCATTATCAACCTCATTATATTTCAGCTCGCTTGGCATGATAACACTATTGTTCTCAAAAATGTGTTTTGATCTAGGGTCATGTCTCAATACGAACCAGCAATCCCTATCCAACATACATGGGTAAGGCTCCTTAGCTTCATCCCACATCTTTCTAGAGTTGATACATATCAGCCTACTATCGCGATCTTCCTTTACATTATTCCAATCAAATGTGTCCCACCACTTGCACCTAAAAATAACACATTGGAAAGAAGAGAAATTCACTTCAATTATATCTTGTATATTTCCGACGTAACCTAACATCCCTCGTACTAAGTTTTGATCACGATGGCCAGATCGACTAGATTGATCGAACTCTACTTCCACTCCACAGTCTTGTGTCATGTTTCCATCATTGGAATTTTCAGTGTGAAAATGGTGTCCATATGCCCACATAGATGGGAGAAATGCACCTATAAAAAAGTTAAAAAATCAGTGTCATGTGTCTTATAATAACCTAACAATTAAAATATGAAATATAGATGTAATTAAATTTAAAAGGTGCATTATTAAGTTTAAAATGTACATAAATAGATTATTACCGAGTTGGTGCACCCAATCCCTACGTTTAGCGCATCCTCTTCAGCACGCGGGTAACGACCGGTCGCACAGTATTTCTCTTTGACTTGGTTAGCAACCCAACTGTTGGGGAATATTTTTGGCATATTTTCTTTTAAACGATCGGGATAAGGCTAACTTCTACCATTCAACCATCTGAATTCTTTCCTGTCACCATCCCATTTCATCCTCTTTTATTTGTACAATGCGACCCACGGTTGTGTCACTTCGGAATTTTAAAGAAAAAATTTATTGATTGCTTCAATTTCTACATTCGCTGATGAAATCAAACTGACATATAGTACATATGAGATAAAAATATACATTATATCGAAGTTCAACATGAATATTTACTTTGTGTAAATTTTAAAAATTATAAGTCGCTTACTCTTTATCAAGAGTATTTTTCCATTCATTTGGAATAGCTCCCCTTCTCTTTTGTCTTCATCCCTTTCATCATCCCAAATCACCGCAACTGGTCTGTTTTCGATCTACTTGATGTACTCACTAGCATAATAGAAAGACTCATACGATATGTACCGCTTTGCCATAGACCCCTTGGGTTTTTCCGTTTTTCGAACAAAACCTTTCAATTTCTTCATGTATCTCTCTAAGAAGAACATGCAACGACAAGAAACCACCCCAACTAATTCAACCTCATCTACTAGGTGGATTAGAAGATGAACCTGCAAGTCCATGAAACTCGTCAGCAGTTCCTTATCAAACATACAAACAATATAAACTATCTCTTGATGCCACCGTGGAATGCTAGCCACATTAATCTCCTTTGACGTGATCCAACATACAACTGAAAATAATTTAGATATGGCACATCCTAGGTCTTGGGGGACTTCATTTTTCACACACCCACCCATGAACAAAGGATAATGACACTGCAAAGTTATAAACACATGTAATAATATACAAAATTATTATGTTTATGGTCCCTGCATGGGATAAAATTTATTAATATAACAAATAATAAAATCATTCTTTTGACATTATACGTACTCTTAGAAGATTCAAATGGTCATGTGATTTCAACCCCTCAAATGGTCATCCACGGTGAAGTAGCGCCGTAGTGAAGACCCGTATCAAGATGGCACCCTCACACCCATTATAACTTCCTTTACCAAAGAAAGATCATATTTTTTTTAAATCCATGGGACATCACCTTCTTTGAAATACCATGAATTAGAGGGACCAGCGCCTGCCTCTGATCCCGTACTTTCTAATCGTCTTGGCCAATGTTTCTTTTTAGTTTTTGAATTAATAAGATCTTTCCTAACAGCCAATGTGTCACTTTTTTTCAATGATATGTGCCTCCGTAAAGAAGATGAAACATTTTTAAATATATGCATTGGATCTAATAAGTTGTTAATCTTAAGATGCTCCTAATATCGAAGGTTAGAAAAATAGATTTCATTTTCATCCTAATGGGAAATTTCTCAACATAGGTGTCGAAGAATTTTGAATCATCGAACATAGGCTCCCCATTTGAATCGAACATTTCTATGAACTTGTTTTCCTTCTCTCTCTCATATGCTCTAAGACATTCAGTTGGTGTCGTTATTGGAGGCCTTTGGGTTCTCTCTCGTTTACCATTGAAAGCGGATGTTGCTCTTGTGTAAGGGTGTTCTTCTGAGAGGAATTCCCTGAAGAAGTCATACACTGGCTTTCGTAGGTCGTTGGACCATCTAGCTTTCATAGAAGGTCCACAACATTTACATCCAAAATACCATTTTGTGACAAGACCTGTGAAATTATTGTATACAATATATATGCATGGCACGCTAAAGAATATCATGAAGATCTGAACAATTACAATGAATTAAATAACTAATATGCGAAAGAATATTGTTACATATATAAACAAATCAATAAACATTTAATTTACCGAGCAAACTCCTAAACCTGTGGATAATCATGTGCCATGTAAGCACATATACCATACAATGTAAAACTCCCCTCTTTATGGTAAGTCTTGATACATCGTATACATTTTATCCCATTCCATGATTCCTTCAATTCATATACCCAATAAGTGCCAAGTGACATCCATATTCTTCACTTGTCTTCTACTAGGGACTATGAGAGCCATCATAAGATTTTCAAGATTTTAATTCTTCACGGACAACCATGGGGGGATATTGTTATTGATCACTACTACAGGCCAAACAAAATAGTTAGTGTTGGAGGAATATAGGTTTATTCCATCAATGGTTATGCTAAGTCGTAGACTTCGTACTTCATCTTGAATTTTTCGGGCCATGTATCCTCTATATGCTTTATGGATATTAAAACTATTGGGATTCAGATAACTCCAAACTCACGCCATATTGTGAGCATGCCATCCTTGCAACATAGCTTTAATTCTTTGTGACGAAAAGAGCCTTTGAATCCTTGGGATTATAGGCATGTGCTATATATATCTTAAAAGGAGGACCACGTGATTTACCCTTCTTTTTTTATTATCATACCTATCATGCCCACATTTCGGAAATATATCTTTATACGCATATTATACTCTATATAGAATACAATCATTTGGACATGCATGATATGATATGTACTCAACACCCAACATTTTCAACAATTTATTTGCCTCTTCACGGCTTCACAAGACGAGAGACATTATCACTCGGAAGAACCTTATCTTTGAATAACCTATAGTTGGTGATCATGGAAAATATTAAATGTACATTAATGCCGATATAATTATTAACATTCATAAAATTGACCATTTTTTATGTTCATTGTGTGATTATATTTCTCAAAATATAAGGGAGGACTTGATGGTCAATTACCTCAAAATTTCTGAGAAACATGCATTCGACAAGCCAAACTTTGATTTCAAGTTGTACAGTTAAATCGTTGTCCCCAACTTGGTAGACTTTAACTGACCTCCAGGTCCAAAGAGAGGGGTGGTGGAAGAAAATTTAAGGCTTTCGAAAAAGGTATCAGCGATATGAGCATCATCTCCTAGCTAATCATCATTCTGGAATGCATCTAACAACATTGTCTCCATGGCAGTCGTATCCCTTAAGAAAACATCCATACCAACCTCTATTTGATTGCCTCCATTGTTAGCTTGTGAAGAACTACTATTGTTGTAGTCATTCCTCATTATGAATCTGGACGTAGTGGGAATTGAATAGGTGGTTGATTCAACCATTCTTGGTATTGTTCCTCTCTGATTTTTTCTCTTAATTGAACCTTCTCTCAATTTGACATTGTCGTGCGGTGCAACAGAAGATGGTAGGTAGGTCGCTCATCGTCACTAGAATCCTAATAATTTCAAAAAATATATTTGAACATGATTAGTACAAAATCTATGATATCAATTAGTAAGCACATCGACAATGCATGATTAATAGGTTTGGCGTTGAAATAATTACATTAATATACTAAACAATTATAATTATTACCATCATTATCCAGGATTATGGCTAGAAGATGTAGTGTTACAATTGGCCGGGTGAAGCGATTGTCCATTTTCATCTACCAAATGTGCCTTGCAGTATGCTGCTCCTAATAAGAGGTTCCAATGTTTTAGAGCTGTCTGAACATTTTGTGCATCTAAACTCGGTTAATCTGTATGAACCTGCAAATTTGTATATTAATTTTATTCAGATGATTTACATGGATTAAAAAAAAAATCAATTACATAATGATAATATAAATAAAATTTGAAGTAAATATTACGTCTCGATATGGATAAGGAGAACTTTGTGATGGACTTTGAGAAATATTATGGAACGAGCTGGATTTTGAAGAATTTTCCATTCAATATAATTATGATATTTTCTCCCTGCATTTGCAAAAAATTAACAATAATTTTTTGTGTCCATGCCTAAAATTAATTGCGGTGCCTTAAAATGGACTTATTGTTATCGGTGCTAATGTGTAGTTAACCGCACCGGTGCATTTTAGTTACTGTGCACCGGTATTATGTTATTAATTAGTGCACCGGTGTGGTTAGATAACAAACGCACCGAATAGCCACAAATAAAAAAAGCGCAACTTTATATTTTTAAAGTGAAAAAAATGCGGTAAATTGAAAAATGGGCGGAAAATAATTTTCGAAAATCTAATTTCAAAAAAAAAATATTTAAATAGTAAAAAATTTTCATTATTTCA
Organism: Pinus albicaulis; assembly: GCA_034641835.2. Lineage (NCBI taxonomy): Eukaryota > Viridiplantae > Streptophyta > Pinopsida > Pinales > Pinaceae > Pinus > Pinus albicaulis. The sequence goes on from CM076574.1 coordinate 85,320,840, forward strand.
TTATTTTTACAAAAATTTTAAGGGAGATATTTGCACGAGAGACATACCTAGAGCAAGAGAGCACGAGAGAAATGTGGAGTAGCGAAATAATTTCGAACAAAACTATTCAAAGAAGCATAATTTCAAATATCTTGTATAGAATTTCCAAGTATAAAATTTCCAACCATCTGTTGATTAAATTTTACTGTAATAATTTATTTTTTACAGTTTTTGTTTGATTTAATACATGGTAAGTAAAAAAATTAAATTTTACTATTCATTTTCAGAGAAAAAAAAAAAAACAAAACAAAATGAAACAAAAAACAACAACAACAAAAACAAAAAATAAAAACAAAACAAAAAATTAAAAAAAAAAACAAAACAAAACAAAACAAAAAAACAAAAACTCATTCTTACGCTAAATCCTTGATTATTTGTGTTTCTACCCGTGCTTCTTCCTGTTTCTGTGACTTCAGGATTAGGGCTTTTATTTTTATATTTATAGGGTTTATATTGCTATATATATATATATATATATATATATATATATATATATATATATATAGGCCTATGATGTCTAACCCGCGGGACGACTTGCAAAGTGGGATCCCAATCCATGTTGACCCTTGCGTGATTTTTTTTAATCGGTGCGCCCTGTGTAAAATAATGCACCAATGTGTTATGTTTCTATAGCGCACCGCACACGTACTATTTCATAAACTATTTAAAAACATATTTTTTTAATTCATGTGCCCTTTGTAAATTAGCGCTCCGATGTGCTATTTCATTATAGTGCACCGCGCACGTACTGTTTGATAAAAACATTTTTTTTTTTTAATGTCTATATTAATCAGTGCACCGATTAACATATAACGCATCAGGTCTCCTTGTTGACAGAGAGCACTGTACAGTTTTTCTACTGTTTTGGCGGTGCATTTATAAGAACGCTCTACACCGATTTTGATGCGTACTTATTGAAAGGCGCGTCGTTTTCTTCATTTTTTTGTTAACTTGAAAATTTTGTGATGTATTTATAAAATATATTAATGCATGGTGTGTACAGGTTTCATATTGGTAAATAAATGCCTGACAAGAGATCAAGTAACAAAAATATTGATAACACATCGAGAAAATCCAAAAAAGGTAAGTTCTTTGTAAATTCTTTACAAAAATTATTATTTTTGAACTATATGTAAGTTTAATTAATATGTATTGTTTACTGTGTATCATGCAGAGCCACAAAATGACGAAGCTCGATAAGAATATTTCTGATCTAAGACCAGAAGAGCGTAAAAGCTTGATGGAAAAATTACAGAAGGACGAATCAGGTGAATGAAAAAATACTATCGATCCAATATGAGTTTCTTTTTTTTAATTTTCATTAATAATATACTTGAAAATATTAGATAACGTGTTTCAAACAACCTATTAATTCACATATGTTTAATGTTCTACATGGAACAGCAACTCAGACAATGAATGTTGTTCTAAGAAAAGAAAAAAATAGCACATGCAAATGAAAATAAATTGCTCCTTATCTCATCTGGAGTGGTGTTGAAGGTTAACAAAAGGGGGGAAAACTTTTACAAAAATTTGAGAGATCTAGTGGAACGAATGTATAGGCGTTCTTTCCACTTACAATACAAAAATCAATCCAATTATTCCAAGAACCAAAATTTATCTAAACTACAGGATGAGTTTCCAGAGAATTGGTCAATGAGACGTGTCATACTTTTAATAGCAAAAATGTACAACAACAAAAAAGAAGGAATGAAAAGTAATATTCCTTTAAATGTTTTTCTAGAATTATATGTATATATTACTAGAAAGAAATCATTTATAAATATCACTTTTCTTATATTTACTTTTCATATATTAATATAAAAATTAAATATTTTATTGTCATGTTACATTTTCAGGAAGATTAGGAAAATCTCAAAGGATGAACGAGCTGATATGAGAAATATGGCAGTAGGAATCTCCAAAAAGGTTTACAAGGAGATGGTCAAAGAAAAAGACATAATTGCATCGCACGAGGATCCATCTCATCAACAACGTGCTTCAAATGTAATATGTAATCATTGAATTTTTTGATTAGGTACAATAAATAAACAATTTAGCATTAAATATTAATTTTCAAGTATTTTCTTGCAAAAAGGAAAAGAAAATGGAACCAATTCAGCACATAAAACAGGATGACAAGGAATAAAAGGGTTGAATCATATCTAAGTTTTTGAGTAATTGTTACTTCCCTATAACAACTTAACTAGATTTCATTTTTGTATATTTTAAGTTGTTTTACAACAATCATCATTAAATGTCTTGAAACAGGTGCTAACATACAAAGGAGAACCATTAGACGAATTGATTGACATTGGGTTAAATATGGGTTGTCAGTATATGTTGGCATATAAGAAATTAATTGTCGAATTTGTAAGCATATATCGATCTTGTTTTACTTAGCTCCATATATAATTAATAGAACAAAAAAAACTTTTGTATTAAATATATGATTTGTTATGGGGTATAAAACTCGCAGGAAACAAAGTATGGAATTGTGCCAACAAATGAAATGTTGAAATATGGCATGAAATTTGGTTATGAAAGAATGTGTATAGTTCATGAGTCAATTCTTGCTGTGATACGTCATTTCTTTTCAATTTACATTGATGTATATTATTTAATATTGCAATTTTCATTATTCTCACCATTGTATATACACTCATTACAGTTTATTTTTATGTTTGTAAATGGAAGTTGAAGAAGAGAGAACAATCAACACCGTGAAAAAAACATTCCTCAAACTAACCCAAGTCATGGAAGTAGCTCGAGCAGTGACAGGAGTTCAAGAAAAGAATGATGATCAATATGTTTGGATATCAAAGCAAGGCGTTGTATTTTTTGAAATATTTGCCTTTCAAATCAGACATTTTGTTTAATTTAATGGACATAGTGTCCCAATTGAAAGACGGAGGGATACCAATAACTGTCCCATTTTGTATGACAAAGAGTGTATTTATTCATATATATATATATATACACACCCGCGACTAAAATATATATGGATGATTAAATATTATAATGAAGAGATGTGAAATCTGATGATATGATATAACAAATTAATCCAAACATCACATTCAAATGCACTAATAAAAATTTCATTGATATGAATATTGTTATAAGATATGTGTCGACTTTTGATGAATAATGAATTTTTAAAAATTACAATAATTGCATTGTCACGGGCCGATGTTTCTAAAAAATACAAAATGAACACTGGTGTGTGTTAGTTACTATGCACAGGTGCGTTTGTATGTTAATGTGCACCAGTGCGTTTCTACAACCTATGGGCACCGCACAAATATCAATACCAATTAGAATGCTTGGTGTGTTTGTGTGATATTGCGCACCTGTGTGTTTTTATAATACTGTGCACCGGTTTGTTTATACGACCTATGGGCACCGCACAAATACCAATACCAATTAGAATGCTTAGTGCATTTGTGTGATATTATGCACCAGTGTGTTTGTATAATCCTGCGCACCATTTCGTTTATACGATCTATGGGCACTGCACAAATACCAATATCAATTAGAAAAGCTCGGTGCGTTGTATCACCTACAGTTACAACTTAACGGCCCAGTGCATGCACCTTGGACAACCTCGGTGTGACTCTCTAGCTGACACGCACCGGTTCATTGCTAAATTCCCTGGGGCTTACGAAATTTGTTTTTAGCCCCAGTGCTTGGTAGGTTTACAGTACCAGTGCATTCACTGTACAACGCACCGGTGCGTTGAGACCTGATTAGCGCACCAATGAGAAAAACATCCGTAACAACCTTCGGTCACCCAGTTTTTTTTTGTTGTGTTGAAATTTTGTTAGAAGCTCCGCCAAAACCTCCATTACCAAAAACAGATGTTGTACCAAATGTTTTTTTGACACTTTTGGCCAATTTTATAACACCAAAAACCTCTGTTATAACCTCCGCTATAGGGTCTTTTCCTTGTAGTGACCCATGGTATTTTCCTTCATTTTTTGAGGGAAAATAATAAAATAAGGTTTCTAGAGATTCCATCAAGCCTATAAAAGAGGATAGGAGCCTGACAGTGGGGGGATCCCGATTTTATATATCTTATTGTGTTTTATTGATAACTTTTCATTGTCAGTTCTAGTTTGATCTGAGGGATGAAAACCCCGTGGGTGTGATTTTTCTGGTGGATCCATTCAAGGTCCATGATTGTGCCTCAATGTTTTTTTTCTCTTTTGATGAGCAACCATGCATGTCCTTGCAAGGGATCCAATATTTTTGTATGGGAATGTACTATTTTCTTTATTTAATTATATATATAAAGGTTGCATCTCTTTAGATCCCCTGTGTTTTATGTTTGGCTTGATAATATTTCATTTATAACACTAAAATATTCCAGATCTGTTGATTATTTAGCAATTTGGGATCTTACAGCCCATCAAAATCCAATAGTGGAATGAGGGAAACTCATATCATCTTTAAGACCGAAACTATAGCCTCAACACCACTCAACCTAAAAGCTACCAAGGGTGTATTGTTTTAATATCCCTAAGCATAAACAAGTATCTAAATTCTAGCACAACTCAAGTGTTAAAAGTTCCTCTGCAAATGAGGCATGAGGGTATATTTATAGAAATGGAGAAGTGACCTTTCACCTTCCCCATAAATTTTCAATTTCCTCACGACTCTTATATTCCTAATAACTTTTACAATTAATGTTGACTTTTTCATGATTTGGGATTTTCATAACTATAAAAATATAATAAAATCTATATAAGTGATGGGTGAGGCGATTCATTTTGTCGTTTCTTCTTCGCCATGCAAGTGTTTGCTTCATTCATCCATTAAGGTTCAAGTATATTGATTGTACTTGCTTCTCCTTTTACATCTTAACAACTCTCACTAGACTTTGTCATGCAATATTAGATGCACACATTTTCCTAATTTAATATCCCTTTTAAGTTTCTCAATTACTATGCATAGCTTAGTTGAGATGTCTGGCCTTTTCATGAAATGATTATGTTTAGAGTCCTCAAAGATAAATTGTCTATAATTGAGTTGAATAATGCAACATGGTTCTTGATCATAACTGTCTCATAATTATTGTCATTTATGCTAATTTTGTGTACAAAAACACTAATATATATATATATATATATATATATATATATATATATATATTCACGAGCTCCATTTCATTTTGTTTTTCTTTGTTGGTACCATTTTAATGAATTTTGTTGCACGAACAAATCTCTCCATGATAAATAGCGAACAAGAAGAATGCCACCCCCTACATCTTTGTAGGCAATCACAAACCCTAGGATTGCATTAGAAAGATTCCACCTTCTCTAAGAGAATCCATGATCGGAATCTGGATTGGGGGCAAAAATTTGCTAAAAGTTAAAACTGCTCAAAATTGCTCCAAACCAGAATGACCGGATAGGTCTTGTCGCCGGGAATTTGGCACACTTTGTTCCACTCAAAACGGAGTCCATATGAGGAAGTTAGAGCATGTTGTCCGCTTGACCAAATAGGCGAATTTTCAAAAAAAAGGGTCAAATACAGTCAAAGGTCAAATTTTGGGTTTTCCTCCAGCCCAATAAGAATCTGACACTTGTTGAATGATGGTTGGTCGAATTTCCAGCCTCGTTGGTGAAATTTTATTGGTTTTTAACGAACCAATGGGATGTTGACACGTGGCTATCCCGGAGGTCGCCACATGCCCCTCCCAAAGGTCAATTTTTTTGTTTTTTTCTAAGGGTAAAATTTTATTAAATGTGTGTTTGTGTTGGGAAAAATACGAAGTGGGATCAGTATTTAGGACTTACTCAAAACTTGTTACTTTTTCTTACTTCAAAACACATACGCGACTTTCCTGAAGCCAACTCGTGTATACACGCGGATGTACTTAATAAAACATGCGTATGTCCAGCAATCTTATTATGCGGTCATTCTTCACTTATATCATTCATCATTCATTCATTAGATGTTTAATAAACAGTAAACATGTGCAGTAAGAACAGAATAAACCATCACACAAAGCATCACACATGAACACCAGGATTTTTAGGTGGAAACCCAAGTCGGGAGAAAACCACCGCTGCAGTTGCTCAGCCTTCAATATTTTATTATAGAGAAAATATCTTACAACATATGTGCTGGTGCAGACTCTACCAGCATGCAGGCACCCACCTGCACTCGTTTACCAGCCTCACCTAGAAGGGAGCTCCAACCCCCTGACTCGTTTACCAGCCTCTCCTGGAAGGGAGCTACGACCCCCTGATCTCGTTTACCAGCCTCACCTGGAAGGGAGCTACAACCCCCTGACTGAAGGCTACAACCCTCAACACCACCATGGACCACGTTTCATCAATTTTCACACTGGATCCAACAACTTCAATATAGCACAACTTGTAGGCCACTTTTCATCATATTTTCAGACTGGACCCACTCCACACATTTAAGCTCAATCATACATCAAACTGATACATTGACAGATAGCAGTAAACCAACAGAACAGATCAGACATCTCATACCACAAACTTCAGCAAACACTAGTTTTGCATACGCGCTTTCCTTTCACTGATATCGCGTATATACACGCTCCCATTCACATCAACCCGCGTATACATCTGCACATTACAGACCATCCCATACGCGCTTTCTCTTCATAAAACTCGCGTATATACGCGCTTCTGCTGCGACAAACTAGCGTATAGATCTTCAGACATTATAGAGAAGCATACTTCTCCAGATCAGATATTCAGTTCAGATTTTACCCTTTACTTCAGACAGATGTTCGCCTCATTTCAGATCTAAGCATTCCATAAACAGATGTAGAAGATACAAATACATTTCAGATCTAGATTCCCTTCTTCATCATTTTCTTCATAGGTGTATCACAGATTCAGATCTATCATCAAATTGTTACCCTTTCCATTCAGACATATTTTAGAGTGAAGTATTCATTCAAACCCAGACACTTGCACACCCCTTGCACAATGATTTTCTTCTCCTTATATAGGTTTACCCTTTATCAATACCATGAGCCAAAACCACACCTCTTCCGATGGTATTCCTAGACGGGGTCAAATAGACAACCCAGCACTCAATACAATGGGTCAATACCATGGTAAAGTCCCTTGGTTTTAGTAATTTAGAGCGCAATTAAGCATACGCGGCTTGGCACGTACTTTTCCGCATGCATACGCGCCTTCTATTAAGCAAACCCGCGTATGCCTTATGACATACACTTTTCATCATTACTCTTGCACATACTGATATTCCTTTCTTCTGCAACTTCTGTACTACTTGTAGAACATCGGATTTACATCATTAATTAGTATATCAAGTCAGTTTCCATCAAGTACAACTTCATCAAGTAGGTTTCCATCATCTTCTTCAAGTGGGTTGCCATCAAGGACAACACATTGCATCATATTGCCAACACGTTGGAGCAAAATTATTGTTGGCAGAAGGGCGACGTCGAACCTGTGACCTTCCTCGCACTAATAGAGAGCCTTACCAACTAGTTTATGCCATGGATCTTAATAAACATGGCTTTCAACGTTTATTTAAGGTTTAAACAGAAATATGGCGGGGAAAGAACGGGGTCAGCCCCGTGGGCCAGCCCCATCGCATATGACCTCGATTTAATGCGCCATAATCCTTTTTTTTAAATGGGATTTGGTTAAGAGTGTGATTAGCGCTAAACCAAGATTATCCCATAGTTAAACCCACTTATATCTAATTAAACTCACAGTTAAATTAACGTAGAAAAAGGCAGAGTCCCCAGTTTTAGCGCCATTAGCAAAATTGGCGGGATTCACTGGAGTTTCTCCAGTTTTAGTAGAGTTTTTTCTAAAAAATATTGAGGAAGCCATAACTTTGGCATTTTTTGACCAATTTTGGCTCAAAAAGAGTCATTCCTAGATGATTTGGATGCTCTGAGCATGATGGTGCAGGTTTCAGAGGCATTGGAGAAATTATGTAAGTGATTTTTCCACTTTTAAGATTAAATAAGCCTAGGGCCACCAGGAGGGAAGGTCATGCCTAGATCATTTGAAGACCATTTTGAGAGCTTGAACAGTGTATTTTGAGGTTTTTGGGTCTTCTAAAGCCAATGGAGTAGGTTGCAAAGACATTGGAGAACTTGATCTGGATTTATGCAGGAACACAATAATACACATAAATAAACATAAACACAGAGATGCAGTGGAAATAATATTTCATTTCATTAATATCAAATAACATAAATATGCTTACAGACATAATGGAAATAAATTAGCTAGGGCGCTGGTAGCTTATCTTTGAGAAGAGATGTGGCAGCTACAAGCCTCTGAACTATGATACAATGAGACTCGAAGGCCTATTTATTGTTGAGAAACAATGGAAAACCCTAGTAAACATCCAAAAACCTAACCCTAGGAGATGAAGCACCAAAACTGTGCCCCCGTTTGGATAAATTAGTACATCAATCTTCCCGGCGACGTAACTTTGGCATACGATCTTCGTTTGAAGTGATCAATAACTCGTTAGAAATATATATCTGAGGACTATAGATTTTGAGTGAGAAACATCATTCTATTAACCCATGTTGCTCCCGGTTTTCCCAAAAAACGTCGTTTAGGGCCTCAAAACGGCTTCGGAAGTTTAGGACCCGAAAAAATGCTAAAAATAGTAAGTTGTGTTGAAACTGAAAAACTGAAAGAAGTGATGTCAGAGGTTCAAATGGAATAGGTGGGTGGCCACCAATATCCACCTAGATCATTAGGGCCTCCAAATGGCTCTGAAAGTTTAGTATCTAAAAACCTACTAAAAATAGTAAGTTGTGTTGAAAGTGAAAAAATTGAAAGAACCAATGGTGGGGGTCCAAATGGAATAGGTGGGTGGCCACCAATATCCACATGGATAATTCGTCCCCCCTTAGGAATAAACAGTCCCCATTGCCATGAGATGAGGCAAATTCTGCTGAACTAGGTATTGGATTTGTTGAAGATGTCATGGACCTACGGGCGGACATGCGGGATGCATTCAATAAATTTGGTTTCTTTATTAGCCTCAGACAGTACCTGTGTGGATTATGTCGGTGTGGTCGCATGAGGTATGAAAATATCAGGCGGCGATACGTCTGGGGTCAAATCAATGGAGTGCTTCACCTGACAGTGTAGAGGAACCTCTATGGGATAGGAGAAAATTCCCTCGTATTCCTACATGCCTTTGTCTATCTGTTGTTGTTGTGCGGGGGAGCCCTGTTTCGAGGCTGTGGCCAAAATCTTCTTCATTCCTTGTGGGCGAATGGTAATGCAAATAAATTTCATGTTTTGGGAAACAATCTTACTGCGTTGTTTTGCAGTAGTCAAAGAGATTGCAGGAGGTGGTACTACCTCCGGTATCATGTACAAGTTATTTCCCAAAGTAATAACGGCCTAGATCCATCTAACTCGGATCTATTCTTGTAGGAGGGAAGAGGGATCAAATCCCTTGAGGTGCAAGCCTTCTTTTTGTAGTGTATAATTTGAGAAAGGCTTGCACCTCAAGGGATTTGATCCCTCTCGGTGCATGATAGATCCGGAGTTAGATGGATCTAGGCTGGTTCCAGTTGAGGGAAAAAATTTCACATTTTTAGATGATCATAATGATGTATATTTTTTAGATGTACATTATACTTTGAAATTTACATAATTATAAATACAAATAGTAACAAATGATATGAATGTAACAATGTTTAGTGATCAAAAAAATGGAATAATTTAATTATTGAATAAAAAATATAATGAGGATGTCATTCAAACGTGATATGAAAACAATTCTTGAAAAAAACATAAATTACTTGGTATTTATTCTTAATCTCTCTTCTTCTTCTTTTCTCCTTACAACACCGGCGCACTTTGCCATTTTTTCATATCGATCGTATGAAAAAGGAGGTTGAAATCAAAGACCATCCAAAGATTTAACTCGAGATATCGCTGTAAAAGTGAGACCTTGACGCTCTGTCCTTCCAATATCAATAGTTTCCTTCTCTAATGTCAATCCTTGAGACTTATGAATAGTTAATCCCCAAGCAAGTCTCAATGGAATTTGTCTACTATGACCTCTTTCAATAGGTATAATAGGAACAGTATGAGTGAATAGTTCATCCCATGGAACTCCAACATAGTTATCAAATTTTACTAAAACATATGTTGGAGGATTAGGAGGAAATGTTCCAGGATTGTACACAATATCTTGAACTACTCCAAGGGCACCATTGACAAGTCCTGCATTAGTCCATAAATTCGAAGTAAGAATAACCCTAGCTCCAACAGCAAGAAGGATCTCATTATCCAAATTTTCCTCATCTGCTTCAATGGTGTGGTTTGTATTTGATCTTGTAGCAACACTACGTGCAACAGGTTTATTTAGCGATATCAAACAACGCTTATTGTGATTGTTCACATCATCATTTGTTGCAAACAAATGTATAGCCTTATTAAATGATTCTTTTGTTGAAGCGTCCAAATTAGAATCTATTCGTGTCATTAGTAATTTCCAGTCTTCATTTGTTGGAATGGCATCTCTAATGTTCAATAATAGATGACGAAAACATCTTTGATCATTGCTATTCCCATCTTGCCTGAATACTGTATCAAGAGTTACAACAGTTGTGAATAAATTCCATAATTCTTTTGCACGACCTTCACCTGCATATGCAGGTCTATCCATAACAGGAGGTAGTTGTCCCAAATCACCAACCAATATAATTGATATACCTCCGAATGGGACGTCTCTATTATGAGGAAAAGCTTGACGAAGTCGGGCATCAATTTGTGTCAACAAATTTCTCCCTATAAAACTCATCTCATCAATAAGTATGTACTTAATATGTTTCATCTCCTCTTGTAAGGTAAGAAAACTTGACCCTTGTAAATCAGTGAAGTTTCTTATTGGTATATAAAGAGAAGAGTGTATTGTCGATGCAGATATGTTGAATGCCGCAACACCGGTAGGCGCCAAAAGAAGCAATGGGCTCTTATTGGGAAGAGATTCAATTTCAAGTATTTGTTTAATAACACCAATCAAGTAAGACTTTCCAGTACCTGCTGTCCCTTGGATAATCATATACAAAGATTGATTTCCATCTCCATTGTGATGTTCACGAACTATATTACATGCTATTTTCTGTTTCTCCCCTAAACTTTCAAATGAATATTTTTGTAAATATTCAGTAGTAACAATTGCATTCACATTCTTCTTATCAAAAATGAATTTCACTGCACGTATTGATGTCTCTTCATCAACAAAGCTAGAGCTCCAATTTTTCATAACATCACGATCCCTAAATCCAATCATGTCAAATTCACTGGCATGTATAAACTTATTCTTATACAATCCAGAAATAATATCCCACTCATGTTGCTTAGGATCATTATGTTGTACATGTAAAACATCTGCATCCTCATCTGGACATTGAGTTGTATCCCTCAAAGGTATTGGATTACGATCAATATGCCAAGGATTATAGGAAAAAGTTTCCCAGTTTTGTATGATGTCATCATATGTAGCTCCAATATATGTATGAAAATCACGAAAGGGCTTGTACAATACTAACTCAGACCAACAAAACTCCACAAACCTATCATTTTCACGAGGAGGAATTGAATTAAACTTAAGAAAGACTCGTACAATGGCTTCATTATTTCGCGGTAACCATTTCTCATCATGGCAGCGTTTGTCATATGACCAGGATCTAGCAGCTTCAATCAATGAAAGGTGCTCCATATTGACAGGCCTCTTTGTGTATGCATCAATAAGAGAATTATCATTATGTTCATTTTGTGCATCAACTGTGACATGTTTGAAAACCTTTATCCCAACATTTAGAACAATGAATCTACGACTACATTCAGAAAGAGGAAGCTCCAAAAGCATATGGCATGTTTCTTGTGCTCCTATATCCCTGTCAACGATAGTCTCACACAATAATGTTCTATATGCACGTGTTGCTGGTTCATTTGGATTTTGAATTGAAGAAATACGCATCAACATATCATGGAAGCTCTCTGATCCTTTTTCTACTTTGGCTGCATATTTCGCTATGTAGTTAATCACAACATGTTTAGAAAGAACAGTTTTCCAATCCATATTTCCACGCCACATCATCAATGTTTCACGATTATGTGTATTTAATCTATCATCATTTCGTCTAGGTTCATATATTTTTTCTCCACTCTCATCAACATAAAGTCTTGACATTTTTCATAGCTCCCATGGTGCCTTATATCTACACACCAATTTTCCATGCTTCTTTCGAAGGCATGATTTCTCATTACACGTAATGTGGCGTTCAACACAATTGAGAAGTTCTTCATAGTCCATCATTGGATCAGACTGAAATATTTGTTCAGTGTTCTTTATGCAAGGGTGATCATCGTCCTTTCGTTGAATAGGGATTTGCATTTTTTGATGTTCATTGCGTGGATTGAATGCATGGACAGATCTATCAAAGTATTCTTTTGCAAATCTAACTTGAGTAGGGTCATTCCAATTCAATTTGTCCATATTGGGAGCATCTTTTAGCCAAATAAAACCATGCACATGTGAAGATCCACGATGTTGCCATTCATAACGACACCAAAAATCCGTAGCATGATGGAATTTTAAAAAAATCTCATCTCGAAACAATGTATGTCTCAAATGCACATAACTTGCTACAATGTGAGGATTATCAATAACATTTTGGCGTCTCCATTTCCTTGCTTCAACTGGATCTGTAGGAGAGGTACCAGGCATCAAGATATGAAAATCAGGCCATTGCATATCTGCTACACTTAGTGTGAAGAATATTGTAGGAGTCCCAATTTTTTGAACCAAGTCACATAATTCTGCACGACATTTGGTCCAATATGAACGTGTACCTCTTAAAACATGTCCAAATCTCATCAATCTATCTGCAATTTTAGAATTGGGAAGATTTTGTAAATGCTCTCGTAACTCATCAACTGTTGTAGGTAGTTCCGTCATATTTTTTTTAACAAAAACTGCAGAAGATGCTTGAGCACGATGTCTCATGATAATATTAAGTAAAAAGTATCTAAATCGAGGATGTCTCCCAAATCTATTATCACGAAATCGGAGGAGATGTTTTGCATACTCATGAAGATGAACATTTCTTAGTCGTGGTTGCAACCAATCAGCTTCTCCTCTAGGAAACAATGTTGGAAATGCCATATCAAATAACCCTTCAGTATTATACTCGTTTATCGGAGATGAACCAGTTGTAGGCCAATTAATGGCATCTCTAGTTTCATCATCTAGTTGGTTTACTTCTCCATTAGGATTATCTGCCCATGCTCGAATAAGTTCAATTTCCCTAGGTGCATTTGGAGGCCTCGCAGCAAAGGAAGTTGTGTCACAATCTTCTAAATAATCTTCATGGATTGGACCTCCTTCCAACATTGCAAAGTCCATGTCATTATCCATGTCTGGTATTATAATAGAATTGATCATATGTGACACATTCGTTGTTTTTTCTGGTAAGTCTTCCACAGCACGCATATCAATTTCTACACCTTTATAATATGGATAATTTTGAATCTTATAGATTAATGCATCTAGTACCTTTTTCTTTCTCACAGTGAAATCATAACTTGATCCTTGCTGACCTTTTTTTCGTACAACTATCATTAAATCTAATTCCTTAATATGCCGAGGTAATTTCTTGGCAACATCTTTAACATCTTGAGGAAAACTGATTGTATGCCCCCTATATTTGTATTGGCCACCTATTGAATGCATTACTTGCAAAATTGGACTCGCTCGTGCTATTAACATTTCCTCAACTTGTGTAAGACTTCCAAGGATCAAAGGCTGCAACCCAGGATTCATATGACTTTGTGATGAAAATCTATGCCTATTACCCTCCCTTTTACATCTTGTGCACATTGACCTATTTTAGTGGTCACCACTTGAATTCCTGGATATGACTCCTGACACACATGGCACATTTGAGGATGACCTAATTTATCAATTCTTTCACGAAATCTTTTATGTGCAGTAAATTCATCTTCGTATGAAACCACTGGTACATAGGACATCATTTCATATTCATCATCACGTTTCTCCATTTTTTGATGCATTTGAAGATTCATATCTGTAGGAGAAAGAGGTTCAATTATTGACCTTACATCATTCATATCTCTTAATTTTCTTCTCCGATGTGATCTTACTTGTTCTCTATTTTGAATTCTTTGTTCTTCTTTTTCATCCTCATTCATTCATTCAAATTTCAATCTTTTTCTTTCAGAATTCTTTCTTCGTTCTTCTTCCCTTTCATCCTCATTATGCCTTTCTCTTTTTAGCCTTTTACTTTCACGATCCTTCCTTCGTTTTTCTTCCCTTTGATCATCAGTCATTTGTTGCCTTCGCAATCTTTGTTGCTCATTTTTTTGTATCCTCTTCAACTCTTTTTACGTTTCAATTAGTTCATTCATATGATTTACTCCTTGTCTTCTAACCCTTTGTCTTTGTAAACTTCTCATTTCTTCAATGTTGTTATTCTTCACTTCCTCATTACTAGTAGTCATGATATTATATTCCTGTAAAAAAAAAAAAAAAAACATAACAATTAACAACTATTTGCTTTTTTTTTCTATAAAATATAAAATATATATATATATAATTATATTATTTTAATTTCATGCAACACTTTCAATAAATTTTTTAATGAAAAATTCTAATAAATAACACATTAAAAACTAAAAATAATTAATAAAACATGACAAAATGATTCCATGACAAAGTACGCTATTGCTAGGTGGCGTAGATGATTCCATGAGATTGTCGAGGACCCACAAACATTTTCATAACGCACAGAGTCAGTAGGTAGAAATGGAAATGATGTTGGAGACCGAATATGGTTAAGAAGTAATGGCAATGGAACAGAAGACCAGTAATAGATCATATGCCAGCCGAAATATACAAAACCAATTTATATTAAATCCGGAATATACAAACCAATAAATCATATGCCAACCGAAATATTATTTACAGAATAATATTTCATTCTGAACCCTTTGTCTCTTACATGATAATATATTATTTTCATTTCCTTCTAAACTCATATTTTAAAGTCATTATCAGAATGCTTGTATAAATTAATATTATCATGTGGTTCATATTTTAAAATCATTATCGGTATGTAGTGTTTGTATAAATTAATATTTTCCAACCGAAATATACAAAACCAATTTATATTAAATCCGGAATATACAAAACTTATTTATATTAAATCCGGAATATACAAACCAATAGATCATATGCCAACCGAAATATTATTTACAGAATAATATTTACAGACGAATCAGCCAACCGAAATATTATTTACAGAACAATATTTGGTGGACTTTATTACTCCACGTTAATCGGAATATTATTTACAGATGAATTATGGGATGTAATAGATCATATGCCAACCAAAATTTTTAATGAATATTTGCCATCAGACTTTATTACATTACATTTGCGCACTTGCAATTGAAATATAAATACAATTTAAATCAGCGCTAGATTACTTACGTGTAACTCCCGAGCTCAAACTTAACCAACGCAAATGAGAAAGAATACGAATCTAGTTAATCTGAATTATATCGAATGAACAATCCCGAGCTCAAACTTAACCAACGCAACTCAAAAAGAATACGAATCCAGTTAATCTGAATTATATCGAACGAACAAAATCAATTAGTTTGTTATTTGATTCGTAGCGATTTATTTATTTATATGGCAAATGATTATTATTTAATTTCTTTTTAAACCGACAATATTTTTTCTTAAGCCGACAATATTTATATTAAATTAAATTATTTAAAATTTAATTTTTGGCTTCCGACATACTTACACACATTGGGGTCCTCCACGGGCTTTAGAATGCGCCTCTCGGCGCAATAACAACACGAGGCCTAGAATCATACACAGCATGTCGCCTCCACAAGTATGGTTGGCCCAATAATACATCAGACACATCAAAAGGAGCAACATCACACAATACCTCATTCATGAATGGCTTGATGTTGTACGGAAGGCGGCACTGCTGGCAGACGCGTAGATCTCTTCCTTCGTGAAGCCACCCAATGGTATAAGGTTGCGGGTGTGTTATGGTTAGTAGGCTGAGCCGCTTCACGACCTCTGCTAAAATGAAGTTCTTTTGGCTTTTTCAATCAACAAGGAATTTCAGTGGAGAACACTTTTCCCACATCTGTGAATGGAAGAGGCGCTACCCCTCCTTTGGATCCTCGGGATCCTCCCCCTAGAGCTTGGTGGTGGCATCAATGGCACTGGGATCCGCATCAATGATCTGCTTCCCTTTTCCATTTCCCTTCTCTGCATCTGACTGAGGATCAGAACATGCATCTGAATCGGGTGCCTTTAGTTTTGCCACCAATGACTGTTTGGCCCGACACTCGTTTGTGTTGTGAGTGGGGTTGTTATGAAATTCACACCACTTCCTCATGTCCTTATTTGGATTTTTGGGGTTGTTCTGAGTCTCCCCACTTTGGCCTTGCCCCTTGTTCTGCGGTTCGGGGGTGCCTTTCCCTAGCTTCGGATTCGCAGATCCAAAGTCTCGCTTCTTCTGCTTAAATTTCTGCTCGATTTTGGCGGCATAGCGATATGTCATGCCAAGTGAGGTAATTTCTAGGAACTCCATTTCCTCCTGAATGTATCTATGCAAAAAGGTGCGATACTTGAGCACCAAATGTCTCTTTGAATCTCTAATATCCAACTTTGTGCGCAGGGTATGGAACAAATTCGTAAGTTCATGCACATCTTGATCCCTTTGTTGTCGCAGAATGGTCTATTGGATGTACTTGTCCTCATAGCTCCCCATAGGGTAATATTTTTCCTTTATGGTATCTCGGGAAGAATTCCAAGTGGGTGTTTCTGAGAATAGAGAGGATTCCCTCTCATCCTTTTTCTCACAGTAGGTTTTCCACCAGTCTTTGACATGGGGGGCGACTTTGAGGAGTTAAAAAATAATATTTTCTCAGTCAAAGAAACCATGGACCGAGAAATACCCTTCCATAAAATTCAACCATCTATCTACAGTGTATGCATCTATTTGGCCTTGAAATATAAGAATGTCAAAGTTGACTTGTATCTTGAAAGGAGAGGCGCCTCTAGAGTGGTTGCTGGATGTAGATGTACCATCGGTGGGCAATCGTTGAAGGATCTAGGCAAAGTTATTCATCATCATGTTCCTATGTTTCTCGAGGGCCTTTTGATAGGATCTCCTACTCCCTCGTCTCTCTTTTCTTCCACCATGGGAATTCGTTGGGGTTTGCAAGGCTGATCTTGCAAGGGTTCAACCAGATCAAGCCCTAACTCTTTATACCCTGACCTTGTTGGGGACATGCAAAGAAAAACAGAGAAAGAGTAGACCACTCTGATACAACTAATCCAGATTTATACAGGAACGCAATAATACATAGAAATAAACATAAACACAGAGATGCAGCAGAAATAATATTTGATTTCATTAATATCAAATAACAGAAATATGCTTACAGACATAATGGAAATAAAATAGCTAGGGCACTAGTAGCTTATCTTTGAGAAGAGATGTGGTGGCTAAAGGCCTTTGAAATATGTTACAATGAGACTCAAAGGCCTATTTATTGTTAAGAAACAATTTAAAACTCTAAACATCCAAATACATAACCCTAGGAGATGAAGCACCAAAATTTTGGGCCCCGTTTGGGTAAATTGGTACATCGATCTTCCCGGGGACGTAACTTTGGCATATGAGCTTCGTTTGACACAATCAATACCTCATTAGAAATATCTATCCAAGGAGTACAACTTTTGAGTGAGCGACATCAATTTATAGACCAATGTTGCTCCCATTTTTCCCCAAAAACGTCATTTAGGGCCTCAAAACGGCTCTAGAAGTTCAAGACCTGAAAAACTACTAAAAATAGTAAGTTGTGCTGAAATTGAAAAACTAAAAGACCTAATGGTGGAGGTTCAAACGAAATAGGTGGGTGGCCACCAATATCTACTTGGATCATTAGGGCCTCAAAACGGCTCCAGAAGTTCAAGACCCGAAAACCTGCTAAAAATAGTAAGTTGTGTTGAAAGTGAAAAAATTGAAAGAACTGATGGTGGGGGTCCAAATGGAATAGGTGGGTGGCCACCAATATCCACCTGGATCGGCACTGTAGGTGCATTTAATCATATAATTGACCATTAATCCAAAGAGGGCCTAGAAAGTTGAAGCAGGTCCATGGAGATGTAGCCCAGGAGGGGTGAACTCTGTTATCAGTTATTGTGTAATGTGTTTGATGTGTGTTATTTCTCTGTAATTTATTTGTTGTACATGTGTTTTTAACACTTAATTTACTTCAGAAATTTCTCATAAAAGACACTAAAACTTGACACATAAACCCTTTCACAACTTTCTAATTTGAGACGATCCTAAACACATTTTTATTATATTGATGAGGGAGCTAGCACAGCAAAACTAGTTTTCCCATATTCAGATCAAGTTGGTATCAGAGCACAGTTTAGCTCATTTTAGACAAGGTTAGATAGAGAATTAGCTATTGTTTTTTCAATTGTTCAAGGAGAATTAAACTATGTGCAAGTTTATGTGTGTGAAGAGAAGGTCAAGATTGAGAGCTCAGTTCTCAAATCACAACAAAGAAATTTTTTATGAATTACAAGTGTGATGGTAGCTTCATCAAGCATTTTTTCTATTCAATCTTCCTTAGAAAATATATTTGATAAAGAGATGATGCAGAAGCTCTACATCATGAATGATATGGTGCAAGAGATGCATGAAGATAAGAATGAGAGAATTATACTTCAAGAGAAGTTGATTTCCATGAAGGAGGAGAAGCAAGGGCTTCTTGAAAAGATGCATGAGATGGAGACTCAACTCCATGATGCCAAAGAAACCTTAGCCAAGTATGTGCATGAAAAAAGAGGAATGCAATTCAAGTTTATCTTCTATTTCCTCTCAAAATGAATGTGTAGGTGCTTTTGAAAGACACACTAGAGGAATAGGGTCCAAATTATTAATGAAAACAGGGTATGAAAGTAAAGGATTGGGAAAATATGCACAAGGCATAGTTGAGCCAATTGTTGTTGAGGAAAGGTCTAGGTATTTGGGTCTTGGTTATGGACAACATGATGGAGAATGCTCCAAAGCCAAGGAGGCACATGAAGGTGTTCCAAGAAGGACTTTTATTTCATGTTCATTACCTCAAGCTTGTGAAGTTTGTGTTCATGAGGAATGAAAAATTTTTACACCCACTTTGCAAGAAGATGCTCATAAGCATGTAGCTAATGAGAATGGAAAACAAGAGGATGTTGAAATCTCTAAAGACATAGAAGCCATTGTTGGTATTCCTAAGAGAGCTGCTACCTCATCAAATTCACCTCCTCAAGAAGGCAAAAAATGTGAATGTCCAAGGTATAAATCTGCCTTTAATCAAGTTTCTTCTTATTATGATAAACATGGAAAATTCTCACATAATATTTGCAGAAATTTTCATGTTACTTTTGTGGTTTGAATAACCATACCATTTTGAGATGTTTGAAGAAGTTTTCCATACACAGGAAACTTTCAAAACAAAGGAGGAAAAAATCCAAAGGTCCATTGGACAATGCAAACCATGTTGAAAAGAAGATGCAATTGGTTTGCACTCATTGCCATAAGCAAGGTCATCTTGTAGACAAGTGTTGGACTTTGTATCCAACAAGTCATCCACGACATTTGAAGAAGGTGGAAAGAGATCTTGACAAGAATGGAAAGGAGGATTCCATAATCGATGTGGGTTAGGATGATTCACATGATGAAGTGCAACTGAAAGAAGCGCCATTGAAGTGGTTTGGAAAGAGATGGTTAGATTTCTTATCCAAATAAGGCCTTGCATTTCTTTTGATGATTGATGCAAATTTCAACTATTTGATGCATTTCTTTGCCAATTGAATGCATTTCTTTTCTCTTGAAAGTATGTTGCATATTGCATGAAGCAATATGTTGGAAAAGTAGAGTTATGTTGACTCGGTTAGATGCAGCAAAGATGGCAATTTGCACATGTTTTTGTTTGACTTGATAGTCAGTTGTTTGAAGAGGCATGTTTTGTCGATTTGTGTTTGGTCGATGTTTTTTACACCGAGATATAAGAGTACATGGTGATTTTTACATGATGTGACATTTGTTGCTTTGAAGGAGAAAAAGGATATTTCCTCAAGTTATGTTTCTTTCATGATGTGTTTTTCATATTAATGGCTTTTTCTTGTGACAAGATGTCCCGGGATTTTGAAGGTCCACTCTTGATCGAGAGGCTCATGATTATCCTTCATTCTCAAATCATGGCATGGGAAGCATGTCCATACTGGAGGATGATGGACAAGAGGGACAAGATGCCAAAAATTTTGCAGCCCAAGCACCATCCATTTTGGACCATTTGATTGTTGACACAAAGAAGCGAAAGAGATGGTGAATGCATTCTTCCATACGTGGAATTTGGAATCGTGGAGGTAAAAGAATGGTTTTTTATTCCTTGTGATTACTAATATTGGAACTCATTTTTGTAGTTCACTCGGATGGGCTTAACTTGGAAAAGTGGTTTCCAAGGAGAAGCTTGCATCGAATGCATGTTTGTGCAAAGGAGGAACATGATTCTCAGTTGGAAGGCCATCAGACATCTTTCCAAGCACAGAGGGATCGCTTTGGTACAACAAGTTGTTTAAATAGTCAACAAGAATCCAGCAATGTTGTATTGGGTCAGCAAAAAAAGGAGGACATTGGTTGAAGCGCCAAGCCATTTGCAAGGCAAGGCATGTCAAGGAACCAAAGTGGTTGTCATGGATAATTTTCCAAGTAGAATCAAGTTGATAGAACTTGGGAAAGAGAAGAGTATTTAGCTCTTATCAGATAACTAGCTTTTGTGGGTCCAAAATCCTGTCAGTGGGAATCAGTGATCGAAATCTGGATTGGGGGAAAAAAATTGCTAAAAATTCAAAGTCCTCAGAATCGCTCTAAACTAGAATGACTGGATCGGTCTCGTCACCAGGAATCTAGTGCACTTCATTTCACTCAAAACGGAGTCCATATGAGGAAGTTAGAGCATGTTGTCTACTTGACAAAATAGGCAAATTTTCAAAAAAAAGGGTCAAACAATGTCAAAGGGAAAATTTTGGGTTTACCTCTGGCCCAATGACAAGCTAACACTTGTCGAATGATGTTTGGTCGAATCTCCAAGCTCATTGGCACAATTTGATTGGTTTTTAACGAATCAATGGCATGTTGACACGTGGCTAGCCCGGAGGTCGCCACTTGCCCCTCCCAAAGGCCAAATTTTCAGTTAATGTCTAAAGGTCGAATTTTATTAAATATGCATTGGAGAAAATTTATTTTTAGCGAAAGGGCATAGGTATGGGTCGAACCCACGACCTCCCTCGCATTAACGGAAAGCCTTACCAACTATTCTACATCTTGGATCTTAATAAGCATGGTTATCAGCGTTTATTTAAGGTTTAAACATAAATCCGGCGAGGAAATAACGGGACCAGCCCCATCGCATATGACCTCAGCGCTCGACCAAAGGCGGGAGATGTTTTTTAATGGCAGTGGTTTAAAATTTTAATGTGGGTTATTAACCTTATACCCTTGTTTAATGTGCCATAATCCTTTTTTTAAATTGGATTTGGTTAAGAGTGTGATTAGCGCTAAACCAAGATTATCCCATAGTTAAACCCACTTATCTCTAATTTCACTTATAGTTAAATTAGCGAAGAAAATGGTGGAGTCCCCATTTTCGGCGTCATTACCAAAATTGACGAGATTAACTGGAGTTTCTCCAGTTTTAGTGGAATTTTTCTTGGAAATATTGAGGAAGCCATAACTTTGGCATTTTTCGACCAATTTTGGCTTAAAAAGATTCATTACTAAATGATTTGGATGCTATGAGCATGATGGTGTAGGTTTGTAGAGGCGTTGGAGCACTTTTGTAAGTGATTTTTTCACTTTTAATATTAAAGAAGCCCAGGGCCACCAAGAGGGAAGGCCATGCCTAGATCATCTGAAGACCATTTTCAGAGCTTGAAGAGTCTACTTTGAGGTTTTTGGGTCTTCTGAAGCCAATGGAGTAGGTTTCAAAGCCATTGGAGGAATATACCATTAATCCAAAGAGGGCCTAGCTAGTTGAAGTAGGTCCATGGAGATGTAGCCCAGGAGGGGTGAACTTCGTTATCAGCTATTGTGTAATGTGTTTGTTGCGTGTTGTTGTTTTTTTTTTTTGTTAATGTGTTTTTAGCAGCTAATTTACTTAATAAATTGCTCATAAAAGACACTAAAACTTGACACAGAAACCCTTTCACAACTTGCAAATTTGAGATGATCCTAAACACATTTTTATTATACTGATGAGGGAGCTAGCACAGCAAAACTAGTTTGACAACATTAAGATCAATCCATGTTAAAATGTTGTTGATTAAAATTAATTTTGGCTTTTCATGACTAAAGAACCTCTTTTGAGTTTGTCTATCATGCTATAATATCACTGCTCATATGGTGTAAGACCTTCCATAATTTCACTAATACATTTTAACTCGGTAATTTTCATTGGAGGAAGGATGTTGAAAAGTTGAAAATAATGAAAATTGGGAAACATGCGAAAATTTTGGCTTTGTACTCCATTCTCGCACATATTCTAAAAATAAACTTAATTATTTTTCTCCTAGTTCATGTATCACTTTATGTATCTAATCTTGGGAAACTCCTTTGCTACAATTTAAATGTCTTTCACATAGTTACTATTTGAAAGAACATTCATTAATTTTTGATATTTTAATGTTGCTTCCTCCTCTTTGAGAATATTCTCCTATTCACCTATAACAGTGCAATCATGCCAAAATTTTGAAAGATAATCACTTCCATTTTTTGTGAGTATTTGTGTTTTGTTGGGCAGAACATTGTCGAGATCTTGTCCTTATGTTGGTGAAATTTGCAATGCATTCATTTGACTTGATTTCCCACATATTCAACAAGCCATCTACATTAAAAGGAAAAAACTTTGTCCCATATTGAGGCAGGAAGCTCAAAATACACTTTGCAATATGACCTTCAAATGTATCCATGAAAAAACCATCTGATGATGCCCATATTTTAATTATCCTATCACTAGAAACTGCCATCACACATTGTATGAAGGTAACAATTCCACATACCAAACTCCTCATTCAAATGGGTGTCCATAATGATCGAGATACCTTCGATCATTAGGAGTATTTAAGGCATTTTCCACACATAGTGGCAACAATTGAGTGGCAAAAAATGACTGTATAATATCAAATAAGAGTAGTGAATGTAGAAATTATACAACATGCATGTATATCTTGGATTCACCCTATCTAACAATGTAGTGAAGTTAAATAATAAATCGCTTCTACAAATATTTTGTTGAATTAAAAACAAAATTGCTAATCACATGAAGTCACAAGAAGAATCAAATCACACACAACACAGATAATTTCCCAGGGAAAGCTTGTTGCTAAAAACCCCACTATCTTCTATTGTATATTCAACATGAATCATGAAAAAATTACACACAAAAATCTTCTCACAAGAGCCCTCTAGTACACAGCTAATTGTCTCACATTATCATACATAAAACTGACCATACTTAGCCAATGTATTGCCTCCAGACAGTTTGCCTTGCTTGCACAATCCCTGATGTATGCAATCCCTAAAAGATAGGAATTATGGTCTTCCTTGACTGCACAATTATCATGGGCACTCCAATGGGTGTTTGGTTGCATTTGTGCAACCCAATAATACTACAACTGATAGTCAACTTCCCTTTCACCTAGATCTCAACTGGATCTTACATGCATGCAGCTAATAATAGTAAATCCTCAGTTGCATGTGAGATCACTGATTGTGAATTAATTAATATTTAATTCACTTGATCTCTCACTAGTGTATCAAGTAGTTACAACTAGCACAATTGATTTTAACTCTCTTAACTGAGTTAAACTGATTACAACCTACATTAAATAATGCACCATTGCACTTCGAACTTTGTTACAACTGTAATTACTCTGCATGCCTCACCAACTACCTCTAACTCGAAATTGACTAGCTAACTGAGTCTATCACTCTCAGTTAACTGTTACAAGTTATTTTGAGATTTAGATTACATTTTATTGTCCATTCTAATTAAGGGATAACTAAAATAGACATGCACCAAAAATAGCACTATGGGCCCCACCCTAGTGTAGGTGCTTAAAGCACTAGGTGTGGGTGCTAAAATTTTCTTGATGAATATCAACACTCCCTCTCAATAAGAAAGGGACTATCCTTCACCCTGATCCTGTCTCTATGGTATTCGAATTTGCTCCTGGTGAGTGCCTTCGTCAAAATATCTGCATCCTGATCTTCCGTGGGAATGCACTGAAGCAACATTATTCTTCTCTGCACACAATCTTTGAGATGATGGTACCGGATATCTATTTTCTTGGACCTATCATGAAACACGGGATTAATCAAGAGTTTAATTCAACTCTGATTATCACAATGAATCATTGTCGGATCCATCTAAGAACCAAACAAACCAACCAAGATCTTTCTCATCCAGATAGCCTCACATGTAGCTTGACTTGCTACCATGTATTCCACTTCCGCTGAACTGAATGCCACGGATCGTTGCTTCCTGTTGTACCAAGGAACTATTATCGATCCATTGCTAAAGATCCCTCCTAATGTACTCTTTCTGTCTGATGGACTTCCAACCCAATATGCATCCGTGAAGCCTTGAAATTTCACTCCATGTGTCTGTCTATACCATAGATCATACTCTGATGTGCCCCTCAGGTATCTTAAGACATGCTTCCCCACCATCCAAAAGAGCCTGGTAGGCTTAACCATAGCTTGACTCAGTTGGTTAACTATGTAGCAAATGTCTGGTCTCGTGTTCACCAAATACATTAGTGAACCCACTAACTACTTGTAGACAGTAGCATCCACTACCTCTCCAGAAGTAGCATTCTCTTTCCTCCAATTTTATGGAAGAGGAGTATCCATGGGTTTACAGTTATCCATGTTAAACTTACCCAGTATCTCCTTTGCATACTTGCCTTGAGACACAAAAATTTCACCATCTTGCTACCATATTTCAAATCCAAGGAAATAATGAAGGAGTCCCATGTCCTTCATTTCGAACTCCCTTGCAAGATCCTCCTTGCATAAGTGTATCTGCTGCTCATCACCAGTCAAAATTAGATCATCAACATAAAGAAAAATAATCAATAGCTTACCCTCACCACAATCTGGGACAAGTTTTCATCTGCTTCACTTTTGGTGAAGCCCAATCTAGTGAAATAGTTTTCTATCCGAGTGTACAAAGCACGGGGTGCTTGCTTCAGCCCATACAGTGCTCTTTTGAGTCGGCATACATGTGACTCACTATTGAATATTTTTAAACCTTCGGGTTGCTCTATGTACACCTCTTCCTCAATGATCCAATTGAGAAACACAGTTTTCACATCCATCTAATGACTGCGCCAACCCATCTGCACTGAGAGTGCAAGGATGGATCTTCTGGAAGAGTACCTTGCAACAGGCGCAAAAGTCTCATAATAATTGATCCCCTCGATCTGTGAGAATCCTCGGGCCACAAATATAGCCTTGTATTTCTCCATACTCCCATCAGCAGCTTTCTTTACCTTGTAGATCCATCTCGATCCAACCATTGAATTTTCGACCGGCCTCGGGACAATCTCCCATGCATTGTTCTTGACAATGGAGTCGTACTCCTCCACCGTTGCATCAACCCAAGTTGGTTGCTTCACTGCTTCTTGAAAGGAATATTGTTCAGTCACAATAAATTTTCTCATAAGAGCCATATATCCAGTAAATAGTTCACGATATTGTCTCTGTCTGCGCTGTGAACTAGGGGCTCCTACATT
Source organism: Pinus albicaulis (assembly GCA_034641835.2). Lineage (NCBI taxonomy): Eukaryota > Viridiplantae > Streptophyta > Pinopsida > Pinales > Pinaceae > Pinus > Pinus albicaulis. The sequence goes on from CM076574.1 coordinate 85,346,802, forward strand.
CTCTGCAACATCAAGTCTCAATCTATCAGCTTCTGTGGTGCACCTTCTTCCATTTCTGATGGATGGCTCTGCATGAGTGTTTTCCTCCACTCCATGATCCTTCGCATGTGGATGATCCACATCTTGAGGTTCATCTTTGAGAACCAACAGTTCCTCCTCTGCATGCAATTCCAGCTCCCGCTCAAGGGACAAATGCGTGGCTTTCTCCTCCTCAAATTTTATATCCTGTCGCACAATAGTCATTCTGTTGTTTGGAAAATACACTCGATAATTATGGGGTGTTTCAGTGTACCCCACAAAAATCCAAACCTCAGTTGTCGGTTTCAACTTCTTCCTCGCGTCTTTGGTGACATGCACATAAACAGATGAGCCAAAAATCTTAAAGTGTGAAACATCAGGTTTCTTACCTGTAAAAGCCTCTTCAGGTGTGCTCATGCCAAGTATCCTATGAGGAAAATGGTTCTGCACATGTACCGTTGCGTTGCATGCTTCCGCCCACAAATGCATTGATAGGCCTTGATCATACAACATCGCTCGTGTTGCACCCACGATAATTTTGTTCTTTCTCTCGGCGGCCCCATTCTGTTGTGGGTTATGAGGCGCTATGAGTTGGCTTCGAATTCCTTCTTTGTTGCAGAATTTCTTCAATTCATTACTGATGTATTCTCCACCATTATCGCTCCTAAGATCCTTCACTTGCTTCCCTGACTCATTCTCCACCAGTTCCTTAAACTCAAGAAAATTAGAGAATGTCTGACCTTTCTTCTGCATGAAGAAGCTCCATAACTTACGATAAAATTCATCAACAAATATTACATAGTACTTATGTTTGTTTTTCGAAGCAACAGAGAATGGTCCACACACATCTGTGTGAACTCTCTCAAGGATCCTCGAAGCTCAGTTCTCCTTCTCATGAAAGGTGGCCTTTACATACTTCCCCATGGTACACCCCTTGCATGTATCTAGCTAAGCAAGTGTTCCCATTGGAAGTCTTGTAGAAATATGTTGCATGAATTTCAAGGCTCCATGATGTAGATGGCCCAATATCTTGTGCCATAACTCACCCTCATCCCGGCTCAACACTTTGTCCGCCTTGCCCATCTTTGTTGCACAGCCATCTACCTCTAGCTTCTATAGATTCTTAACTCGTCTCCCTATCCTCTTGGCTTGTACTATTGTTTTATGTCGCAGGAAATCTTTTCCTTCCCAAAAAACAACATCATATCCTCTATCCTCCAACATTGCGACTAAGGCTAATTTTTTCTTCAAACCTGGTACATGCATTATATCTTTTAATTTAAAGGTTTTACCTGACTGCCTCTAGAAGGTAATGGTACAAACCCTGGTAGCACTGTACCACCCGTCATTGTCCATTTCAATATGCATCTGGATATCCTTCTCCTCCAAGTCACTGAAAAGTTCTTTGTCTCCCATCATGTGTAAGGAAGCACCACTATACAAATACCACACAGACCCCAATGCACTCGACACCATGCATGTGATCAATGAGAATTCAACCTCAAATTGCAAGGCCAAAGCCTCACCAGTTGCAGATCCTCCAACCTTTTTGTTCTTCTTCTTTTGTGGACAGTTAGTAGCGAAATTCCCATGTTCGTGACAGTGAAAACACTTCACCTTGGACATGTCTTGCTTCTTGCCATTCTTGGACTCAGATTTGGAATGGAATTTCTTCCCCTTCCCCTTCTTCACCTTGGAAGCCAAAGAAAAATCTTCTTCATCCTCATTCTTAGATGAAGATCCATCTCTGGTGTTCCGTCTGAACTCCTCCTGCACCAAATCCGACCACGGTCGTTCCCAATCTGGAAATTTTTCCCGTCCATTAACAGAGTCTTCATAATTGTGCCAACACTTAGGAAGTCCTAGGAGAGCCAAGCTCACCAAATCATCATCAGGACTATTATTCCAACGCTCCCCAAGTCATCCCGAAATTGGACAAACTTTGTTAGATATTTTGGAATGGTGTCGCCCTTTTCCATCTTTATCTTCCTAATTTTATCTTTGAGCGCCAATTTCCTATGGTCGTTGCTTCTGTAGAATAGACCCGTCAAAGCCTTCCACATTTCATATTGTGTGGCTTTCCCATGGAGGCTTGAGACAATGTGGTCTCGTACTCCCTCCAACAGGATCCTCCTCGCCTTTGCCACTTTCTTTTTCCATGCATCAAGATTTGCAGCATCTGTCGCAATGGATTTAGGAACATCATTGTCAATGAATTCCTTCAATCCATTGCCCTCGAGTACTGCCTCCATCCTGTACTTCCAAACAATATATTTTGAGCTGCCCTCGAATGCATACTCCAACCTCAAACCATTGAAAGCGATTTCGATCTTGAATCAGTTGTAGCACCAAGAAATTCTTTCTGCAAATTCAAATTCTATCCAGTCACAACTCATCTCCTCCTTCACACTGTGATTTCATGTGCTCTGATACCATGTAGAAATTATACAACATGCATATATATCTTGGATTCACCTAATCTAACAATGTACTAAAGTTAAATATTGAACCACTTCTACAAATATTTTGCGGAATTAAAAACACAATCACTAATCACATGAAGTAAATAAGAATCAAATCACACACAACGCAGCCAATAATAGTAAATCCTTAGTTGCATGTGAGATCATCGATTGTGAATTAATTAATATTTAATTCACTTGATCTTTCACCAGTTTATCAAGCAGTTACAACAAGCACAACTGATTTTAACTCACTTAACTGAGTTAAATTGATTACAACCTAAATTAACAAATGCACCACTGCACTTCAAACTCTGTTACAACTAGAATTACTCTGCATGCCTCACCAACTACCTCTAACTCGAAATCCACTAGCTAACTGAGTTTATCACTCTCAGTTAATTGTTACAAGTTATTTTGAGATTTATATTACATTTTATTGTCCATTCTAATTAAGGGATAACTAAAATAGACATGCACCAAAAATAGCATTGTGGGCCCCACCCTAGTGTAGGTGCTTAATGCACTAGGCGTGGCTGTTGAAATTTTCTTGTTGAATCTCAACAGTAAAAAATGATTGTGTAATAGAAAAGAAAAGTGGAAATGAATCTATGAGGATTGTGTGACAACATATGTAACAAAAAAACAAAGTGGCAGCAAGTGTGATTTCAAGGACAGTAAGTATGAGTGTTGAATGAACAACAAGTGTGATTGTTGAGATAACAAGTGTAACAAATGAGGACTACCAAGTGTGATGGAAGTAGGACACAAGTGTAACAAGGGGTGACGTAATGTGAATGTTGAGAAATTTAGATCAAGTTGTAGAGAGTTGAAGATCATATTGCGAATACAAGACTGAAGAGTCGATTGGATCAACAATAAACAAATGAAAACTATAGATCAATAAGAGATTGGTGGCTCTTGCAGGTTGGTTCCTGCAAATTCAGTTGGGATTGGTGTCTCCAAAAATTTTGTTCCTACAAAGAAAAAGGGAATTGGTGCCTCTTATAGGGTGGTTCCTACAAAAAAAATTATACCTACATATGGTGTTGGCAAATACAATTAATCATGAGTTTTTTGTTTTTCCCCCATATGGATTTCCACATACATCCTATGTTCAATATTTATGTATCATCATCGATGATTGGTTATGTTTGATGGTTTATAAAATTACATAGTGTTATCCTTAAATTCCATACTTGATAGTTCCTTTCAAGAGACAATTTGATAAAAACGACTTATATATGCTCTTTAATAAAGTTTATCAATCCCCCAGATGCGGGTGTTTAAAGAGTTTTGTACGTTGGAGCGTGAGGAGATTTGGCGGGTCTGCGTGTGGATTGGTGCCACCGCCACCCAGCTCACAGGTCCTCACTGTATTTACATCCCAGCGATCAAATTTAATGCTATTTTAATGCAGAGCGTCCTCCCAAGACAGACTCATAGCATTTCAAACATGAAGCCACATTCTCGGTGCATTTCTGTTCCTCCTCTGCGGGCTAGATGCTCCAAGGCGACCACTGTTCCATGGTCTCGGTCCGGAGTTGGGAAGAGGTGTGCTCTCGTCGGTTGCCTTGTGCTTGCGCCTAGTCTCCATTACACTTGCATTCCCCTCTGCAACTCCCGGTCATTTTGGCATTCCGATTGTGATTTTGTTCCTCATACGCCCTCGCCGTCATTTGCTGCCCGTGCTTCCAACCTCTGCTCAGAAGACTCGCACTGTGCTCTGACTACAATTTACAACATGCCGAGAATTTGCCATCGTATGAGGTCCAGAAGAGGGGCAAGTCGTGGACAGATTGCCCGCTTGCCTTCCTCTTCCAACTCTGGCTCGACCTCTAACTCTTCTGAGTTTTTCGCTGGGCACTATCCTGATACTTGGAGTGGCCGGGGACAAAGGTCTGTGCATTCTCTCTCGGCCAGGGGATTCACCCAATCCATGCCTTCTTTGTCTTCCCCCCCTGCTCACTCCCACAATGTGCATTTCTGCTTTCCTTGCGCCAACTGCAATGTCACCATGGTTGCCAATTTCACCTTTGATATTCACGCTAACTCCGCGCAGCAGAATATTCAGACTGAGGGCGAGCTTAAGGAGAAAGGCCTCAACGATCTTCTGTCCTCCTCTCCAGTCCCCAATCTGAAGCAAGCGGATATCGGCGGCAGTGAGGTCCATGGCACCGGCACTCAGGGTAGCCAGAGCAAAGTTAAGTCAGGCGACTCCAAGGTCCAAGACGACTTCCAGATGCAGGATGAAGATACCCAAGACTATGGTTGCCGTATCATTGAAGAACAGTCCCCTTAATAACAGGCTTCGGAAAGCACCTTCATGTTTTTGACGGTTAACTGTAAGACTGGGTCTGCTTTTTTGTGCCTCGGAGCTTATGTTCTTCCATCTTTTATCTCGGTCACTATGTATCATAGCCGGTTTCCCCTGAGTGGGCGGCTTTGCCAGGATTGTAAGTCTCTTAACAGGGTTTTTGGTCCAGTTTTTGAAAACTTCTGGTTAGTCTTAAGATGTTTATTTGACAGAATGTTGCTTCAATGGGCAAGAATTGTGAAGGCTAAGACCTCGCTGTAACTTTTGTATTAATAATAGGAGTAGACCAATTTAGAAAAAAAAAAAAAATTATCAATCTTATTAAGTTAATAGGCATGTCTATTTTGTAATATGGCTTTCAAAATTTAAATTTAATTTCCAATAATTATTAATTGGATGGTAGAGTTTTAATTCTACATGGAATATCCACAAAATATTTTTTTTAGTAGTTAGGATAGAGGGTTGAGATTTATCTCAAAAGTAGTTATGTCTTTTTTATTTTTTTATTTAATTAAAAACATGTATAATTAAAATGAAGAATGTAAAATATTGTGATTGTAAAATAAGTTATGGTTTTTTGGACATGTGGTATTATAACTCATGATATTGGCCTATGATATTGTAACAAATTTTGGTCACATGTTAAAAAAATTATTGTAAAGTGGAGGTGAATCTCCATGGTTAAATGTATACATGTTTTTCTCACATATATATATTTTTTATAATTTAATAATAATAATTTAAAATACAATTATAATTTGTTTAGTTGATTTTCATGATATTTTTAATCTTGGTAATGTGAAAGATATATCACATAAATATTATGAGGCCATTGACTTTTACCAACCATTTAAATTATATAGCTAATCTAGTCTGCAATGTGAGATCATAATTAAAAATATTTAAAACCACCAATTTAATTATGATTTGGTTCTAATTTTTATTAATATTAATGAATAAATTTGAACAATTCATATTTTTTTTTATGTGATATTATTCTATTGAATTTTTTTTAATAATATTAATAATGTGTGAATATCACTTTTTATTATTATAAAATAATGTATATAATATATGAAAAATGATTGAGTTCGATATAACTTAATTGAGTAATAGTTCATATTAATAATAATGTTTAATCATAGTGTTGTATTTTTGTCTTTGTTAAGATAATATTTATGATAAATACATTATCCCTTTTATTTTTATTACAAATTTTAAAATTTTGCTTGAATAAAAAATAAGAGTAATTATTAAGAAAACAAAATGGGAAAAATATTATAAATTTTTTTTTTAAATATGATAAGTTAAAATTTTGAAAAATATTATTAAAAAAAAAAAAAAAAAAAAAAAAAAAAACTTGTCTTAAAAAAAAATATATTGAAATATTGAAATATACACAATGAGTTTTTATTATATATATTTATATATATAATTAAAATAAGGAAAAAATAATAATTAATATAAATGGATTACAACATTATATATAAAAAATATGTTTAATAATATTTATATATGTATTTTGAAGGTAAAATAGAATTCAACTAATCAATGGCACATAATTGCAATATACAAGAAATAAATATACTAAATATGTTCAATGATAGTAATAGTCAAAATTTAAAACCAACATAATCTCCTACATGAACTACTAGAGAATTTCATATTAACGATAAAAGTAAATAGTAATAATATAGTAATTCAAAAACACTTCTCGAGAACATATTACACATAGTGCTTCTGCCATTACACTTCTCGAGAACATATTACACATAGTGCTTCTGCCATTACCAATACCAATGAGGAATTTTTCTACACTCAACACAGTGAAGTTGAACCCAAGAGATGAATATGTTCGTCCTTTTTTTCCCTCTTGCATTCTACAAAGTCTTTGAAAAGCTTTGGCTCTTGTACTCAAGCCCTCTTTTTTTCTTCATGGAATTGATAGATACAATAATTGAGCATCTTATTGTCAACATATTTACCACCCAAATGAATGTCTCCACTAATAACCTTTATAACAAATATTGAAGGTACCTCCAACTAGGATTGAGTTCTTATCATTGGACAAGTGAAGGTAGTGTCAAACACATAAGCTATAGATGTTGATGTTGGTTCGTTCATGATTCTCATAACCTTAAGTTTTTTTTGGTCATCTTGGCCTATCTATTTATTTGGTGTTCATCACAATTATACATTTTCTAGGGTGAACAGTGTGGGATGTGTTTTATGTTTTAGCCCTCATAATTTACTCTCTAGCACCACCTTCTTTTCATCCCCTGAACTAAGTAGTTTGGAGCATCCAGATTGTGAGCATGACTTTTGGGTATAATGATATTCCAAATCCGCCGACATCATGAGTAGAGAGGACTACCTTATTGCGGAAAGGTTTTAGAAATTACTTTCTGACCAACCCAAATTGAAATCCCCATACTCATAACTTGTTTTGGCTCTCACAAAAGTCCAGCAATAAGAGCGCTCTTTTTGGATGGCGATTTTCACGATGACGGTGTTAGATTCTTCCTTCTTCCATACTACCATTAAAAGAAAAACATTCTTCCTTCTTCCATACTGCGATTCCATAAGAAAAACAAACAGAAAAACATATCATATTTGTTGAAGTGATCAAGAAGTGATGAAGCAAATCGCTTGAGAGTCTACTTAAAAAAACATAAATAAATAGCTTTGTTCTCGGCACAAATATTGCAACACTATTTTAATGAATAAACTGTGCAAGTCCATAATTATATGCATCATCCAAGATTGTGTATCATAATTAAAGATACTTTGCTTGCAACACTATTTTAATGAATGAACCATGAATAAACTGTGCAAGTCCATAATATATGCATCATCCAAGATTGTGTATCATAATTAAAGATACTCTGCTTGAAACACTATTTTAATGAATGAACCGTGAATAAAATGTGCAAGTCCATAATATATGCATCATCCAAGATTGTGTATCATAATTAAACATATTGGGTTGCAACAAATCTGAGAGAACTGGTATACAATTTCTGGTTATGGATGAAAAATTCAACCTGAATAGTGTATAAAACAACCTTGCTCGCATAGCTAATAAAGAAGAAAAAAACAAAATGAATGTTGGTCTCCCAAGTATTTAAAAAGTAAGTTTCCGAGTGATTTCAAAATTCGAAATTAAAATGGAAGGGAAGTTTCAAGGAGTTTTCAAAATTCGAAATTAAAATACGTGTGATTTTTTAAATTGGAAATTTAATTGAGAGGGAAGTGGGAGACGATAACGGAGCTTTTTTGAATTAGTTGTACGAAACGTGGAGTCACCGAAGATTGTACTAGACAGAGAGGTGTAGTTGTTCCATAAATGAATAAATAGTCATTCACAGTGAATGTGCAAGTATCATGGGCACTCCAATGGGTGTTTTTTTGCATGTGTGCAACCCAAAAATCCTACAATTGATAGTCAACATCCCTTTCACCTGAATCTCAACTGGATCTCCACTGGTTCTTACATGCATTCAGCTAATAATAGTAAATCCTCAGTCACATGTGAGATCACTGATTGTGAATTAATTAATATTTAATTCACTTGATCTCTCACTAGTGTATCAAGTAGTTACAACTAGCACAATTGAGTTTAACTCACTTAACTAAGTTAAACTGATTACAACCTGCATTAACTAATGCACCACTGCACTTCGAACTCTGTTACAACTAGAATTACTCTGCATGCCTCACCAACTACCTCTAACTCGAAATTCACTAGCTAACTGATTTTATCACTCTCAGTTAACTTTTACAAGTAATTTTGAGATTTAGATTACATTTTATTGTCCATTCTAATTAAGGGATAAATAAAATAGACATGCACCAAAAATAGCACTGTGGGCCCCACCCTAGTGTAGGTGCTTAAAGCACTAGGTGTGGGTGCTGAAATTTTCTTGTTGAATCTCAACACTTCCTCTCAACAAGAAAGGGATTATCCTTCACCCCAATCCTGTCTCTATGGTTTCGAATTTTCTCCTGGTGAGCGCCTTCGTCAGAATATCTGCATCCTGATCTTCCGTGGGAATGCACTGAAGCAACATTATTCTTCTCTGCACACAATATTTGAGATGATGGTACCGGATATCTATGTGCTTGGACCTATCATGAAACACGGGATTAATAAAGAGTTTAATGCAACTCTGATTATCACAATGAATCACTGTCGGATCCATCTGAGAACCAAACAAACCAACCAAGATCTTTCTCATCTAGATAGCCTCACATGCAGCTTGACTTGCTGCCATGTATTCCACTTCCATTGAACTGAGTGCCACGGATCGTTGCTTCATGTTGTACCAAGAAACTATTGTTGATCCAATGCTAAATATCCCTCCTGATGTGTTCTTTCTGTCTGATGGACTGCCATCCCAATACGCATCTGTGAAGCCTTGAAGCTTCACTCCCTCTGTCTGTCTCTACCATAGACCATACTCTGATGTGCCCCTCGGGTATCTGAGGACATGTTTCCCCGCCTTTCAAAAGAGCTTGGTAGGCTTAACCATAGCTTGACTCGGTTGTTTAACTGCGTAGAAAATTTCTGGTCTCGTGTTCACCAAATACATTAGTGAACCCACTAACTGCTTGTAGACAGTAGCATCCACTACCTCTCTAGAAGTAGCATACTCTTTCCTCCAATTTCCTGGAAGATGAGTATCCATGAGTTTGCAGCTCTCCATGTTAAACTTACACAGTATCTCCTTTCCATACTTGCCTTGAGACACAAAAATTTCACCATCCCACTGCCATATTTCCAATCCAAGGAAATAATGAAGGAGTCCAATGTCCTTCATTTTGAACTCCCTTGCAAGATCCTCCTTGCATGAGTATATCAATTGCTAATCACCAGTCAAAATTAGATCATAAACATAAAGAAAAATAATCAATAGCTTACCCTCAACCACAATATAGTACAGGTTTACATCTGCTTCACTTTTGGTGAAGCCTAGTCCAGTGAAATAGTTGTCTATCTGAGTGTACCAAGCACGGGGTGCTTGCTTCAACCCATATAATGCTCTTTTGAGTCGGCACATGTTAGGTCCCTATATTACTAGTATAGTCCCTTATTGTTGTTAGTGTAACCCCCTTATTTTTATTATTGTACCCTTGTAACCCCCATATTGTTATTATTGTGCCCTTAAATTATTATTGTTAGGTCGACTAGGATTACATTGTGGCCCATGAACTCCCATATATAGAAAGGAGGTTTTGTAATTTGAATCAGCCAAGAATTGTTCATTCATGTAATGTATTGAAGGTTGCCCCCTCGAAGTGGCTTATTTCTAAGGCATTGATATCTCTTTTCTTCTCTTTTTGGAGCTGGTTTCACAACATTTGGTATCAAAGCTTTGAGATTCTAGGGTTTTGCTGCTCCAAACAGGTCATTGTGGCATTTTCGCTATAAATTTTTTTTCTAAGAAGGTCAATCTGAAATCTTTAGAGTGCGAAGCCAAAATCTTGAGGAACATCGTCGAAAAATTTTAGAGCTTGGTTTGCAATGTTTTCGGAGATATGACGTATGCAAGTTAGGTCATTTTGTAGGCTCCCGAATTTAACCTAAACAGGTCATTGTGGTATTTTCGTAATAAATTTTTTTTCTACGAAGGTTCAGAAGCTGAAATTTTTAGAGTGCAAAGGCGCAATCCTGAGGAACATCTTCGCAAAATTTCAGATATTGGTTCGCAATATTTTGGAGATATGATCTGTGGAAGTTAGGGCTTTTTGAGGCTCTGAATTTCATCTCAAAGAGGTAATCGTGGGAAAATCTTCATAGCTCTCTCTCTGAGCATTAGATTGGAATGCCGTAAAAAGTGGCCGCAAGTACACGGACTATAGTTTTTTTTATATAAATTTTAGAGCTAAAGGAGGAAATAGTGACATGTGGAAAGTCGTAAAATTTCACTCTACTGAACTAGTCCAAAATTGGGTCATTGTGGGAGATTGGACATAACTTTACCTTGAAGAATCCAAATTAGATTAGACCTGTGGCATTTAAAAGAAGCTTCAGAGGGCTACCACAGGGCTGAATTTCAAATATTGAGGATATGAAATTATAGATATAATTCAATTTCAATATCGATCTCCTCTAAAGCAAGTAAAAGGTGTGTATCTTTTTTTTCAAATTGCATAAGTCTTGTTTGAAGAATCAAGTTGAATTGATTCCAAGGGCATATTGTAGAATAGATATCAGTATTGGATTCTAAAATGGCCCCTAAAAATAATTCAACACCCATTAAGCCTTTAGAAAGCTCTACTATGACTCATGAAGACGAAGAATGGCAACATGACATATCAGAATTACAAGAGCAAGTGCAACAATTTTCGGTCTCGCAAAGAGAAACAAAAAATGACATGGAAGTTTTGAAGAAAGGCGTGGAAACTAAGATGGATGGTTTGAAGAAAGGCGTGGAATCTAAAATTGAAGGTTTGAATAATGGCATGGAATCTAAGATAGATGGCATGGAATCTAAGATGGATGGTTTGAAGAATGGCATGGAATCTAAGATAGATGGCATGGAAGATGGCATGGAATCTAAGATGAATGACATGGAAGCTAAGATCGATGAGAAAATGGAAAACATGAAGAATGATCTAAAAGCAGACATGGAAGGTTTGACAAGTTGATACAAGAAATGTTTCCTAATGGTGAAAATATAGTACAGGAAACTCATGATGAGAACAAAATAAATGTTAATCGTGATTTCATAAAATCTAATGTTGGTGGGAAGAACCACCATATTCCAAAAATGGATATGAGTAAGTTTGATGGAAAGGATCCTGTAACATGGATGCTACAGATGGATCAATATTTTGATCTCCATAATGTGCAAAACACACAAAAGGTACACATTGCAACTTTACATTTAGAACAAAATACATTTGTATGGTATCGATGGCTTTTCTCCCGTAAAAAAATTGTCACTTGGTAAATTTTTAAGGAGGAAATGATAGCACATTATGAGGATACAAAGAGAAACACCTTATTTAGCCAATTGATAAATCTCAAACAAAACGGTTTAATGGGGGAGCACATTGAGGACTTCCAAAAATTGAATATAAGGGTAACTGATATTCCAGAGGAACACAGGATTGATCTCTTCATAGGTACTTTAAAGGATAACATCCAACATGAAGTTCGCGTTTTGGAACTTGATTCATTGGAGAAGGCATTCAGGTTGGCAAGAAAAATTGAATGTAAAATTATGGCGACAAGGAAGCCTACCACTCACTTCTATAAAGAAGGAAGTGTTGCTACTCCTAAATTTCCACAACCTACAAGGTTGACACCACAACAATTGGAAGAAAAAAGAGCAAAAGGGCTTTGCTACAGTTGTGATAGCAAATACACTAAAGGTCATAAGTGTGCTGAGAAGAAATTATTTTACATAGATTGTGAAGAGGAAGAAGAAAATGAACAAGAAGAGGATATACACCAGGAACCAACCCAAGAAGCGGAAGAAATGAGTCCGACCATATCGTGTAATGCATTGGCAGGAATTACCACTCCTCAAACTCTCAAGATAGAAGGACATATCAAGAAGGAAAAGGTAATAGTGTTGATTGATTCAGGTAGCACCCATAATTTTATTCATTGTAAGGTAGCCAAGGAATTAAATTGTTTCCTATACCCAGCACCAGAATGTCAAGTGATGGTTGCGAATGGAGGAACTATAAATTTCTCTGGAAAATGCCATAATATCAAGCTAACCATGGGGGAATATGTATTGAATAGTCCAATGCTTTCCATTCCTATGGGAGGTGCTGATGTTGTACTAGGAGTACAATGGTTACAATCTTTGGGGACAGTAGCTTTTAATTTTCAAGAAATTTTTTTCAGAAGGAAAGGAAGTCGAATTATGGGGTATTGCAAGGAAGCTGGGAAAGATAATAAGCTCTAATGTCGTGAAAAGGCTTCTAAAGAAAGAACAACGAGGCATAATTGCACAATTATGCTCACTAGAAGTTCCGACATCAAAATCATCTATTTCTGCAGATCTCCAAAAATTCTTGGACAATAATTCCAAGGTTTTTGAAACTCCAAAAGGACTCCCACCTATTTTTGATCATGATCATGCTATTCATTTGATTCCAGGAAGTGTTCCTCCAAACATCAGGCCTTATAGATATCCTTATGTCCAAAAGAGCGCAATTGAACGTATGATTGCAGAAATGTTAGAGGCGGGTATAATTCAACCTAGTCAAAGTTCTTTCTCTGCTCCTGTAGTATTGGTACACAAGAAGGATGGATCATGGCGAATGTGTCCGGATTATAGGGAGCTCAATAAGCTCACCATTAAAGATAAATTTCCCATTCCTGTGATCGATGAATTATTGGATGAATTACATGGAGCAATTTATTTTACCAAGTTGGATCTTCGTTCAGGATATCATCAAATTAGAATGAACACTAAAGATATTCCGAAAACAACATTTCGAACTCATGAGGGTCATTATGAATTTTTGGTCATGCCTTTTGGCCTTACCAATGCACCTTCTACATTTCAAGGGTTGATGAATTCCATTTTCAAACTCTTCCTTAGAAAATTTGTGTTAGTATTTTTTGATGATATACTAATCTACAGCAGGTCTTGGAAGGATCATGTTGAACATGTTGACAGGGTGCTCAAACTATTGCAGGAGAAACAATTATATGCAAAAACATCCAAATGTTTCTTTGAAGTACAAGAGGTGGAATATCTGGGTCATATTGTATCTCACGAGGGTGTTAAAGTAGACCCTAACAAAATTAAATCCATTAAGGAATGGAAAGTCCCCACAACCATAAAGCAGTTGCGAGGATTTATCGGGTTAACAGGGTATTATCGCAAGTTTGTTAAGAATTATGGGAGAATAGCAGCACCTCTAACAACATTATTGAAGAAAGATGCATTTTCATGGACTCCTGAAGCAACTAAGGCCTTTCAACATCTTAAAGAGGCAATGTGCCTAGCACCAGTCTTAGCTACGCCAGACTTCACAAAAACCTTTATTGTGGAATGTGATGCCTCAGGAAATGGAATTGGTGTTGCTTTAATGCAAGAAGGAAGACCCATTTCTTTTGAAAGTCGTCCAATCAAAGGAAATTATTTACAAAAACCTATTTATGAGAAGGAAATGTTAGCAATACTACATGTACTAAAGAAATGGAGAACTTACCTAATGGGAAGACACTTCAAGGTAAAAACTGGTCATGATAGTCTTAAACACTTTTTGGAATAAAGACTATCTTTAGAAGAGTAAAAAAAATGGGTCACAAAGATGTTGGGTTATGACTTTGAAATAATATACAAAAAAGGGAAGCTAAATGTTGTTGCAAATGCACTCTCAAGAAAGAATGAAGAGGTGGAAGCATTGCTTTGTGCCATTTCTATTATCCAACCAGATTAGATAACCGAAGCGAGAGATGAATGGAAGAAGGACGAAGACGTGTGGACACTCATTCAAAAGTTGCAGCAAGATCCTAGTACATATGATACATTTAGTTGGAAAAATGATTCCTTATGCTACAAAGATCGCTTATATATTTGTAAGAATTCCCAACTAAAATAAAAGATACTTTTGGAATTGCACACTTCTCCTTTAGGAGGACACTCAAGATTTTTAAAAACTTACCACAGGGTGAAGAAAGAATTTTTTTGGGATGGCCTTAAATCTGATATTCAAAAGTTTGTGGCGGAATGTTTGGTTTGCCAGCAGAATAAAGTGGAGACAATTAAGACCTCGAGACTTCTACAACCTTTATCTATTCCAAGTCAACGTTGGGAAGAGATTTCAATGGATTTTATCACAGGTTTACCTAAGTCCGAAGGAAATAATGTCATCATGGTGGTAGTTGATAGACTTACCAAGTATGCACACTTTTGTGCATTATCTCATCCATTTAAAGCAAGTACAGTTGCTACTACATTTATGGACATAATTCAAAAGCTACATGGAAACCAAAGGGTTATTGTGAGCGACAGAGATCCCATTTTTACTGGAAATTTTTGGACGGAGTTATTTTCTTGTTTGGGTACTCAATTAGCTCATAGCTCATCTTATCATCCTCAATCTAATGGTCAAACCGAGATAGTAAATAAATGTTTGGAAGGATATCTTCATTGTTTTGTATCTGATAAACAAACACAATGGGTCAAGTGGTTACCTCTCGCTGAATGGTGGTATAACACTTCCTTCCATACTGCAGCAAAAATGACCCCATTTATGGCACTTTGTGGATATCATCCACCATCCATCACATCATCTTTAAGGGAAAATTCGAAGGTTCAAGCAGTGGAAGATCACGTCGAGCATCAGCAAGAAGTTCTCCAACTCTTAAAGGATAACCTGAATTTGGCACAAAATCGAATGAAACAACAGGCAGATCAACATCGCAGTAAGAGAAGTTTTGATATAGGAGATTGGGTATTTTTACGGCTACAACCATATAAACAAATGTCCCTCAAGCAAGCTAACAAGGATAATAAATTATCGCCAAAGTACTATGGTCCTTACAAGGTGTTGCAAAAGATTGGTACTATGGCATACAAATTGGAGCTTCCTGCTTCTTCACGAGTGCATCCAATTTTCCATGTTTCATGCTTAAAGAAGGTTATAGGTGAAAATATTCCAGTTCAAACAATATTGCCAGAATTTGATGAGGAAGGAAAAATCATATTGGAACCTGAAGCAGTCATGGAAACAAGAACTCGACAACTACGGAATCGATCAATTTCAGAGTATCTCATCAAGTGGAAGAACTTACCCACTGAAGATTCTACATGGGAGGATGAGAATTTTATACAGAAGCACCCAGAGCTACTCAAGCGTTGAGGACAACACTTTTTTCAAGGAGAGGGGCATGTTAGGTCCCTATATTACTAGTATAGTCCCTTATTGTTGTTAGTGTAACCCCCTTATTGTTATTATTGTACCCTTGTAACTCCCATATTGTTATTATTGTGCCCTTAAATTATTATTGTTAGGTCAGCTAGGATTACATTGTGGCCCCACTAGGATTACATTGTGGCCCCATGGACTCCTATATATAGAAAGGAGGTTTTGTAATTTGAATCATCCAATAATTGTTCATTCATGTAATGTATTGGAGGTTTCCCCCTCGAAGTGGCTTATTTCTAAGGTGTTGATATCTCTTTTCTTCTATTTTTGGAGTTGGTTTCACAACAGCACACATGTGAATCACTGTTGAAGATTTTGAAACCTTCAGGCTGCTCTATGTACACCTCTTCCTCAATGATCCCATTGAGAAACGCATTTTTCACATCCATTTGATGACTGCGCTAGCCCATCTACGCTGAGAGTGCAAGGATGGCTCTTATGGAAGAATAACTTGCAACGTGAAAAAGTCTCATCATAACTGATCCCCTCAATCTGTGAGAATCTCGGGCCACAAATCTAGCCTTTTATTTCTGCACACTCCCATCAGCAGCTTGCTTTACCTTGTAGATCCATCTCCTTCCAACCACTGATTTGTCGACTGGTCTTGGGACAATCTCCAATGCATTGTTCTTGACAATGGAGTCATACTCCTCCACCATTGCATCAATCCAAGTTGGTTGCTGCACTGATTCCTAAAAGGAAGATGGTTCAGTCATAATAAATTTGCTCATAAGAGCCATGTATCTAGTAAATCATTCAAGAGATTATCTATGTCTGCGTTGTGAATTAGGGGCACCTACATTCTCCGTAGCATCAAGTCTCAATATATCAGCTTCCGTGGTGCGCCTTCTTCCATTTCCGATGGATGGCTCAGCATGAGTGTTTTCCTCCACTCCATGATCCTTCTCACATGCTTG
Source organism: Pinus albicaulis (assembly GCA_034641835.2). Lineage (NCBI taxonomy): Eukaryota > Viridiplantae > Streptophyta > Pinopsida > Pinales > Pinaceae > Pinus > Pinus albicaulis. The sequence continues at coordinate 85,363,421 of CM076574.1, forward strand.
ATCCACATCTTGAGGCTCATCCTTGGGAACCAACAGTTCCTCCTCTGCATGCAAGTCCAGCTCCCTCTCAAGGGACAACCGCATGGCACTCTCCTCATCAAATTTTATATCATGTCACACAACAGACATTATGTTGTTTGGCAAATACAGTCGATAATTATGGGGTGTTTCAGTGTACCCCACAAAAATCCCAACCTCAGTTTTCGGTTACAGCTTCTTCCTAACGTCTTTGGTCACATGCAGATAAACAAATGAGCCAAAAATCTTGAAGTGTGAAACATCAATTTTCTTACCTGTAAAAGCCTCTTCATGTGTACTCATGCCATGTATCCTATGAGGAAAATGGTTCTACACATGTACCGATGTGTTTCATGCTTCCACCCACAAATGCATCGATAGGCCTTGATCATGCAACATCGCTCGTGTTGCACCCACTATAGTTCTATTCTTTCTCTCCGCGACCCCATTCTGTTGTGGGTTATGAGGTGCTATGAGTTCTCTTCGAATTCCTTCTTTGCTACAAAATTTCTTGAATTCGTTAGAGATGTATTCTCCACCATGATCGCTCCTAAGAGCCTTCACTTTCTTCCCCGACTCTTTCTCCACCAGTGCCTTAAACTCAAGGAACTTATAGAATGTCTGACCTTTCTTCTGCATGAAGAAGATCCAGCACTTACGATAACAAATATTACATAGAACTTATGTTTTGTTGTCGAAGCAACAGAGAATGGTCCACACACATATGTGTGAACTCTCTCAAGGATCCTCGAAGCTCGATTCTCCTTCTCATGAAAGGTGGCCTTTACATACTTCCCCATGGTACACCCCTTGCACGTATATAACTGAGCAAGTGTTCCCATTAGAAGTCCTGTAGAAATATTTTGCATGAATTTCAAGGCTCCATGATGTAGATGGCCCAATCTCATGTGCCATAACTCACCCTCATCCTGCCTCACCACTTTGTTCGCCTTGCCCATCATTGTTGTGCAGCTATCTACCTCCAACTTGTATAGATTCTTAACTCGAATCCCTATCCTCTTGGCTTGTCCTGAAGTTTTATGTCGCAGGAAAGCTTTTCCTTCACTAAAAACAACATCGTAGCCTCTATCCTCCAACATTGCAACTCAGACTAAATTTTTCTTCAAACTTGGTACATGCATTATATCTTTTAATTGAAAGGGTTTACCTGACTACCTCTGGAAGATAATGGTACCAATCCTGTTAGCATTGTACAGCCCGTCATCACCCATTTCAATATGCATCTGGAGATCCTTCTCCTCCAATCCACTTAAAATTTCTTTGTCTCCCATCATGTGAAAGTAAGCACCACTATCCAGATTCCACACAGATCCTAATGCATTTGACACCATGCATGCGATCAATGAGAATTCAAACTCAAATTGCGAGGCCAAAGCCTCACCAGCTGCAGATCCTCCAGCCTTCTTGTTCTTCTTCTTTTTTGGACAGTTAGTAGCAAAATGCCCATGCTCGTGATAGTGAAAACACTTCACCTTAGACATGTCCTGCTTCTTGCCATCCTGTTAGGATATTCCGACACATAGGAAATAGTTAAGAATAACTTAGTCTAGTGTAGAGTTAGGTACAGTGTGTTTCTTTACCATGTACATTTGTAACTTATAATCTGACGGAGATTTCTCTTAGATAATGGCTTTTCTAGGTGTCATTCTGACAACACTATCTACACCAAGAAAGTGGGTAATTCCTTCACCATCCTTGTTCTTTATGTTGATGATATTATCCTTACTAGTAGTGATCAAAATCATATAAACCATGTGAAGTCTAGCCTCAAAAATAAGTTTGAAATGACAGACTTAGGACACTTGCATTATTTCCTTGGTCTTCAAGTCTTGCAATCCAAGGAAGGCATTACCCTCTCTCAGTCCAAGTATGTTTGTGATCTTCTACACCACTTTCACATGGAAGACTGTAAGCCAGCCCCTTCTCCCTTTCAGTCTGGAGTCAAGCTTTTAGTCACTTGTACTACCCCTGAAGTTGTTGCTAACTTATATCGTCAACTTATTGGTAAACTTTTGTATCTAACCCATACCCGTCCTGACCTTTCCTTTGCCGTTGGTCTTTTCGCTCGGTTTATGCACCAACCTCATGAAAGTCACTGGAAAACATCTAAAAGAATACTTCAATATATTTTAGGTACAGTTCAGTTCGGGATTCATTACAGTGCAGGAGCATCTCCCTTTTTTATTGGTTTCACTGATTCTGATTGGGCTGGTGACCCTGATGATCGGAAGTCCACTGCAGGATATGTATTCACTCTTGGTTCAGGACCTATTACTTGGTCTTTTAAGAAACAAAGTGCCCCCTTTCTTCAGCAGAAGCAGAGTATCGTGGTGCAGTTGAAGCCAGCAAGGAAGCCATGTGGCTTCGTCAAATCTTGTCTGAATTTGGTCTCCATCAGTAGTATCCAACTACACTTTGGTGTGATAATCAGAGTGCCATTCAGCTATGTAAAGATCCAGTTCAGCATCAGCGTATGAAACACATTGAACTCCACGTACACTTCATCAGAAATATCATTCATGATCGTGTTCTTGAAGTGTAGTACTGTCCAACCAATGATCAGATAGCCGATATCTTTACAAAGGCTCTCACAGAAGTGAAGTTTACCAAACTTCGATCCATGCTTGGAGTTCAGGAAAGTTTTCATTAAGGAGGAATAGGCTCTAATGCCTCCTTCCTTCTCCTATTGTGTCACTTTTGTAAATCCTTCAATCCTATCCCAATTTATTCTTAAGGGGGGATGTTAGGATATTTCGATACATAGGAAATAGGCTCCTTTTATGTCACCTTTGTAAATCCTTCAATCCTATCCCAAGTTGTTCTTAAGGGGGGATGTTAGGATATTCCGACACATAGGAAATAGTTAAGAATAACTTAGTCTAGTGTAGAGTTAGGTAAAGTGTGTTTCTTTACCATGTACATTTGTAACTTATAATCCGACGGTCACGATTTGTAGTGATCCGATGGTTATCTCTCACCTCGGTATTAACGGCACTTGATCCGTGGCTTAACACCCGATTGGTCCATGATCTCTATTTAAAGAGCATGGAGGGTCATTTGTCCGATAACCGTTTATGAGAGAAACATATGTAACTTTTATTTTATATTAATAAATTCCCTGAAGTGTTCACGTTGTCTCAGGGCGTGGATTGTTTCCCTCTTTGAGGGTTTTAACCACGTGATTATACTGGTGTACTAATTTGTGATCTGTTTGTGAGCGGTGACCTTTGGTTCTTGATCTACGGAACTTACCCTGTAAATTCCTACACATTCTTGGACTCGGATTTGGAATGGAATTTCTTCCCCTTCCCTTTCCTCACCTTGGAAGCCAAAGCACAATCTTCTTCATCCTCGTGCTTAGATGAAGATCCATCTCTGGTGTTCCGTCTGAACTCCTCCTGCACCAAATCTGACCATAGTCGTTTCCAATCTGGCAATTTTTCCTGTCCATTGACAGAGTCTTCATAACTGTGCCAACTCTTAGGAAGTCCTAGGAGAGCCAAGCTCACCAAATCATCATCAGCGATTGTTATTCCAATTCTCCCCAGTTCATCCTGACATTGGAAAAAGATATTTTGGAATGGTGTCACCCTTTTACATCTTGATCTTCTTGAGTTTATCTTTGAGCGCCAATTTCCTATGGTCGTTGCTGCTCTAGAATAGATCCATCAAAGCCTTCCACATTGCATATGATTTGGCTTTCCCATGGAGGCTTGAGACAATGTGGTATCGTACTCCCTCCAACATTATCCTCCTCGCCTTTGCCACTTTCTTTTTCCATGCATCAAGATTTGTAGCATCTGTCACAGCGGGTTTAGGAACATCATTATCAATGAATTCCTTCAAGCCATTGTCTTCGAGTACTGCCTCCATCCTGTCCTTCCAAGCAATATAGTTTGAATTGCCCTCGAATGCATACTCCAACCTCAAGCCATTGAAAACCATTTCAATCTTGAATCAGCTGTAGCACCGAGAAATTCTTTCTGCAAATTTGAATTCTATCCAGTCACAAACTCAGCTCCTCCTTCACAATTGTGATTTTTTATGCTCTGGTACCATGTAGAATCTATACAACATGCATGTATATCTTGGATTCACCCAATCTAACAATGTACTAAAGTTAAATACTGAATCGCTTCTACAAATATTTTGCAGAATTAAAAACACAATCACTAATCACATGAAGTAAAGAAGAACCAAATCACACACAACACGGCTAATAATAGTAAATCCTCAGTTGCATGTGAGATCACTGATTGTGAATTAATTAATATTTAATTCACTTTATCTCTCACTAGTGTATCAAGCAGTTACAACTAGCACAATTGAGTTAAATTGGTTACAACCCGCATTAACTAATGCACCACTGCACTTCGAACTCTGTTACAACTAGAATTACTCTGCATGTCTCACCAACTACCTCTAACTCGAAATACACTAGCTAACTGAGTTTATCACTCTCATTTAACTGTTACAAGTTATTTTGAGATTTATATTACAATGTATTTTCCATTATAATTAAGGGATAACTAAAATAGACATGCGCCAAAAATAGCATTATGGGCCCCACCCTAGTGTAGGTGCTTAATGCACTAGACGTGGGTGCTGAAATTTTCTTGTTGAATCTCAACAGTAAAAAATGATTGTGTAATAGAAAATCAAAGTGGAAATGAATCTATGAAGACGGTGTGACAACATATGTAACAAAAAAAAAAGTGGCAGCAAGTGTGATTTCAAGGACACGAAGTATGAGTGTTGAATGAACAACAAGTGTGATTGTTGAGATAACAAGTGTAACAAATGAGGACTACCAAGTGTGATGGAAGTAGGACACAAGTGTAACAAGGGGTGACTTAATGTGAATGTTGAGAAATTTAGACCAGGTTGTAGAGAGTTGAAGATCATATTGCAAATATAAGACTGAGGATTCGATTAGATCAACAACAAACAAATGAAAACTAGAGATCAATAAGAGATTGGTGGCTCTTGCAGGTTGGTTCCTACAAATTCAGTTGGGATTGGTGTCTCCAAAAATTTTGTTCCTACAAAGAAAAGGAGAATTTGTGCCTCTTATAGGGTGGTTCCTACAAAAATAATTATACCTACATATGGTGCTGGCAAATACAATTTATCATGAGGAGTTTTTTGTTTTTCTCCCATATGGATTTCCACGTACATCCTATGTTCAATATTTATGTATCATCATAGATGATTGGTTATGTTTGATGGTTTAGAAAATTACGTATTGTTATCCTTAAATTCCATGCTTGATAGTTCCTTTCAAGAGACAATTTGATAAAAATGACTTCTATATGCTCTTTAATAAAGTTTATCAATCTTATTAAGTTAATAGGCATGTCTATTTTGTAATATGGCTTTCAAAATTTAAATTTAACTTCAGTTAATAGGCATGTCTATTTTCCCGGATGCGGGTGTACGTAATAATGTTTAATTTGCTGACGGGGAGGTGGTCGGGCACGTGGTCTACCACCACCGCCATTCCTCCGCATTCAAAGCACAAGTTAATTTCGCAGGCTTACATAGTTAATGCTGCATCAATGCAGACTACTCCGCCTCGTTTTCTCGACCACCTCAGTGCGATGGCGCCCATTCCGTCGATCATTTGCGTCTTACCTCTGAGTTCTTGCTGCTCTCAGGTTGATAATGAGCCCTGTCTGCGTACCAGCACAGGGAAACGGTGTCGTTTGAGCTGCTGCCTTCAGCTTTCTCCGGGCATTCACGTCTCCTCTGGTCCGTTTTGCAACTTCCGTGGCTCCTCCTTTGTTTTCAGTCCGCCTCTGCACTCGTTCACCTTCCCTCGCTCGTTTTTTCGCCCTGCCAAGATCACAATGCCTCGATTGAGACCTAGAATGACCAGCAGGCGCGGCTCCTCTCGTGGGCAAGTCATCAGGCCACCTGTGTCTCCCTCCTCTGCCTCTTCGTCGGATTTCTCTGACCCCGGTGAAGGTCGCGTTGCTGCTTCCAGAAGAGGAAGGGGTCGTGGTCGTGGTAGCGATCCCTCCACCTCTGCGGCGCAAGTCCGCCTCTCCTCCAATGCTCACTTTCACTCCGCCTGTTTCATGTACCCCTGCTCCCTCAATCATCACGAGTACATTGCCTCTGTTTCCATCAAGCTAAGGACCAACCCGACTGCTCAGGTTCTGCCCTCGGCCCCCTACACGAATGCTCAGGTTCTGCCCTTTGGAATTGTTCCAGCTTCTGAGGACGAAATTCTGTTCTGTCCTCCCGGCGTCAGTATGCAGAGTGTTCAGGGTGCAATTGCCTCTCAGTTCGAGCTTCAGCAAGCTGGGCCCAGCGCTCCTTCTGGCAGTGGCTTCTCGGGAAAAGCTCCTCCTCCTCCAGCTGATGATGATTTCAACCCGTATGCATGCCCAGTGGTGGAAGAAGCGCCCTCGCCCACCAATGAAGCTTAATGGTTTATGCTCGCCAGTTTTTGAATACAGGTATCAAGAAGGGGTTCACTCTCCTTCTTTCTTACAGTTTTTTGCAGGATTTAGATTGTCATTCTCTATCGACATATCAATGGTCTCCCAGCTACTGTTTTCCAAGTATTACTATACAAGTAACTGTCCCTCGGACAGCGTTCCAGTGCTTCACTAAAACTGTTTGTAATTTTTGCTTTGGGAAGTGTCTGTTGTGGTCTTGTTTGTCGAAAAGAGTCCTCCATTCCAGACAACATTACAGACACAAGTATCAGTTGTTTAAAAAGTCGGACAAGGTCCTGGTCACCAGTGTATTCACAGCTAGTAAACAGTTGTTGTTTTTTTATGTCAATGTTCCGCAATGTAATGCAAGAATGCCACATCACTGGGCTAGCCATTCTGAGGCCTCAGCCTCTTTGTAATCTTTTTGTATCAATATAGAAGTAGACCTATTCAGAAAAAAAAAAAAAAAATAGGCATGTCTATTTTGTAATATGGCCTTCAAAATTTAAATTTAATTTCCAACAATTAATAATTGGATGGTAGAGATTTAATTCTATATGGAATATCCACAAAATATTTTTATTAGTAGTGAGGATAGAGGGTTGAGATTTATCTCAAAACTAGTTATGTGATTTTTATTTTTATTTTTAATTAAAAACATGTTATAATATTAAATTAAAATGATTGTAAAATAAGTTATGGTTTTTTGGACATGTGGTATTATAACTCATGATATTGGCCTATGATATTGTAACAAAGTTTGGTTACATGTTAAAAAAATTATGGTAAAGTGGAGGTGAATCTCCATGTTTAAATGTATACGTGTTTTTATCATATATATATATATATAATAATTATGTTGTAAAGTGTCACTATTTGAAAACAACTCCCCTAAATGCCACTTGTACCATTGTGCACCATTGATTTTGATGTTAGACGATTAAAAGAGTTTCTACCTTTGGATTAAATACATTTATTAATAAGTTACAGATATATTCTAAGAAATGTTAGTTGGATTTTGAGTTGCAACTAGGAAGTTCATGGAAGACCATTACATCCTGGCTTGGAGCTTCACAACCAAATGAACTGTGTCTCCTTTGGATGCGTCGTGTGCGTCATTATTCATTAGTATTAAGGAAGTCGATATCTGGAGACCAGTAATTATTCGGCAATTCTGCAACTATGGTAAAGCAAGTCAGCTGGCTGGCTCACCGGACCAGAAAGGAGGAGTACGCCTTTAGGTAGGCCTGCGCCCGAAGTTTGGATACGCCCAATGCCTTAAAACCTGAAGAACATACTTTGCCCGACTGAACAAAACAAAGCATAAAGATGAAATTAAATTCTTTCTCCAAAAATGACCACAATAAAAGGGTATAATTTGGTGTCAAAATAGCAGATACTGGAACCGTGTTAAAGTTTCTATTTCGGAAAAAATTAGTAAATTAAATCGCAGTATAAATATCTCATTTGGGGTAAAATTGCCATATTTTCTCTTCCTTTTCCACTTTTACAGAGGAGCATCATGAAGACGAATTCGAGCAAAGAAGATGAACAAAACCGCCAATAATTGCAGGCCATGGTGCGCTCCACTAGAGATCTTCATCTATTGTTGTAATTGCAGTCCTTATCCTCAGGTATGCAGAGATTTTGCTGACCTGACAGTCATTCTTTACCGTCCATTTCTTTATTCGGTTTCTTCTCATCTCAAGCAATTGCAGGAAAGAACCTAAAGTCCAAGCACAAGGTTGAGATAAATAAACTTTGAGTAATGAGATCATTAATGAAGGGATAGTCGTTGTTGAGTGACTCTGTGCTTGTTCTATTGAGTAATATTCCCTGGACACACTTTTGGCACTACTTATTTTTATACCATTTTTCCAAAAATATAATTTTTATACCATTTTTTTTCGAAACCTTCTTGTTGAAATTAATTATTAGAAAACAACCACCTATCTCCAATGACATGTGATTTTGGAAGAACATCATGCTTTCATCAAATGAAATTATGTTCATCGTCGATAAAATATGGTGTAAAGTGAAGTTGTCTCCATCGTGATGATTGTCGATCTGAATATGAAATCTCCATCATTTGATAAAGCATGTACTAATCATTTTTTTTTATCATGTAAAACAAACCTCTCTAATCGCTTGATTGGATTATAATAAACAGAGGCTTACCAAACTAGGGGCTCTAATCATCCGCATTCTGCAACAAATCATTTCCATAACGGGCAAATAACTCAACAACTTTGTCATGCCTGCCCTTCTGCAATACATAGACGATGTAGTAGCAAATAGTCGAGAGTTCGAATTTGGCCTAAGTTGAATTGAACCGCGCATCCGCAGGTGAGAAGAAGCACTGTTTCAGGAAGCCCATGAGACCCACGAGTTTCACTGCGTCGAAGTTGGGGACGTAGACTGAGAAGATGAGATCCATAATTGTCCACCTGGAATCCCTTTCCTATATTGGTGTTGTGTTAAAGGTTATATTGTTGTTGTGCTAAAAGTTTAAAAAAGTGTTTGAAACATATTTTGAAATATATATTATTTTTATTTGATTGTAAATATTTTTAAGATATATTTGTTTTTTAATTTAATTGTATTTGTTGTAAAAAATATATGGTTTTATTTAATTACATTACTCCTATCACTCACGCCTCACTATCAATCATTGGTCATTCACTGCTCATTGGTCGAATGGAGACGCAGATAGTAACGTCGGGCAAGCAAGAACGAAAGTAGCGGGCAGGGATAATGAAAAGCGGCTAACGAGAAGGACATCCCTAATTCTTTCAGTGACTATAGCCTTAGAATAGAATTTCGCAAGTTTTGAATCATAAATTATTTTTAAGATATATGGTTTTCAATTAATAGTTTTTGAATGATAAATTATTAATTTTTTTCTATATGATTTTTTTTCTTATGTATATATTATCAATAATTTAGGATAGTTTTTATAGATTCTATGATTTGTATAATATAAAACGATCTAAAATAGAGCATAACTATGCTGCAATAAAATACATTAAGAAGAAATAAAATACATTAAGAAACAATAAAAATGAATTTCATATCATTAAATGAATATATCATGTTAATATAGGATTTTTGAAATTTAGATGAAATATGCAAATTCTTTGCAAATCCTTTGAATAGTAGACCGATGTAATAAAAATGATGTGTGTAAAATTTAGTACGAATTGTAGGAATTTACAGGGTAAGTTCCTTAGATAAAACACCAAATGTCACCACTCACAAACAGATCACAGATCAGTACACCAATATTTGATGTGGTTAAAACCCTCGAAAAGGGAAACAGACCACAGCCTGAGCCAACCCGAACACTTCCGACAATTTATTAATATAAAGAAAGAAAATTTACATAAGCTTCTCTCATAAATGGTCGTCGAACAAATGACCCTTCGTGCTCTTTAAATAGAGATCATGGACCAATACCTTACTAAGAAGCTATACCTTATTCACAATACCACCTAAATCTTATGATTACTAACATAATCATCCTTTAACACAATATGACCCCTAAACACAAAAAACTTAAAGAATGCAAGACTACTAACCATTAAGAACCTATAGACCTTATACCTCCTAAAATTTGTTTATCTTTAATGAATCATTCATGACCACTATGAAACTATACTTTTGATGCATTATGAAGCCTTAACACTTTATGATCGCTCATGCAATCACTTCCTAATACTTTATAACCCTAATGTACCATATGTGTCAATCAATATGATGTCACATGCAGTATGCCCCAATCCTTATGAACCTTGATATGGTCAACCCTGAACATAATCACACCCTCAGACTGTTGAAATTTGGAATAAGAAACAGTGAATTTGGCAACCAGAAATGAAATCCAGAAAATGGCACCCATAAATGGCTACCATATGATGCTTTTGATCCAATTTTCCCTTAATTAAATTGAAATAAAAATTGTAATTTCATCTCATGAAAACTTGTATTAGTTAACTGAGTCAGGAAGACTTAGTTAGCTTAGGAAATTCGAGTTAGAGGTCTAAAAGGATGCATGCAAAGGGATCTCCTACTTTTTAGGACCCCTGGTTGAGTTATTTGTGAGTTGTAATTAGTTAACTCAAATTAATTGAGTTAAAATCAGTTTAACTAGTTACGTCGTAAGGCATCTCTCTTTGAAAACAACTCCCCTAGTTGCCACTGTGTCCATGTTTGAACCATTGGATCAAATATTAGACGATTGAAATTTTTCAGGCCATTAGATCCACAATTAAATAGTTTTTTATATGTTTTTTATAATGTTAGTTTTTTTCTTTTTAATAAGTTAGATTGAATTTAGGTTTTGGTAATGTAATGAACATTTTAACTAGGTCAACCCTGAACATAATCACACCCTCACACTGTTGAAATTTGGAACAAGAAACAGTGAATTTGGCAACCAGAAATTAAATGCAGAAAATGGCACCCATAAATGGCTACCATATGATGCTTTTGATCCAATTTTCCCTTAATTAAATCGAAAGAAAATTTGTAATTTCATCTCATGAAAACTTGTATTAGTTAACTGAGTCAGGAAGACTTAGTTAGCTTAGGAAATTCGAGTTAGAGGTCTAAAATTATGCATGCAAAGGGATCTCCTACTTTTTAGGACCCTTGGTTGAGTTATTTGTGAGTTGTAATTAGTTAACTCAAATTAATTGAGTTAAAATCAGTTTAAATAGTTACGTCGTAAAGCGTCTCTCTTTGAAAACAACTCCCCTAGTTGCCACTGTGTCCATGTTTGAACCATTGGATCAACTATTAGACGATTGAAATGTTTTAGGCCATTAGATCCACAATTAAATAATTTTTTATATGTTTTTTATAATGTTAGTTTTTTTCTTTTTAATAAGTTAGATTGAATTTAGGTTTTGGTAATGTAATGAACATTTTAACTAGGTCAAAATGCAATACAAAATAAAAATAATAATAATAATAATAATAATAAACTATAAATACATCCCATGGTATTGGCCCATGGTATTCATGTAGAATGTAGTTTATTTGAAGGGAGGAATTAAGATGGCCTAAATGAATCTTAACTTTGGATCTACCAAGAGCCCAGAGGGATCAAATGTCTTAATATGCAAACCTCTTTTAGAGTGAAAAGAGAATTGATCCATCTGATAAATAATAATGATCTAAACTAATTATTTAATAAAATTATTTTTAAATGTTTATAACCATTGTTCTTTTAAAATTTTACTTAATAAAATGTATCTAAATTTTCATACATCCAAAGATACATAGTTTTTCTTGTTCTATATTATTTTTGTTACAACTATTTTATTATTCCAAAAATACATGGTTTTTTTGTTATATATTTTTTATGTTATACATACTCTATATATATATATATATATAATTTTAACTTGAAATGTACAATGAAAAAATTTAAAATATTAAAATGGTGACTTCATTTGTGTGGTCAAAATTCTCACTCACAAGTTCCTCTACATCTCTCATTTCCTCATCATTTCCAAGTACATCCACATCTCTTTCAAGCTCTCTATTTTTCCAGCATTAAGGGATCCCTTGTCAAGAACTCTTATTCTTCTTGATGAAAAGAAACATATGAAATAAAACCCATCAGATATGGAAGAGGTGTGGTGGAAACGTACAATTGAATATGCAAAATCTATTTTTTCTAGTCAACATGACATAAATAGGGGAAAATTTATTAATTGTGCACATTTAAAGGGGTCGGTGACAATTGTTTGTATCAAAGTCAAGCATACAGAGGAAACCTCAGACATGGTGAAGAGAAGCTTCCAACCTTACAACAAGCCTTAAAAAGGCATAGTGTTGAATGTGTGGAATCTTTTTTCCCTGATACACATGAGAAGTGCAATGAAAAATCATGGAATTTGGAAAATGTCACCAAGCTTATCTCAAGTTCCATTCATTTAGATCTGAAGTATATGGAAGAAGAAAAGCAGGACAATGGAGACTTATCAAGAATATATGATTCTTTAAAAGGAAACGATGTTGACAAGGCTATGGAGGACCAAATAGCAGAATTGAAAACAAAAGAGGACTCTTCAGAAAATGTGTTAGTCGAGGATTTTGGAATCCATATGAGCTACATTATCTCACTGATTCAAGCAAGCGCTCAAAAAGAGGCAGACAATAGTGATATAGAGACAATTTATTCAGAAACAAGAGAAAGCTAGAATTATAGCTCGATATAGAGTTATGGGAAGAGAAACATTCCAATTGTAAGGAGAGGTCAGAGTTACATGAGTAGTAGTTCACTCAATATAATTCTCCACCGCTTATTCTGGAGGAGTTGGAGCTGAGAAAGGTCCTACTACCTCATCAGTTGAATAAGTCCCACGTGAGAAAATCAAAAGAGATTCCTCAATGTTATTTTCATTTAACATTCAGTCACTCTACTCTTTTTTGTCTGGTAGTCTCTTTACCTCTACCTTTAAATTCAATGACTCAGAAAATAATAGACAAAAGACACTTACCTATTGCAATCAGTTGAAAAAAAAGGTATTTCTAAAGGGTCACTTAGGGAGGAATCTATTATTTAAAAGATCGGGAAAATAATTTCCTTTCAAAACCAAAATGTACTATCACCTGGGAAGGGAGTTATTACATTTAAAAAAAATTCTCATTCTTGTCACTACAATATTTGATTGTTGCTTTTTATTTGATGGGAAAATAAATGATCTTTAAAAGACACTAAAGTCTTGAATTATGATCTTTAAAATAATTGCAATGTGCAAGAAATAAATATACCAAATATATTCAATGTTAGTAATAGTCAAAATTTAAAACCAACATAATCTCCTACATAAACTACTACAAAATTTGATACTACAGAATTTCATATTAACGATAAAAGTAAATAGTAATAATATAGTAAATCAAAAGCACTAATAATATAGTCAATCAAAAGCACTTCTCGAGAACATATTACACATAGTGCTTCTGCCACTACCAATACCAATGACAAATTTTTCTACGTTCAACACAACGAAGTTGAACTCAAAAGATGAATATGTTTGTCTTTTTTTTTCCTTTTGCATTCTGCAAAGACTTTGAAAAGCTTTGGCACTTGTACTCAACCCCTCTTTTTTTTCATGGAATTGCTAGATACAAAAATTGAGCATCTTATTGTTAAAATATTCACCACCCAAATGAATGTTCCCACTAACAACTTTTACCACAAAAATCCACGGTACCTCCAACCAGGATTGAGTTCTTATCATTGGACAAGTGAAGATAGTGTCAAACCCATAAGCTATAAATGTCGATGTTGGTTCGTTTATGATCCTCATAACCTTAAGTATTTTTTTGGCCATCTTGGCCTATCTATTTATTTGGTGTTCATCAAAGTTATACAGCTTAGGGTGAACACTCTGGGATGTGTTTTATGTTTTAGCCTTCATAATTTACTTTCTAGCACCGCCTTCTTTTCATCCCCTAAACTAGGTAGTTTGGAGCATCTAGATTGTGAGCATGGCTTTTGGGTATAATGGTATTCCAAATCAGCTGACATCATGAGTAGAGATGGCTACCTTGACATCATGAGTAGAAAAGGCTACCTTATTGCGGACAGGTTTTAGAAATTACTTTCTAACCAACCCAAACGGAAATTCTCATACTCATAACTTGTTTTTGGCTCTCACAAAAGTCCAACAATAAGAGCATTTTTTTCTAGAAGGCAATTTTCACGATGACAGTGTTAGATTCTTTCTTCTTCCATACTACAATTCCATATAAAAAAACAAACAGAAAAACATTATTCCTTCTTCCATACTGCAATTCCATAAGAAAAACAAACAAACAAAACATATCATTTTTGTTGAAGTTTGTTGAAGTGATCAAGAAGTGATAAAGCAAATCACTTGGAAATCTACTTAAAAAACATAAATATATAACTTTGTCCTCGACACAAATCTTGCAACAATATTTTAATGAAAACAGTACAAATCCATAATTATATGCATCATCCAAAATTGTGTATCATAATTAAAAATACTCTACTTACAACACTATTTTAATGAATAAACCGTACAAGTCCATAATTATATGCATCATCCAAGATTGTGTATCATAATTAAACACACTGGGTTGCAACAAATCTAAGAGAACTGGGATACAATTTCTAGTTATGGAGGAAAAAACAACCTTATTAGTGTATAAAACAACCTTGCTCAGAAAAGACAAAAGGAATATTGATCTCCCAAGTATTTAAAGAGTAAGTTTCCCAGTGATTTCAAAATTTGAAATTAAAATGAAAGGGAAATTTCAAGGAATTTTCAAAATTAAAATACTTGCAATTTTTAAAATTAGAAATTAAACTGAAAGAGCAGTAAGAGACAGCGACGTTTATTTCGTATGCTATCGGCCCATTAATGCGGTGGTAGATACAATGCCCACTTTTATTTTAAATCTAACAATAGACAGTGTATTTGCCACCGCATTAATGAGCCAATAGCATAGAAAATAATGTTCCCCATAAGAGACAGAGCTTGTTTGAATTAATTGTACGAACACTGGAGTCACCGAAGATTGTACCCCCCAGAGAGGTGCAGGGGTTCCATAAATGAACACAATGAATGCGCATTCACTGGAGACTCATTAATGCCAACCCATATTGCCCGATAAAGTGTACACAGCCAATGTAAATCTCAGAATAAGTCTCTCAAAAATTATCAGAATAAGTCCGATAAATTATGTACACAGCCAATGTAAATGTCAGAATAAGTCTCCCAAAACTGTCCTTGGGATACATTAATGGGCGTATAGTTTTGAAAATATTGATTGCCCAATAAGGGAGCACCCCCGAGAAGTACAAAAAATCAAAAGACTATAATAAATATTCAGGTACGTCAATGTTTCCCAAAGAAAACCATCCCATCCAACGACGAGGGATGTATGATCGTCGTCAATAATCAATGATCAACAATGAATGTCCCATAGAATATGATACCAAACTCCCACCACCGCAATGAATGCAACATTCAACCAGGGAGCAAGGAGCGGGAAGGAAATTCAAATTGTAACACAGGAATATTGTAGAAGCAGATGAGTAAGATCGACCACTGGCCACCGAGCACCAAAACCCCAATGGATAGTATCCTTCACAATCACATAGAATAGCATTCCAATCGCACAGAAAAGCAATACCTCACAAGATTGTGAACTCAACTCCAAAAGATCTAACAGTCTAAAGGCAAAGAATATCAGATGAATAAATGTCGCAAAGAGAAAGAAACCTCAGGAACGAAACATGCCATCAATCTGACACGACCAATGAGGCAAAAGCCGACCACCAAGCAATTGTGCTACCAACACCAGCAGCCAGGACGCCACCACCAGCCATAGCAGCACCTCCAGCCGAAACTCTGGCAAGGTTGGGAAAACTGAAGAGAATTCATATCAGCCGTCCATATCCTAGTAGCCAATATGAGCAGTACAAAATGAGCCCATAATGGGGCCCCGAAATTCGACTACTGCAGCTATCCTGCAATCCGACTTCAAGCACCTATCTTCCCGCTTCAATCGTTGCTCCAGTCGCTTCCCCTACCGCTCCCTCTTCCTACTTCAATCTCGAAACATACATAACCCGGTTGAGACATTGTTTACATATAAGAGTTTTAGTAACGAGTTTAGCAATAAGGTGTTGAAGATTCTCTTGCATGAAAAAGGCCACAAGTTGGATGTCCCGAAGGGTAGAACCCCAAATGAGGCAAAACTCTATGCAAGAGGAACCTTAACATCAAGGTTGCAAGAGATCTTGGTATCCGAACATTCGAAATCACATATAAAGAGACCATTGCCAAGAACCTAGATGTGGATGCTAGCCTAAGTGTCTATTGAGATCTAGATATATGCGCACCTGAAAAAATTAGTAAATGGATTTTAATGTACACCTGAATTCCAGCATAGCAGTCTACATGGTATTTATGTGGAGCCCACATGGACACTCAAAGACTCTATAGGTAGGTGTGTGTTGATATGGCATGATGACATTTCATGTTGACATGGCATGGAGGGAAAGATTTGGGTGATGTGCCATGTTAACGCATTGCTGTTGTGGATTGTCAACCTGTTGAGATGACATGGTGAATTGTGGTTAGAAGGGTCGATGTAGCAGTCCACGTTTCATTAACAGATGGGTGATGTGGAATCCAAAAATTAGGAAATTTGGATATCCAAATATTCAACTCAAGGTAAGAGTGACATTTATGTTGTCCCCAAATCCATATGTCTTATATTTCCTAAATGTATCCAAAGGCTTGGGGGCGCTGATGGATCAAAGATATCCAGGAATTTGAATATTCAAATATCTAGCTTAAAGGTAAGAGGACTCTACATAGCATTCAAGAGGCTACCATGATGGAAAACACGTGTAGAAATATTCCAAGGATATATGCAACCCTGGAGGTTCGACAGGAAAAACATCAATCTCATATGATTGAAGTGAAAGGTAAGATTGCATATCATCTTGTTGCTATTTCGATTGATTCAAGAGCAAGTCATTGTTTATTGATCATATAATAGTAAACAAATTTCATTTCATGAAAAGTAAGCTTGAAAGGTCATGGTTGGTTCAGATAGTCACTAGAACCAAATGAAAGGTCAATGAGAGTGTTTGAGGTTGTTTAGTAGATCTAAATGGAGTCAATACAAATGTTGACTTGCATGCTATACCATTGGGATATTATGATATCCTAATTGGAATAGACTCGTTAGACAAGCATCATGTTTTCTGAGATTTCCATAACAAGGGCTTCACTTATCCAGATGAAGAAGGAAAGTAGAACATTGTGCAAGGAATTCCAAGACCCATTTATATAAGGGACAACTTAGCCTTACAACTGAAGATATTCTTTAGGAAAGTGCTTCAATTATATGCATCTTATGTGGAAGGACTAGGAAATACAAAAGGGCTAAGATTTGAACAGTTTCTAATGTTGTAGGAATTTAAGGATGTATTTGAAGAAATATTAGGATTGCCACCAAAGGGGGAAATAGAATTTTATATTGACTTAGAGCTTGGTATTTCCCCATTATCAAATAATCCTCATAAAATGAGCACCCAAAAATTAAAAGAACTACAAATGCAACTAGAAGAATTGTTGAAAAAATGATACAAGTGCCCAACTGCCTCACCATGGGGAGCACTATTTCTTTTTGTGAGAAAGAAGGATAGATCATTAAGACTATCTATTGACTTTAGATGGTTGACTAAGGTCACAAGGGAGAATAAATCCCCTCTACCTAGAATTAATGACCTCTTTGATCAACTAAGAGGAGCAAAAATATTTTCAAAGATAAACCTAAGGGGGGATAATACATTACCAAGACAACTTTTAGAACAAGATATGGACATTATGAATTTGTAGTGGTGCCTTTTGGATTGAGCAATGCATCATTTGTTTGTATGTGCTTAATGAATGACATATCTAAAAAGTATTTGGATAAGTTTGTCAATGTGTTCTTGGATGATACACTTATCTATTCTAAGTCAAAGGAATAACATGAACATCACTTAATATTGGTGCTGCAAGTGTCAAGGGTGCATCATCTATCTGCCAAACTGAGCAAGCGCTCTTTTTACCGAGAGCAGATTCACTATTTGGACACATAATTTCAAAGGAAGAATGTTTTCATCTATTGAAGGAGTTACTTAAAGTGCACCTATTTTGAATATTGAAGACCTAGATGAAGATTTTACGGTATGCATGGATCCATGGCAATAACGGCTTGGTGGAGTTCTTACTCAGAATGAGCATGTCATTAGATATGAATGCAAAAAGATTAAAGAACGTGAGATATATTATGCCACACTAATTGGAGCTTGCTACCATAATAGTTGCATTGAAAATGTAGAAGCATTACTTAATAGGGAAGAAAAATGAATTGATGATAGACCACCATGGTTTATAATATTTGTTTTAACAACCAACTTTAAATGTTAGAAAAACAAGATGCTGGAAATTTTAAGTGAATATTACTTTGACATTATCATATCAAAGGAAAGGAGAGGTTGTTATTACAAACCAACATTAACTACAAGTAAAAGAGGCCTTACAACAAGAATATGTACCAGAAAAGTTTAAAAGTTTCCAGCTAAAGAAGATGGAACGCTTATGCATAATAATGGAGTGTATGTTCCTAATTATAAAAAAAATGAGGAAGCTAGTCTTGAAAGAGATGTGTGATGTTCCATATGCAGGTCATCTTGGTTACTATAAAACCATTACAGTGATAAGAAGTCAATATCATTGGCCATAGATGAAAAATGATGTAGCTAATTATATTACTAGGTGTATGGAATGTCAAAGAGTGAAGGTTGAGTATAGACACCTAGTGGATTTGTTACAATTGTTGTTGATTTCATAGTGGAAATGGGAAGTGGTAACCATTGATTACATTACTAATTTTCCTAGAACAACAAGGCAATATGATTTAATGATGGTGATGGTGGATAAATTGACAAAGGGTTCCCATTTTATTCTAGTGAAACTAAGTCATAAGGCAAGTAACATTGTAGACATATACATGAAGGAAATTTCTAAGTTGTATGGAATCCCTAGGAAATTGTTTCAGAAAAAGATACAAAGTTTACTTCACACTTTTCAAGAGGATTGTTTAAAGGATTTGGTACAATCTAAATTTTAGTGCATCATATCATCCACAAAAATATGGACAAATAGAGACAGAGTCAACTAAGTTATTGAGCACATGTTAAGAATGTATATCCATCCAAGTGTGAAGATTATCCACATTTTTTAGTTTTCCTACAATAATAAGTATCACCCATCACTAAAGATGAAGCCATTTGAAGCTTTGAATGATAGAAAATGCAATACTCCAGTTAATTGGGACAATCCAACAAACAAAGTAGTACTCGAGCTAGAATTTCTTAAGGGGGTGGAAGAGTAGATGACTAAAATAAGGATAATTTAAAGGCCATGCAAGACAGATAGAAATGTTATGTAGATGAGATTAGGACAAACATGGAATTTAAAGTGGGAGAACATGCATTTTTTAAAGTGAAGCTAAAGAAGTGTTCTTTGAAGCTAGACAACTATACTAAGCTAGTAGCCATTTTTTGTGGTCCATTTGAAATATTGGATAGGATAGGACTAGATGCATATGTGGTTGCATTACCTTCTTCCATGATGTGCATAATGGTTTTCATGTGTCTTTGCTAAAAAATTATGTGCATGATCCTAACCATGTCATTGATTGGACTTTAATTCAAGCGGAGCTAGAGGGAGACTTTCGGTTATATCCAGTGTGAATATTGGATGGGAAAGTCGTGGTTCTTCGGAACAAAAACAATGTGGGTAAAATTCCAATGAACTAGCTACAACCATGAAGAAGTGACACAACAGATGGAAGATCGAATGTAAGAGGCATACATGTAGTTATTTTTGAATTATTGATAAAATTTTGTGTATGAACACTTGCATGGTCATATAGACTAAGGGAAGAACCAAGATAAGGGCGGTGTAATATCCTAGTTTTTATCCTTGAATGAATAATGTATGTTTGTACGTGATGAAAGGTCAAAGAGCTTATCAATGTAATAGTTAGTTAATTTACCAATAAAAATACATCAATGACTACATATGGACAAGGACAAGAGTTTTAGGGGACTATGATTCCACAAGAGAGGGAGGGTAGCTAGAGAGGCTAAACCAAATTTTTATCATATTTTATTAAACACATATTTGAATTAGTTGAGAAAAGGTAATTACATAAGATTGTTGTTTTGAAAGCCACATGGCACAATGGAAGCACTCATATATTAACCATATTTTTGGATATTGAGGGGAATTCTCATATATTATTTCACATTCGTTCTATATCTTACTTCTAGAAGAGAAGAGTCACGTAGGAGATAGCCATTACTAGTTGGATGCATGTTAAGACTGGTTGTTGTCTAGCATGTGAAGATACTTGAGTGCAAACATGCATTAACATTATTGAGGAAATTTTCCATGGATGAGAATCTCTGGAGCCTCCATCATTGATATTCCTTGACTAGTAGCACTGGAAGCATTAGAGGGAAATGGTGTAGCATGAGCGACTACATTGCAAAGAAGGGAATTCCTTTCCTAGGGTTGTGTAGGCAGAAGGGGAAAGAGAGCAGGAAGTTGAGATGGCTATGTGACTGGTTGAGTAAACTATGACAACATGGCATTGTTGCATGACTATGTAAAGTATGACTGCATGGGATTATTGTGTGACTATGTAAACTATGACAACAATAGTATTGGTTATCTATAAGGGATTGAGTTGGCTTAGGTACCCATCCTTGTGGATTCATAACCTTGGCTTATTTGCTGAGAGATTTGGAGTAATTGAGTCTATGATTAGGTGGAACCTAAATGGTATAGTCCTTTAAAAAAAAGTGTTAATTATTAATTATATTCATGCTATATTTACCTTAGACTTATTTGCTATTTAATATTACGTATGCATGTTATTGCTATGCACTAAGTGATGAATGTAGTTTTAATTAATGCATATATATATATATATATAGTTTGCATAGGTTAATTTTCCATTGCATGCTTCTTGAATCTTGTAAACCATATCAAAATTTAAAAGTTAGTTCATGGACATGAGTTGTTAATGTACGTTGTGATTTGGATACCTTATAGTTACATGCGAAGAAGTACATGGTTTTGGGTTCCATGCCTAGACTCATTTCCTTTAGGCCTACCTCACCCCATTGTTTTGCAATGATTCCATTCAAAGCTTATCACACATCTCCTTTCAATATTTTTAACATGGGCAACTGTAAACCCTTCCCACTACCACTTGGCAAAATCCTTTATTTATAATAGTGGAACCAATTTATTACATAACTCATACCAATAAGCGTGTAATGGTAATATTGCTTCTCATTTCCTATTGAGAACTCTTAAACAACTATTTGAAAAAGTTAGACTTCTTAGATAAACTTAAATATGACAAAGGCCCGTCTTAACACCTACAAGATTATTGCCAAGAGGCCACCATATTTTAAATTGTTAGAAGTGTTAATCACCAAAAACAAAAACATATTTAAAACAAGTATAGTTGATGAGCAACAAGTCCCTTCCGAAAAGTGTCGCTCCGTGGCAGCCATTCCAGAGCCGCTTCGTGGCAGCCACACGAGAGACCAAACAACACTTGAATACATCTCAGCATGTATTACACATGAAATCATATCAGCTAGACATCGCAGCGTGTGTCTATTACCGGTGCAAGCTTATCAACTCAACTACCAAGCAGCTTAATATTGCTGGTGAAACTGCTCAATATTGTTTGGCATCCCATCAGACAAATTGGAGACACACAGATAACAACGACTTAGTTTTTTGCACAGACAAATTGGAGACACACTGATAACAGCGACTTACAAGCTAACTAGGTTCTCAAGTTAATTAGCAGCACCTGTTAGCAGCATTGCAAAAGAATGTGTATTGAGAATTTAAGGTTTCCTCTTCACTCAACGCCACGCAGAGTGGGTAGACTCAAATTCTGTTGGAACATAGAAAACCACTGGAATGAGCACTGTAGCGGCGGGGTCGTTGCCATTGCTTCGCCCTTGGGACGACCACCGAAGTGCCCCGGCTCAACCTGTTTCCCAGCACGGCGTCTCAGGCTCAACCTGTTGCCCAGCACGACGTCTGTGTCTTTGGGGAAGAATTCTGTCATCCCCATGCATTCCAAATATAAACTCTTCGTTTCCGCAATATGTTTCAGAGCATTAATCCCATTTCGACATTTTATTGAATAATACAGATATCATGCTACTTGTTTTTCTTTAAAAAGAACACCATTAGCTATGAGACTCACAGGTAGATTTTAAACCACTTAAAAATGTTGGCCACGACACCAGAAGACGTGTGGGTACTTCGCCTCCTACGCCTTCCTCAGCCTCGGCACCAGAATATGTGTGTGTACCAGGTTTATATGCTTCAGCTTCAGCACAGAGGCTTCACCCTCTACACCAGACTATGTGTATTAGTGGTCTTGGCCGGAGTTCGTTGGGGTTATTCTGATTCACCCTTAGATCTTCCCGCATAAACCCTATGATAGAGCCTCCTGCATTTGATTCTCTGCACAAGTGCTCATGATCGCAGCTTTGTGCATCTCCGAAGATGAGGAATAGCCGTCGTAGTGCTCTGCTTCGCCGTATCATCTCGCTGGGAGCAATTCATTATGTTCCAGTGCGGAAAAACCTAATGAAGGAAAACAGTGAATTGTTTACCTATAAGACCTTTAGTAACTTGTTAAGAGTTTAGGAAATAAAGTCAAGAGTTTAGCGAATAAGGTGTTGAGGTATTTGTTTCTATTAAGAGGACATTGTTTACATGTAAGAGTTTTAGTAACTAGTTAACAGTTTAGGAAAGAAAATTAAGAGTTTATCAAATAAAGGGTTAAAAGGAATGTCATAAAAAATTTAGGTATTAATGTATTCGCTTTCTTGATTTTATCAAGACAACCATAAGCATTTATATTTTATAGTTAATTAATTATTTTCTCTTAAATATGCTATGGATCTTTTATATAAAAAATAAATAATAAATAAAAAATAAAAAATAAAAAATAGTAATAAAATAATAAGGAGTCATTTATTCAATAGTTTATTTTATTTTCATCAATATATAAATATTATTTTAAATATTTTATAAATTTTAGTTTTTAAAATATTTATATATTTTTAAAAATATTTCTTTTTTTTCTTTTTTTAAGAGTGTTTTTATTGCCTCAAAATATTATTTTACAAAACCAAACATCGGTGTTTAAACCGAGTCTTATCGCAATCTAACACAAAGAAAACTAGAACTATTGACAACTAATAAAGGTCTAGGTCTATCAAAATGTAAATACATGTGATTGCTAAATACATGACTATTGAATTAAAATATTCTATTGAAAGTAAAAGGCATAAGCCAAGAGGTTGAATGAAACATAAGTATCCGATGAAGTGACTGAGGCCAAATCGTGGGCACTTGTACCTATCGGGCTTGGAAGCTTCAGGCCACATTCAAGATGGCCCTTTATGTGGGCTAATTGAGCATCTAAACCAATGAGACATGAGCGTTGGTGGCATTGGACTCGTTAAACTTCATTTAGAAAGGAGATGATATCATTGCAGTCCTCATACTTTTCCTTCAAGACCCTGCCATGAGTGCCTTCATTTGCTAGTGAAGGGTAATGGAATTAAAATATTAGCTTTGTTGTCCCATAGTATGTCTAGGATCAAGGACCCAATTGGATACTTCAGCTTGGATTTCAGAATCAGAATATGCTTGGTGGTCATTAGTAGTCAAGGCTTCTAGTTGGCGAATTTCCTCTTCTATCTCTGGAGGAATGGAAGAATAGAATTTGGTCATAGCATTCTGAGCATGGATATCCTTGAGGGCCTCTGCTTCCAGACCCCTGACGATAATGAATTCGCTAGTGGGACATGGTATTCTGGGATACAAAAGGTCAGATTGAGGATGACCCCCAATGGATAAATAAATCAATAAAAAAAATATGAAAGGGTTCTTAGTAAAATGGACACAAATTTTACACTCACCTGTCAGAAGAGATTAGAGAGAACTTTAGCAAGTTGTAATAAAGGAAAAATAGAGAGGGAAGAACTTCGGGCGGGGTCTAAAAACCATAGGAATCCAATGACACCAATAAAAATGCACACCACCAAGGCACTCTATAAACTATGAACCAGAGTCCACCATGCAAGAAATATCAAATTAAAAGAGTTGTATAAGTTGGACATATAATGAATTACCGAGCAATGGTCGACCCTTAGGCTTGGAAATGCTTTAGGTTGAGAACAAGTCTTTGTTGGTTGACAAACGCCCTGGTTCTAGCTTATATTGTTGTTGCTACCAATGTCCTAAAGGTCACCTCCTTGGTCATTGTCACCTAGCTCCTCTTACAAATGGTCGAAACTAGTTGTATGCATTGAAGGCCAACATCCCAAGAGTTAAAACCACCATGTAATACAATTCTCACAGAACTAGCACCATGGGAGAGATCTTCCCCATGTACCAAAGACGAGCCACAAGGATTACTACAGAACACAAGGCCATGATAGACAGATTTAGACTCCACAAAGTCAGTGTCGTGGGGGAAATATCCCACCTATGGTGGGGGAATGTCGTAGGAGCTGCAAAATAACAGATAACCAATGTTACCCATCCAAGAGCTTGCAAACAGAATATAGACTGTCATCTTAATGTGAAGGGAATGGATACTAGTTAACATGTGTGGTTGCATGGGGTGGGATAGCCTCACCATGCCACCATCTTAAATGTGATGGGAAGTGGTGGGCTTCCCCTCTCCTCCGTTGACACGACTTCCAACACCCCGATCGGGGATTTAAAAATAATTCTTTACTTAAAAAAATCTCTTTAATTTTCAAAATTCCCATTAAAAACAATTAACTTACCATATCTAAAATAAAATGCTTCAATTAAAAGTCCACGGCGTCTTGAATAGAAAGTGATCAAGTTCTATGTTAAGGCACTCCTTGAAGTGAAGTCAGTGGTTCAATTCCTCGCCCATTCGAGGTGATATATTGGACATGATAAAGATGTAGTCCTACCAAGCTTACAAAAAAAAATGCTTCAATTAAAAAATAGCTAACTTATCTTAATGAATTGTACTTCAACCAAAAAATAATTATAACTTATCATTATGAAGCAAAACACTTTAACCCAAAAACAATTGGTTAGAATTTAAAATTTTTTATATATTTATTTCAATATTGTCTAAAATTTGATAGAAATGTTTAGTTTAATATATACATTACCAAATTATAAAAAAAAAATAATTTATTAATATCAAGACATAGACACTTACCTCATGATACATCTCACATTAACGACATTAAAAAAAATTCATAATAATTAATTAAATTACAATAATCTTGGATCTTGGATCTTTGTTTTGGATATCTGAATTATAGTAGGTTTCTTGACAACGAAGTAAAAGGACCTTACAAGGAGTGCAAGGTCTCTTACTTGGTCACTATATCTCGGATAACTCAGAAGAATACGTCAAGGAAGAGAGGAAAAAAGTTGTATAAGAAGGAGGATAAATCCAAAAGCATTAAAGGTCCTATATCTCAATGAGACCAAGAGTTACTATAGCATATGATCAAGTTCAGTCTTGAGCTGAAGAAAGGAAAGACAAGTGTTGGAAACTGAAAGAGCTAAAGTACTCTAGGAGGGTGAAGCTAGGATCAAAGGAAGAAGCTTCTTGTCTAATAGGAACTGAGTTTCCTAGTGCTGGTGCAGAAAATAAATTCAACATAAGGAACCTAGAAGAGCAGTGACAAGGGTCTTGGAGGCATACTGGTGTCAAGTTTTTGTGTCATGGTCTTGGTATTTGTCAATTGATGATCTATAAGAATAATGATTATTGGCTTTTCCTCTCCAAGAGGGAGAGGTTTTGGACCTCACTTGAAAGCCTAAATATTTTTGTCTCTTGTGAATTTAATAATTGACTTGATGAAGAACGTAATAATATAATGAAGATAAGATCTAAGTGAAATAAGCATAACTAAATCACAAGTAATTATCATGAAAGAGAAATTCAATTAAATTCCCTAATTTCTCAACATGGTATCAAAGCTAAGGTGTTGAAGACAAGAAAGGGATATTTGCAAAGAAGACACACAAGGATCAATTTTCAAGAATACATCAAGGCTAAAAGATGGATCTACTTTGTAAATTCTAGATCTAAGAAGATCTTCATTCATTCAAGAAGAGTAGCTTGTAGGGAATTAGTGAAACCTCAAGCCATCTCAAGAAGATCAAAGGATATATAGATAAAGAACATCATGTTGAATCCATCACCATCAACAACTATTTGGTGTTAAAGTCAAATCAACATTGTTGGAGGCATCATCAAGCCACCTTGCTGAAGTCATCATCATCATCATCAAGGATCCAAGGTGATCTATTGATTTACACCACTCTTGAAGAAGTCAATCTAAGAGGGGGCTTATACTACTATCTATATCATCATCATCAAGGAAGTTGATAGAAGGAGAAGGCTTATGCACAAGTAAGTATCTGAATGTCTTTATCTATATCTGTTAAAATGTCCTTGTGTAAGGAAAGTAAAAAAAATTATGGAACTACAAACTTTCTTGCATGGAAGATAAGGACAAATTTAAATTTGATTCAAAATGAAGTAATAAATTATGTCAAAGGATCAATAGTTGAACCTTAAAAAGAATGTACTCAATCTCATGCCAAATACATGAAGGGAGATATAAGAGCTCGAAGGATTCTTATAGAATCCATAAAGGACTCTTCATTCCCTATGTATCAAATCCAGAATCCTCAAAAGAAATATATGATAAATTGGTGGAGCTATTCTCAGTAAGTACTACAGGGAAAATAATGTCTCTGAGAAAAGAACTATACAAGTTGAATATGTCAAGAGAGGATGGAATCAATTCATATATTATGAATATTTATGAAGTACGAGATCAACTGCAGGAATTGGGAGAAGTAATGTCTGATGAAGAAATGACTACAGTTGTGTTGAATGCTCTACCAGAGGGATGGGGAAACTTCACTTCAAGCATCTATGGGAAGAAAGAACTAACACCATTCTAGGATATATGGTCTCTATGTGAGTTATAAGAGATGAGGTTAAGAGTTAAAATTGATATAGGACCAAATGAAGAGAATCAAGCATATGTTTCCATGTCAAGGAGGAAAAGAAAATTTGGTAAGCTTGGTCCTCGGAAGAAAAGAAGAAACATGGATAGGTTTGATGCTATAGTTTTAATGAACTTGGGCACTATAGAAAGGATTGTCTAGAATATAATAAGGACAAGAGGAAAAGGGAAGAATCCCATGTCGTTGAAGAAATGGAAGAACCAAATTCAAAGAAAGCTAAGAAAGAAGAAGTGAAAAATCTCTATTATGATTGAGATCATCTTCCTATTTAAGAGGTATTTGTCGGTCGTAAAATAGTATGTTAAGAAGCATTGTATATTAGATAGATACATCACTTTAGAATTGGCATCCTGATGGAAGCATTAAAGTATTACTTGTCATGGGAGGATGTCTGGAAACATTTATGTTGCATCTATGCTATCATATAAGAAGTGGCCCTTGGGAACCTCACTAAAAACAAAATTTATGTAAGGAAGTCATCTAGATCAATGGTCATCATTCAATAATCAATATGGAAACAGGTGCTAGCATTTTCTAATGGAATCCTATTTGGATTCACTGGTTAGAAAGAAAGAAAAAGGCTTCTTTAAGAATTCAAACTTGCAGAATTATGGGATTGGAATATGATGACATATTGATGAAGCAGGTCAAAAGAATGAAACTCTTTCATTCTAAGGAAACCTGTTGCAGGATGACTCAAAAGGAAAAGAATGAGGTACATATATGTGTGTGTGTGTGTGTGTGTGTGTGTGTGTGTGTGTGTGTGTTGACACTGGATGTTATGAATTCAAGTCATGTGGTTACAGGTAGTATACTTCTATCTTTAGAAGTATGATAAAAATAGAAAGCATAAACTCTTCCGATGCACGTGTTTCCAAAAATGCATGATCTACACTAAATGAAATCAACATAATATGTCCTCATATGGAATATGAGGTGACTGTACATTATCAAGGAGTCGCACAATGAAATTTCATGGGAAAGAAATAAAAATACATGGAGAAATAAAAATGAAGAGATTGTGGGAAGTACAACCATGGAAAGAAGCAGTCAACATCCAAGGAAGCCAAGAAGACTTGAATAGAAAATCTCCTGGAAATATATGTAGACTCTGATAGAAGTCTAGAAAACCCTTGACAATACATATCTTTAGGAGATGTGTCAATCTATAAACAAAGGATGTTGATGCCTACAAGAAGATGTCATGGTGAAAGATCATCACTAAGGTAACTTTTGATTTAAAAGTTCATATTTATAATTAATTAATATATTATGAGCTTATGCATGGTTGCCAAAGGGAAGTACATGTCTTCCAAAAATTGATAAGCATATGACAGGATGAAATATCCTTGGGAGAAGTATGGTTCAAAGAAAAGCAGCATTGCATGAAGCTAGACCAAATGAGAAGATTGATGGATCACTTTCTGATAGAAGACATGAATCTTGAATGAAAGTGATGGATGATTTGTGCCCTATATAGAGATCCCAAAGATGAAGACGCCTCAACAACAAAGAAATTCATGACATTGAAGGAAGGAGTTCTTCATGAGAAGCTGGGTGTTTTCATCATTGTTGCTACACGTCCCTGATTAAGAGGGAACCTAGTAATAAGTTTATTACTTGGAAGAAACTCGGAAATTCATAAGCCAAGAGGTAAGAATATGTACATTCCTTTGTGGAATATCTCCTCCCTAGTTGAGAGGGAGAGATAGACACATCATTTTGGTATTCACCCGGAAGACAGAATGCAAGATTGGGTGATCATATGGCATCTGATACTCTTTTGGGATGTATTAGGGCATCCACAAAAAGGGTAGTCTTGAAAGGACGGATGTTCTTTGAGGACTGGGAATCCAACATTAAGAATAGTCATGATGGACATATCTTATATGAACCCGGGTGGGATATGATCCGAGAGAGATAATGATGAGGGTATCTACTCATCATTGGTCTCACCAGCATTGTAGCTCATGGTCTTGTGGAGATATGGAGTTGTTATTCAAGGCCTTGCACTATAAAAATGCTGGTTAATATGATGCTAGACAGATGGGATTACCAAACAGATTCTTCAAATTGAGAGTGACCATGTACCATTATGAATACTTCCCTAGTTAAGAGAGAGTTTTTGAAAGTGTAAATAGGTTCAGTCTTCATAATGACTTGTAATTATGAATTTGTGTAATGATGAAGACAAAGATAATAAAATGTATTTTGTAAATACTTACTTCATGGGTTTCATGAGCAAGGAGTTTTTATTATAGTTCAAAGACTTCTTCTTGATGTCTTTAGGGGTTGTCATCTTATCATAAATATGTAATTTAGAAGTCATGTATATGAAGTTTTGTTACACTTGACAAATTATTGACGTAATTTGTATGCTCCAAGACCCTCTCTGTATGTTCCTTGAAGTCGGCTTAGTTCATGGTTAAGAAATTCTCCTTATCAATTCGGCTTCATAGCAAGAGATCATGTCGGGCTAAAGAATGGAAAATAGTCCCTATAAATAGCCAAGACTGCGGCCTCATAGGCCACCTAGCGTCTCGGACACCTCTGCAATATAGATGTAGATTACAGTGCAGAAGTTCAAGGGTTATAAAACGAAGAGTTAAGGGTTAACACAAGAGTGAAGATAATTCTGCGGTCAAGTGCAAAGAAAAGAAGACAACACAGCGAGGAAGTAAGCAAAGGGAAAGGTACTCTATTTGATCTTTTTTTTGGGTCAATAACCTTGGATCTTTGTTTTGGATATCTGAATTACAGTAGGTGTCTTGAAAGCGCAGTAAAAGGAACTTGCAAGGAGTGCAAGGTCTCTTACTTGGTCATTATATCTCGGATAAATCAGAAGCATACAACAAATAAGAGAGTCAACAAGGTGTATAAGAAGGAGGATAAGTCCAAAAGAATTAAAGGTCATATATCTCAGTGAGACCGAGAGTTACTACAACATATGATCAAGTTCGGTCTTGAGCTGAATAAAGGAAAGATAAGTGCTGGAAACTAAAATAGGTAAAGGACTCTAAGAGGCCGAAGCTAGGATCGAAGGAAGAAGCTTATTGTCTAATAGGAACCGAGTTTCCTAGTGCTGGTGCAAAGTAGTGCAAAAAATAAATTCAACATAAGGAACCTAGAAGATCAATGACTAGGGCCTTGAATGCATACTAGTGTCAAGGGTCTATGGCATGGTCTTGGTACTCATCAAGTGATGATCTATAAGAAGAATGATTATCGGGTTTTCCTCTCCAAGAGGGAGAGGTTTTGGCCCTGGCTTGAAAGCCTAAATATTTTTGTCTCTTGTGCATTTGATAATTGACTTGATGAAGAACGTAGTAATCTAACAAAGATATGATCTAAGTGAAATAATCATAACGAAATCACAAGTAATTATCATGAAAGAGAAATTGAATTAAAGCCCTAATTTCTCAACACATAAGACATTTTTCTAAATTAATCAATTTAATTAAAAAAGGTAGAAAGTGCATAACTACTTTTGAGATAAGCTTCAACCTTTGATTTATGACTACCACTAAGATTACTCTAGAATATTCCACTAAGGTTAAGTCCTTACCATCCACCTAATAATTATTGATAATTAAATTAAATTTTTGGAAACCCTAATTCAAAATAGACTACTAAACCAACGACAAAAGTTAATATATTTTATCCAAAATTTCCATATACTAATCAAATATATACAAAAAGGCTTATTTACTAATGCTTCATTATGCAATACATTATGCCATAGTACTAGTAAATTTCAAGTGAAGTAGAAAAACCATAAGTTAACTGAAACCATCAAGAGGATGTGGAAGTATTAATAGCACTATAAAGGCTAAATTGACTCGAGGTGCAAGATTCATGTTCTTCCACCCCAACGAGGTATTCGTTTATAATTAAAAATAATGATAATAATAATATGGTTATAATTTAATTATTTTTTTATAATTTTTTTATTTTAATTTTTGAAATGTAGGGTGTATGATGAAATACATGTTTTGATGTCAATTGAAATTTACCATCTATTCAATTTATATAATACACTAATAACTAACTCGATTACAAGCCACTTCATATTCTTAATATTACACTTTATTTTAATATAAATAAATTGCACTTTGCTTAAGTGATCTCTTGAATTCCAGTGATATTCATTTATTGGTCATCCTTGACGATACAATTATGGTTTCGTTTTTTTTTTCAATTTTTATCCTTTCCCTAGGAAGAGAACACAATGGATTATCCTTTTGATCATCATTTTTTTTTTTTGACTAAAAATTAGGTTGCATTATATAAATTTAACATTGGAAAAAGGTCGAAGGAACTTAAATTGAGTGGTATGGCACACGTTTCGTGTCCCCCATTACGTGGGTTCAAGGCTTCGGAGACATGTTTCCCTTAGCACAATTATTAAATTGTTGTTCTACTTGGTGAAATAGTGGCAACCCTGTATACGAAGTTACCAATTTTTTCAAGGAAAAATGTACTCATTCCTTTATATATATATATGTGTGTGTGTGTGTGTGTGTGTGTGTGTGTGTGTGTGTGTGTTCCATTTTCAATACATTTGATTAAGTGTGGTTCGTTGAACGCACGAAATTAGAAACCAAATACAATTGTATATTAATTGATCTCAAGGAATGGTGTACATGATGTACATATAAATACATATAGAAATCATTGGGTTCAGGTTTCGAGTCTTCTTGAACTTCAATAACTACTCACCATAATACAAACCAATCCAATCATTAACCCTAAGGATTAGTTGTCTAACATTCACCCCTTAATCCGAAGGGATGTACCAAAGTCCAAGAAGGAGAGCTCAAAATGTAGAAATGCATCTCAGCCAAGAGCTTAATGTCTCTCAGAAATGGTTTTTAAGGATGACCATAAACCAAGATGGGAGAACTCAAGCTCTCAACCAACACCAACTATGGAACCTTCATAACAGTTTTCAGAACAACCAAAAATGTGGTTTTAAGGTGACCACTAACTTTGGAACAATCAATGTAGTTCCTCGAACAATTCTGAATCTGGAAGTGCTTGTTCACAAACAACTCAATCAACTGAAGTCTCACGACTCTAGCTCTAACTGGTACAGGTTGTGGCTCAGTGGATTTTTAACTCAGACTCACTTTACATCTTGAACTCGAACCTATAGTATACTATCAACAATTCCCCCCTTGTCAAATATAGGGTGAGAAGTATTATTCATCACTACAAAGTTGGTCATCACTCTCTAACAAATCCTATCGTGTGACTTGTAAATATTCTTGGTCATTTTAGACCATTTCCAAGAAGCAATCCATCTGAAATTTAGCTTCTCTATAATAGTAATCTTCTTTATAGAATCTCTATTTAAATGGTGATTACGCTTTCCACAGTGCTCACATGGGTGAAGATCAAAACATCGATCTTTCACTTGTCCAACTCCATTACATTGTTGGCATCTATCAACTTGATCTGAAATAACACCATCCAGAAATGTTGCACTTCGAAATTGTATAGGTTTTGAAAAATCCGAAATGTGAAAAGAAACATCCAGGATATCTTTATTATACCCCAAACTAGTTCTATGTTTGTTATGTGTAATCTCTTCCCACGGTATTATAAATTTTTTAGGAATTGGAAACCAAATACAAATTTATATTAATTGATCTTAAAGAATGATGTACATGATGTACATATAAATACATATAGAAACCGGTGGGTTCAGTTTCTGAGTATTCTTGAACTTCAATAACTACTCACCGTAATACAAACTAATCCAATCATTAACCCCTTAATCCGAAGGGATGTACCTAATTCCAAGAAGGAGGGCTCAAAATTCATAAATTCATCTCAACCAAGAGTTAAATGTCTCTCAAAAATGGTTTTTATGGATGACCACAAACCAAGATGGGAGAACTCAAGGTCTCAACTAACACCAACTTTGGAACCTTCATAACAGTTCTCAGAACAACCAAAATGGTGGTTTTAAGGTGACCTCTAACTTTGGAACAATCAATGTAGTTCCTCGAACAATTATGAATCTGGAAGTGCTCGTTAACAAACAACTCAATCAACTGAAGTCTGACAAATTTGGCTCTAACTGGTACAGGTTGTGGCTTAGTGGATTTCTGACTTGGGCTCGCTTTACATCTTGAACTCGAACCTATAGCAAACTATTAACAATTCCCCCCTTATCGGATACAGGGTGAGAATTATTCTTCATCACTGCAAGGTTGGTCATCACTCTTGAACAAATCATATTGTGTGACCGGAAAATATTCTTGGTTGTTTTCGACCATTCCCAGAAATGGTTTTTAAGGATGACCACAAACCAAGATGGGAGAACTCAAGGTCCCAATCAACACCAACTCTGGAACACTCATAATAGTTCTCAAAACAGCAAAAAATGTGGTTTTAAGGTGACCACTAAATTTGGAACAGTCAATGTAGTTCCTCGAACAATTCTGAATCTGGAAGTGCTTGTTCACAAACAACTCAATCAACTGAAGTCTTGAAACTCTAGCTCTAACTGTTACAGGTTGTGGCTCAGTGGATTTTTGACTCAGCCTCACTTTACATCTTGAACTCGAACCTGTATCAGACTATCAACAATTCCCCCCTTGTCGGATACAGGGTGAGAAGTATTATTCATCACTGCAAACTTGATCATCACTCTCAAACAAATCCTGTCGTGTGACCTGTAAATCTTCTTGGTTGTTTTAGACCATTTCCAAGAAGCAATCCATCCAAAATTTAGCTTCTCTCTAGTAGTAATCTTATTTCTAGAACCTCTGTTTGAATGGTGATTACACTTTCCACAATGTTCACACAGGTGAAGATCAAAACATCGATCTTTCACTTGTCCAACTCCGTTACACTGTTCATCTATCAAATTGCTCTGGAACAACACCATCCAAAAATTTTGCACTTCGAAATTGTATAGGCTTAGAAAAATCCAAAATGTGAAAAGATACATCCAGGATATCTTTGTTATACCCCAAACTAGTTCTATGTTTGTTATTTGTAATCTCCTCACGGTTTTATGAATTTTTTGGGAATTGGAAACCAAATACAAATGTATATTAATTTATCTTAAAGAATGATATACATATAAATACATATATAAATCGTTGGGTTTAGTTTCCGAGTCTTCTTGAACTTCAATAACTACTCACCATAATACAAACTAATCCAATCATTAACCCCTTTATCCGAAGGGATGTACCTAAGTCCAAGAAGGAGGGCTCAAAATGCAGACGTTCATCTCAACCAAGAGTTGAATGTCTCTCAGAAATTGTTTTTAAGGATGACCACAAACCAATATGGGAGAACTCAAGGTCTCAACTAACACCAACTCTGGAACCTTCATAACATTTCTCAGAACAACCAAAAATGTGGTTTTAAGGTTACCACTAACTCTGGAACAATCAATGTAGTTCCTTGAACAATTATAAATCTGGAAGTGCTCATTCACAAACAACTCAATCAACTAAAGTCTGACAACTCTGGCTCTAACTGGTACAGGTTATGGCCTAGTGGATTTCTGACTCAGGCTCACTTTACATCATGAACTCGAACCTATAGCAGACTATCGACAATTCCCCCCTTGTCAGATACAAGGTGAGAAGTATTCTTCATCACTGCAAGGTCGGTCATCACTCTCGAACATATCATGTTGTGTGAACTATAAATTTTCTTAGTTGTTTTCGACCATTCCCAAGAAGCAATCCATCCGAAATTTAGCTTCTCTCTTGTAGTAATATTATTTCTGAAAATTTGTTTGAATGGTGATTACACTTTCCACAATGCTCACACGGGTGAAGATCAAAACACCGATCTTTCACATGTCCAACTCTGTTAGGTTGTTGGCATCTATCAACTTGCTCTAGAACAACACCATCCAAAAATCCTGCACTTCGAAATTGTATAGGTTTAGAAAAATATGGAATGTGAAAAGATACATCAAGGATATCTTTATTATACCCCAAACTAGTTCTATTTTTGATATGTGTAATCTCTTCCCACGATATTATAATTTTTTTTGGAATAACAAGCTTCTTATCAATACTCTCGGCTGCATCCAATTTTTTTTTTGAAATAGCTTCATTACTCTTTGAATGTTGTTTTGAATTAATATCGCCTCGATATACTTCCACAATGCTCACACGGGTGAAGATCAAAACACTGATCTTTCACATGTCCAACTCTGTTAGGTTGTTGGCATCTATCAACTTGCTCTGGAACAACACCATCCAAAAATCCTGCACTTTGAAATTGTATAGGTTTAGCAAAATCTGGAATGTAAAAAGATACATCAAGGATATCTTTATTATACCCCAAACCAGTTCTATGTTTGTTACGTGTAATCTCTTCCCACGATATTATAAAATTTTTTGGAATAACAAACTTCTTATCAAGACTCTCGGCTGCATCCAATTTTTTTTTTTGAAATAGCTTCATTACTCTTTGACTATTGTTTTGAATTAAGATCGCCTCAATATACTTGAGACTCAATCTAGATAAATTCAAATGTCTCCAAAGCATCATGTAAATGAGCTGTAATATCAACAAGACGTACTTTGCTAAAATTTACAGTTACATCAATAGTAGAACTAATGAAATTGTTTAGGATTTCCAATACATTCTTAATTTGAGCCATTTTACTCAATCTCGGGTGTCGGTTTCAACCAAAAATGCACCCTCACAATTCAAAACAACAATAAATGGATCACCAAAACTTTGTGCTCAAAACAACAAGCGTTTGCCAATACAATGTACAACAATCATCCAAATCAACATAAAATTTCACAACTTATTTCTCTTAGTCAAAAGGATTCTTTAGAATTAGGCTAACCAACGGCAGCAATATAACAACAGTTAACAATATTTAACTTCAAATCCTCTATTAGATCTGTCAAATATTCTTTATCAAATCTCCCTTTTAAATTGTATTGTACTTTTCTTTGTGAAGAAATTTTCCCAAATACTGTTAGACACACAAAAATTGACTGTACTTTTCTCAAAATGTATCTTTAAACAAAACCACTTTTCTTCTTGCTAGATATATTTTTAATGCCATCAAACAAATTCAATTCATTATTCCTTCAGGCACAAGAATTCTATGTTCCTGTAATGATTGGCAAGAAACAACACTACGAAATTTCTCAAGTCTACAGTTCTATTCCACTCAAAATACAATCCAGGGAAAACTCTCATGACCATGTACTAGGTAAAAAGGATAAAATGCTTATGAATTGAATAGTGGATTCACCAGTCCCTATAATGATATTAAAAACATTATAAAAGCGGAATCAATGGTCTCTGATAAGTATCATCATTTTTTAAAGCAACTAGTTGTGGCTCACCATCTGCATCGGGCTTCTAAAAAACTTCAAGAGTCGCTTCAGGATGAGGGCAGACAAATTCCAAATAAACGAATGGAATCAATTCACTTTGACCTAACAACCACTACAACTTGTACACTCTTATTTAATATCCCCTAATCCCAGTCCATATATTTCAGAGCGTTAACATTTGTGCAAGCTTTCCTCCATAAAAGAACAACAACACTCTTTTTTTTACATAATTGAATCCCAATAAAACAATTAGACAATCAAATTGTAATGGTCAACAGAGAAGTTCTCTGTCGCACAATTCGACAATCTAATGGTCCCTGGAGGCACCCCACTTGTCAAGCTTTAATGTAGGCAGTGGTCTCGGGTGACGGTTTTGAAAAACCGTTCGGCGCGTGCTCCAAGTTATTACGGGGTGTTGATAGGAAAATATGTCTGGCCAACAGCAGGGGATCTCCCCGGTAAAAAGTCCCAATTAGACCTTGAACCGTTTGGAATAGGGATCCCGTCTGGGGTGTGGGTCTGGCTACTGCTTATTTTCTTTTCCTTTGGACTCGGGAGAACTCTGTGAACCTATGGACACATGCTTATTCACACGATACAGAACATCTGATTAATGAAGTAAACGAACATATACACTATGCGTAGCAAGCTGAGTTAGAAAGCATGGGGCCAAAGGAAGTGTTGTCAACATCACATCATTAGGGTCATGCTTATGCGCTATTCTAACCATAGAAGAAACAATTCTTTATGGCAGAACACCTTTCACTTCCTTAAAAGATGTGGGAGATAATACAAATGTTAGTACGCAAAGTTATTAACATTCGCAAGGAATGTGATATAAATTTAACATCATTAACACAAGTCTAGCAAACTATAATGCATTAAAGATGCTATTGGAAGTACAGTTTCGTTGATCAAAAGATGTTAGAAACTGAAAATAAAATACTCATAGTGTTCACACATTGACAACATCAGATCCAAAAATTAAATCTTCAAGTTCTTGTATTCATATATCAAAATGTATAATCCTTTTGTACAATATTGTCCTCCTTGAGTCTCCAAAGAAAAAAAGGTCCTTTACAAGTTCCCGAAGGAAGTATTTATAGAGCAAAGCTTGCCCATTGGGCTCCTTGACTTTTCGCCTTCCCGATGGTTGGGCTGCCTTGCGACCCAGTCTGTTCTGCGACCTGCGACCTGAGCCACTATTGCGACCTGTGACCTCATTGGGTTTTGCGACTTGCAACCCCGATCAATCCGCGACTTGCGACCTGTGACCTGAGGAAATTTGCGACCTGAGGGGTTGCGACCTACAGTTTTTCATCTGATCTTCTTGTGGAGGGTTCAGACTTTGCAGAACTCGATGTTTTCCCTGGTACTAGTATTTGGATTTCTCAACAAGACTTCTTTCCTGCATCATCGTTCCGTGAAAATGACCAGGTGCCTTTGAGCTTGTTGGGAAAGGCTCTTTGTGCAATCCAAAGGCTTCCACCTGCAATCACATCACATGGGTCACATGTCTTCATGATCTAACATTGATACTAAGAGCGTGTTTAATTAATTGCAAGAATGAAAATAATAAACTTAGACCCCTGTGTGGTCAAGTGTTGTGCTACTAAGTCATCGGAGAGAATGGCTAGGGTAAGCTTTCCCTGTGCCTTTTTTTTTTTTAATCACTGTAATGCAAATTGGTATCGCTATGGACCGAGTGTGGAATGCAGACCCAAATGTAAATTACGACATGCGTTAATGATGCCTTCTCCAAAATTGATTCTCTGGCAGACTCTCTATTTCCGTGTAGGCAATGTAGCCCCATGATATAAATGTAGGACCCTTTTCATAAGAGGCATCACAGCTACACGGATAACAACAAGCATGGATTGGACTAAATTGCTCAGCCTTTTCTCTTTAACTCTGACTAGGAGCAAATCATCAATGTGTTTTCGAGGTCGAAAGCATTTCCATTCATATTGGTGGTCGGGCTTCTCAAGTCTGAAAACTTAAATGGTTCCAACTCATTCAGCTCCTTCAATGCCTGGTTTTTTAAGGATAATGGATGCGATTCATATCCGTTCGTGTACACCCTTGCTGTATATTTCCGTAACTCCGACATGCTAGCCTGTTTCTGCATGCGTTTATTTGCACCTTTTACCAATTTTTTTCACTATCTGCAAACCATCCCAAAAAGTCTATTTGGAAAATGCCATGTAGATTTGAACCGATCAACATTGGGATTCTCATTCTCGGGCGTAGAAAATTCATTTACTAAACCTTTGATATCTCCCTTTATGAACAATACAACCATCAATGTGCCAAAGAGCCCCCAACTATTCTTGTAAACTTGTTGTTGATCGAACAGGTGCTAAAACTGGCATAGAAGCAACATCGTCCACACACAAACCCATCTCGCCCATGCAAGAACAATTTTTGTCCTAACTCACCCCTCCTTCTGCAAAATCATAAATGCATGTATACATGAGGACGGTGGGCTCTGCAACTCCAATAATTAGCGAGGTTGTCCACCATCAATAGAGTGTAGGATCCCACAGATAACATTGAGTAAGAGTTTTTTTTTTTTTTAATTCTTGTTTCATGCCTGGGAACTAAAGGGATATCGATCACCATGCTTCTCCTCCAAAACATGAATGCCATATTTCTATCTAAAGGAGGTCGCAAATCTTTATGGGAGTCACACGATTGGGTGGTCGCACCTGCTACGGGCTTTCTCGGGCTGCGACTTCGCAACTCAGTGGAGGTCGCACAATCGGGTAGTCGTGAAATTGGTAGACTTCCTTCGGGGTGCGACTCTACCACTTGGCGACTTGGGAAGGTCGCAAAGTCGCAAATATCTTTGAGTCGCATTGTTCGTGTCTTGAGGAGAGTTGCAACTATGCGACTTGGTGAGAGGTCGCAGGGTCGCATGTTACTGCTGCAACAGATTTGCGATCGCGTGGCTTAATAGCACACTGCTTCCTTGTTGAATCGTGCAATGTTGAAAATAGGAGGGATGAGATGCCACGATATAGGCAGACCGTGTCTTGTGTGACGCAAAGGGTAGCAATTTTTCCATCAGCGTGCAATTGTTTAACTTCACGTTTCACCATGGTATCTCTTCGTCCAGCGACCTATGATAAACAAACCATAATTTCCTTCATCTGTTAATGAACGCAGAAAATATGTGTTTCCTTAGCGCGTTTGACCTGTTATTATTTTTTTAACTGAGCATTGCCCTGATGCTAAAACACAACATTCAACCAATCTTCAAAACGGGCTCACGCATATTAATCGCGCGGAAAACCTCTCCATGGTATGTACAAGGGAAGGCACGGTCATGGGCTAGATAAGCATGCAATCTCTATCAGCCTCTTTGGAAACATCATCGATCATCGTTATTTCTGCTGACAGTTGGAATTTTTGACCAGCGACCGTGAACAAATATCAAGAGTTTTGATGGGGAATGAGACGCGTGGGAGATCATTATTGCTGGAAGTAAAAAAGATAATGTTGCTTAAATGGCGTTGATTATGGCATATGGCCACGTTATTAAGTGGCCCATGCCACAAAAATCACCATCGAATCTGTGTTTTCTGATTAAAAACGATTTTCCAACTGTGCTTATCGTAACCTCCTCCTAGCTTATCATTTACTACTTCATTTCCATTAAACAAAGGTTTTTCATTTAAAAAGAAGGAAAATGTACGTATCATGTGTTAATGATAAATTAACTCCATTAATTGGCATGCAATTTCGGTTGAGCGTTGAAATTGTTCAACATGTCTTTCCCATCGTTCCCTTTTCGATCCAATCTCTTAATGCCGAGGAGGTTTGCAAATTATTTTCCTGGCAACTTCCCAATAAAAACTCGCCATTGTCAATAATTATCGAAGATTGTGAATGATATTCACCAATGTGGAGGTGCTATTCTGGCTAGCATTGAAGAATGTGGCCTCCAAGGGAGTGTAGAGGGCATTTCCTACGTGCTTACCATCCCTCAAACCAAACGTAGTAGCAAGACATAACGTCATTTAAAATTCATTTGATTTCAGGAGTATATACCCTCCCATGAATTTTATCTGACATGCGTTACACATTTACCTTAGGAAAGTATCCAAGTGCCATACATTGGTTAATGATCGACATGTCTCCATGATCATTGCTTGGCTCACGACTCCAATCATAGGCCATCTAGCAGTTTCTGGCATTGAAAAGAAATAGCCGGTTGGATTAACACATTGATGGTGTTGTGAAATGCAAGCAGCTCAACCCATGTAAGCTACAATCAAGGCAGGATAAACCATAAAAGTGAGAGAGATTGACAATTGTGAAAAGTGCCCAAAATCTTCAAATGTTGCCTCTGAACCTGTGAGACATAATAGAATGCCACCCAAATATTCCCATCCTTCAGACCGGGTCTTCCTCATAAACTGGTACATAGCATATGGAGAGAGTGCAAGATAAATTTTTGGTTTCCAATGAATAATGTTATATAGACCGAGTGCACTGATACATAGAGGCCAAATCATAACAATTTGGGCAACGACGAAACCTATCCGATGTGTCCCATAGTGTTGCAATGCAAAAGAAGGCAAACCAAAATACAACATGAAATAGGAGCCAGTACATATTCATGTAGGTGTTCCGTCGCAACAACTTCAAAGCCTCAGACTGCAAAATACACGTAAATGGTTGGTGTTAGCACACCGTCTCCAATAACCATACAAGTGCCCAGCAAAGCTACAACCAGCAGCGCAGACCAAAGGCTTATATGCTCTTCAAGAATCTATCTTATTCTTGACCCTTTCCTCGTGTGGGGAGGGAGTTCCATTTTATATGTCGAAAGTTCCTCATCAGCAATTCGGGCATTTTGTCAGCAGACCCACTTAGGCGTGCCTGCATAACAAAGAATACAATGCAAAAACTCCTCCTTTGCCATTGTCACCAGCTTTCGACACTATAAAGACATACTTGAATAAAGGCACCAAAGTTAATGTCCGGAAGACGAAGGAAAATGCTCCAAGTATCTCTTCACTTTTTCCGGAGTGTTAAATGTCTTCAGCACAAGTACTTCTGAAGACATAAAGCGGGGAGATACTTGAATTTCCATGGACAACACCAATACTCTGATATGCCAATGCCATAACACTCTTCCATGATTCTTATATTTCGCAACGAAATGAGTCTAGGTATCCGATGTGCATCAGTGAAGAATTTTGTTGCATCGGTCAACCATGAACAATTCTTTCCTTGATCCTTTATTTGAATGAACATACACTACACCATCCTCCATTTGAAAATAATGTTAACTTGCTCCTCCTTCTCACTTGTGGACGTATCCTTGTCATCTGCCTTAACAATGGTCTTCAATGGAAGCCTTAAGTCTCATCCCCACCCAGGCGGGGACATGTGGATGAAAGTGTCCTGTTTCACAGCGATAACCTTGTTGTTTAGCTTCAGTGCATTTCCCTCAGTGTGGTGATGACATTGATGAGTATATCATCCGTGGGATTTACCTGCATGAAACATTATAACATTAATTAGTTCACAGTTACCCTTTAGAGAACGTTGCCCCCAAATAATTAACATCAGATTATGAGCTTGGTGAAGTACCCAAACAAAGTGCCTAAACAATCCATGGTGAAAGAGCTTTTAATGTAAATACAAAAAGTTTTCATTTGAATGTATGCATGGCGATCCCTTCACATGGCGCGGCTGCGGTAAGAGTATCTCGTCATGATGGTGAGAAGGCTCACGAGGGGCTTGGGACAGGTTACGAGGATGTCATTGTCTACAGGCCAACCTTAACAGCTAAGCGAGGAGGGGGGACCCGAAATTTTAAATACACCCAATATTTTGGGTGCTGTTGTAGCGACTACAACCAATAGTGATGTCGTAAACTGCCTGATACATTTTTAATTAAACTTTGAAACCATAGCTTAAACTTTGAATCTTCAATTCAGATTTTGAGCACTGAGATCAAAACAAAATTGATGCTTTCGATGCGGTGAAAATTCATGTATTAATTTCCAACGATTCCAAATAAAATGAATCTCAGAAAAGATTTAAAGTTTGCAATGGTTTTCAAAACCATCATTGCATAAAAGTAGTTAGAGTAATATTACCATACCTTCTTCACTGCATATTGAATTTCGTTGTACCATAACTTTACTTTGACCTTAATCATCCAAAGTTTCCTTATGGTTTCAAATACACAGGTCGACTTTCATTTTTTCACGAAAAACTTTTGCATCAACAGTATGCAAATGATTATAAAGTGGCAACTACAAAATTTAAATGGCAGACGGAGGCTAGTGGTAGAAAAACATCAAGCATCAAATACTATTATTTCAAAACTTGAATATATGCATAATGAAAGAGAGGTGAAGGGCTAACGCATTCTGACACCGCCACTCCTTTTGCACCGTCCGCAACATGCTTTCATAACTTAACTTTATTGAGGACATCATCGCGGTGAACTCTTGGCCCTCTATTGCTCCTGATGCTCTTTTCTGTCAGAAGGGAAACCCATGGACAATGTCGACTTCAAACAACATCTGTCCCATTTAACGATACTTGTAGACTCAATGCACCACTGTGGGCCCTCAACATGTGCAACTCCTCCTTCAACATTCAGAGTGACACCATCATTCACCCTCAGGAGCACAAACATCCATGGCCACAAAACTATTGGCTCATCACCTCGAACTAGCACTATGATACCATTGCTAAACGCACAAGATTGGAAACCAAATACAATTATATATTAATTGATCTCAAATAATGATGTACATGATGTACATATAAATACATATAGAAACTGTTAGGTTCAATTTCTAAGTCTTCTTGAACTTTAAAAACTACTCACCATAATACAAACTAATCCAGTCATTAACCCTAAGGATTAGTTGTCTAACATGATCTTATTGTGTAATGATTGTTTTTAGTTAATGCAGTGTACAAGATTTTATTTTTCTCTTTTTGAAGGCCAACTCTAGACAATGATGTGGATACCATACTATTTTCCCTCCTTTTGGGTTTTTATTTCCATCTCAATCCCGATTCCGTGTTCCACTAATGGCAAGTTAGAAGAGAAAACCATAAGCAATGTCAACAAAGTTAAATGTCGTTGATGGCCACTTGGAAAACTAGTTTTGTGCAACTATTTTCAGTGACTAGCACAAGAAATTCATTATTCTACTAGTGTCCCCCGTCCCTGTCATGTCTAATTGTAGATGTGAAAGACGACCATAATGAAAGTATTATATTTTTGTGAAGATAAACAATAATTTTAATGTACATTGCGATAGCCATGGGCATCTGGCATTTTCATTTGGCCTCATTATTAATAAATAAAATAAAATAAACATTTTAAAAATTAAAAAATTAAAAATGGTTAGTCGCATGAACCACAAACATTTTCATTTGACCTCATTATTCATGATTTATTAGTAATGAAATAAACACATACCCTTTGCATTAGTTAATGAAGATAAGACACTGAAGGCAAGTTTGTGTTCCGCATTGAATAAAGATAAGACAGTGAAGGCAGGTTTGTAGTGGCTTTTTACTTATACTCAACATCACTCTAATTAATTGATTATAGTAAATAAGTACCATGTAATGATTAATTTGTATGGATGAAATTTGATGAGAAAATTACAGTGTTATGAGGTGATTTTCCTATCCAATACAGTTTAAAAATTTACAAAAGGGTCAAAGAGATGTGAAAACCCTCAAATTTAACAAATAAGTCAATTTTAAAATTCCAACCTTGTTTGCATACTCTTCATTGGTGTGCACATTTATTTTCACTTCGTCGTCTTCACTCACAATACCATTATGAAAGTCTATTGTGAGTTCCAGTTATGCAAAGGGGAAAAAATCTTGCGCTCCAACGACTTTCAAATTTTTTTCTTCTTTCAGATCTTCGTGTGTTGTGGAATTTCCCAAATTCTAGACTGACCCGAAATGCTACATGTCGCACCGCCATGACAAAGTTGTTTATTCTTTCTCTTTGGGTTCACATG
Source organism: Pinus albicaulis (assembly GCA_034641835.2). Lineage (NCBI taxonomy): Eukaryota > Viridiplantae > Streptophyta > Pinopsida > Pinales > Pinaceae > Pinus > Pinus albicaulis. The sequence continues at coordinate 85,407,982 of CM076574.1, forward strand.
AATCTTCGAGTCTATTTTTTGTTGGAGGGAATGGCCTCCACGCTAGTTTTAATACAATTTTTACCATTTATATTTTCGTTTTGTTGGAGTTAATTTATAAAAACAAATATAACTTTAAACTTCTTTACAAAATTTTAAATAAAAAGGTTTATAATATTTTATAATGGTTAAGTATTTATAATATATATTTAACATGAGCGTTTTTTAAGTTTTAAGTTATATCTAACTATTATATTAAAATATTTATAATATAAAAATAAATAAACAACTTTTTAACTAATTTTATTTGTGTAATTATTATACAAAATTTATTTTAATGTATCATGATTATAATAATATTACTATTGGTAAAAATAGTTTTATTTTTTAATAATTTTATTCATTATCTTTATTTTTTTACAATTTTTTAATTATTGAAATGTTTATTTTTTTAAATGCAATCATTATTGTTTTATCATTTATGACGTTTAGACTAATTGGTTTATGTGGGTCTAGTCTTCATCTGGTGAAAGGTTCAAATTTTATGAAGAGAAGTTGAGGATACATTTCTTAAAGGGTCATTTCAGCAATTTTGGAAAACACAATTTTTAGCGAACTTTAGAAACCCCAACCCAATAACAACTAAAGCGAAATAATAGTATACAAATCATTATACTAACAGGTGGCATTCAGACATAAAAATCAAGTGCGAGTGGACGTCATGGTACATGGAGCAACATAAAAATCAATAAAAATCAAGTGTGAGTGGACGTCCATGGACCATGGAGCAATGTCTCACAATTTCTTAAGCCTCAATCTAATTTTTAGTTTCATCACAACAAAACAAATTATGTGCTTCTTTCAAGCGTTAAGACGCTAAAGCTTCATCTACATGACAAGACAACCTTATCGCTTGTTACTGTATCTCGTGATTTTTGGTGGAAGAAGATTTTGATTGCAACACTCAATCCTACCAGATCAGTCACCTACCTCTACTATCATTTAATTTGGCTTACATTAAGATTATTATTTAAACAAAACTAAAATGATTTTAGTCTATTATTTTTAAAGAAGTTTTTTTGCTGTTGTCAACATTTTTATTATTAGAGTAAATAACCTTCATACCTATCAAATATTTTTAAATTTGGGTTATTAATTTATTTACAAAAAAAATACTTCTTTATTTTATCAACACTAAAATCTCTCAATAAAATTTAGTCAAAATGTCTTTAACAATCTTGACATTATAAAAATAGCCCCCACTTAAATTTAACTACCACTCATATAGTCTGGCCACAGCAAAAGCATTGACAAAAGTTAACCAACCCTGATGTCAGAATGAATTTAGGCACTACAATCACCAGTCATGGTTTGGCCAATCACGTCCTCCAATTCGTCTACCCCCACATTTTCAAGTAACAGCACCTGCCACAAGGAGAAAAGAAAATATGATGCATTGTTTTAATCTAAATTTTAATCGTATCACTTCATTTACAATGAATCCGTGGAAGACACTACATACATTATTATCTCAAAACCGAGAAAATGAAAAGTGTGTGTTAACATATGTAGTGAATGGCCTGATGGAAACAACAAATATTTGAATTCAAGTTGGTCTCCAACCGTATTGATTCTAGGGCTCCCGTTAAATTTATTAATAAATCTATTAATACGCATGCATCTTTCTTGCACTCCATGCACTCCATTTACACATGATACATTTCATCTTTTTCGGCTTTGCTAATTTCCACAATTTTTCCCTAAGTATCATTATTAACAACAAATTTTCCAACTGAACCAGCTCAAGCAAAACTAGAATTTCAAAATCACTTTGACTATGATGTACAAATATCAAATGAACGTCAATATGAGTATGATAATCTTCTCACAAAAGCACCTGAAACACTTGTGGAATTTCAAATTCACAAACCAAGCACGACTTAATTTTGAATTCACATCCTAAGCACATCTCTAAATTAAAATTCCAATTCCAAATTCGCATTCATTGTGAAGAGAAAATTCCATGATGATTGATTTTTTAAAATGTTTTTAAATTTACATTTTACCTAAATTTATAAAATATTATTTATTTTTTATTATGACTATTATGTAAATTCACTAAAATATAAAATACAATATTGAATACACATATAATTATAAACTGTATTAACTATAATAAAATAATAAAAACTACATTCTATTTGAAATAAATTTAAATGTGTTTTTTTTTTACAATAAAAATGTGAAAAACTACAAATAACATTCATAATGTTGCACAGATGGTCCCATGATGTCGTTAAATGCATCATGAATATATTCACAACACCATTTTAAAAACAACTATCCCTTCATAATCTTCTCACAAAAGCACGTGAAACTTGTGAAATTTCAAATTCACAAACCTAGCACGACTTAATTTCAAATTCACATCCTAAATACATCTCTTAATTAAAATTCCAATTCCAAATTCGCATTCATTGTGAAGAGAAAATTTCATAATAGATTAATTTTTTTTTTTTTAAAATTAAATTTACATTTTAATTAAATTTATAAAATATTATTTATTTTTTACTATTACTATTATGTAAATTCACTAAAATATAGAATAGAATATTAAACACACATACAATTATAAACTATATTACCAATAATAAATCTAAATATATTATTTTTGTTTGACAATAAAAATGTTAAAAACTACAAATAACATTCATAATGCATAACATTCATAATATTGCAAGGACGGTTCCATGATGTTGTTAAATGCATCATAAATATATTCACAACACCAATTTAAAAACAACTATCCATTTAGAAACGTATTTTTCGAGGCGAAATGATATTTTGATAAGAAGACAAAGTTGTCTTATAAAAAAAAGACTTTACTAAAAATTATAAATGACTTTACTTTTTACACCCACATTATTATTTACGATTGAATATTTACACAGCTCATGGGAAAATAATTTTCCCAATTGAGACAAGTACACCATGTGATAAAAAAAGTGATACAATTATATATATGTGAGGTCAATATAATATGATTGATGAAAACACTCGTAGGACAATTAAATTCTCAAGCTTCATGTTACTTTATTTAATATTTCTTATTTTTATAGTATTAAGTTTTATATTATATTATTAAAGTGTTTAGCTTAATGTTATTTTAATTAAAAAAATTTATATTTATGGTATTTTGCTTTATATTGCATTAAATATGTGATTGTAAGTTTTTTTCCTAATTTTTGTTTTAGGTTTTTACATATATCTATATAGATTTTTATTTTACCAAATTTTTATATTATTTTATTTCAATTTAATTATATTTAAACTATGTGGTTTATTATTATCATTTTTGAAAAATTTATTGATGATGATGATGGTTAACATTCACTGAGATCAATCTTTGGTCTATCAGACCTAAAGAAACGAATTATTTAGTTTGATTTAAGGTTTTATTTCTATGTTCAAAAAGCTTGGAGAGAAGCCTCCCGAGCTCATTATAATTTTGACATCTTAAAAGGCTAGGAAGGTCAGTATTGCAACAAAGATTATGAAATTGAGATGTAATGTGGTTGTACGCAGGGCACTCTAAGAGGAAGTGATTTTCATCCTCGATGTTCATATTCTCACAGAGATGGCAGATCTTTTCCATCCATGGTGTTTTAGGAACTGCCCAACAACCTGTTTCACTATGGAGCTCATGAGAGTTCATTCTAATCTTGGCCATATTAATTTTCTTCTTTGAGCTAGTTAAAACAGAGAGATACTTTTGATCTTCTAGAGTGGGGTTGATGGCCTCCTTATAATATCTTAATTTTCTTTTAGCTGTTAGACCTTTCTCACACCACATTTTTTATTTGAACTTAGAAGTAACAATTTTTTTAATGTTATTAATGTTTTGCAATGCCCCATTCTCGTCGATCTCCCAATGGTTTAACCAAGCCCTGGTGTCTTTATACCAACCTCGCTTGAGCCTTAGGTGATCTTGGTTAGAATTTAAAGCTAGCTTAGGAAGTCTAAGGTCTCCTATGCTATTGAGTTTGTGCTTGTAAAACAGAAGCCTGGTCATAGCTAGGCTCTCAATAAGGGAAAGACCCACTTCTATAAGGAGAATAGGATAGGGTGTATTGCTTTTAATTTTGAGGTTATATGTTATAAAACGCTTCTGGATTTACTCAATCTTTCTCTAGGATTCTCTAGAGATGCTGCAACCCCAAACCTCACATCCATATAAGATAACAGGAGTGACTAAAGTTTCAAATAGGAACTTCTTTCTATCCCACATTACGAGGTTGTTGTTTTACAATTATTTTCAAGACCAAAATAAGCTTTCCACCCCACATTAATCCTTTTCTCAATGCTATAGTTCCAGTTGAGCCTATGATGAATATCAATTCCTAGGTACTTTTAAGAAGACACTTCCTCCAACTTACTATTGTCATACATAAAATTAGCGTAAGTGTCCTTCTTGGATTTGATAATCATAACTTTTGTTTTGTCAGTGTTAACAGTCATACCCATGGTAGAGCATAAATCCTTAAGAAGTCTAAGTTGCTTATCAAGATCATATGGGAACCTTGCGAGAAGAACAATATCGTCAGCATAAAGAAGAACAATGATGGCTATCCCAGCTAATATCGTGCAAGCACAACCTGCTTCCTCTAAACAACCTTCTAGCTTGTCGATGTAAATTCCAAATAGGGTAGGGGAGAGGGGGCAACCTTGTTTAACTCTGATATTACACTTAATATCTTTCGACCACCCCTCATTTCTCTTTAACTTGGCAACTACATTCTCGTATAACCTTATAGCGATTGCTCTTATCTCGAGAGGAACATTTAGCTCTTCTAATCTATTCCATAGGTTGTTTCTAAGAACCGTATCGAAAGCCTTTCTAAAGTCCACAAAGTAGCAGAAGAGATTGGATTTATCATTGCAGAATTCCTCCACAATGATCTTAAGTGTAACGAGGTGGTCCATTGTTGAGTGCTTCCTTCTAAAACCCGCTTGGCCTTTAGCCCGCTTACCTCCACTTTCAAGCCATATGCTCAACTTCTTTTCCAAAATAATACCATATAACTTGGCTAAGAGAGGGTTGATCATAATTGTCTGATAATTAGAGGGGTTATTTATATCCCCACTTTTAAAAATAGGGATAATGAGGCTCTGAGTCCATGGTTTAGGGAACCCTTGCTTGACCACTTGATTGAAAAGCTTGTGGATGTGGGGGATGAGGACAGGACCTCCAATTTTTAATATTTCCACCTAGTAACCTTCAATGTCTTTAGCTTTCCCATTTGCCAGTCGTTTAACCCCAAAATCAATGTCTTCTAATGAGAAAACCTATTTCGTTGTGAGCAGGGTTTCAAAGTTATCCCTGACATTAGGAGATTCATAAAGCTTTTTAAGGTAGGAATTCCAGTCATGTAAGGAAATTTTATTATTATCTTCAGTTTTCCTAGTTAGAATCTGCCTCGAGAATTTCTTAGGAGCCACCTTAGAGAGGTGTAAGAGGTTCTCTTGTCTTTTACGAATATATTGCCTTTTTTTTCCTTTTAGTTAGGGCTTTGTAGATTTATCTTGTCAATTTTAAGAGATTCATCAAAAGCTTCTTTAATTTCTCTCCTCGCACTTTTACAATCTTTGTCATACCATGGGTTGGTTTTGCTATTTCTTTTATTACTTGAAACTTCAATTGAGAACTTGTTAATAGAATATGAGAGGGTTGTATTAAAATTATGATAGAGGTCATCTATGTTGTCTATACTAGATAAAGGAAGCAAATTAGTTTTTAATTCATTTAGAAAGAGATTGCTTTTATTTCTATCAAAGAGTAGGTTCTTTTGGCTATAAGGATTATCTTCTATGGGATCTCTATGCATGAAAAAATTGAGAGTTATAAGTAAAGGCCTATGATCAGAGTCAGGCTCGTGGTCATCTAAGATGTCAAAATTTATTATTTCGTTGTATAAAGGGAGATTGGAAATAACATAGTCAACCACACTGCTACCAAGCCCATGGATGCAGGTCATCTGGCTAGAATTGGGCCACTTCTTTAGACCATTGCAAATTATGAGATCCTGAGCACTACAGAGCTTGACTAGCTCCGACCCAAACAAATTATCCCCGAGGTCTTGAGAGCTCCTTTTGTACCGGCTAGCCAGAGTAAGGTCTTCGTCTAACCAAAGAGGGTTGGGGTTGGAATGATTGCTTAAAAGAATAGCTTGGTTGCTTGAAGTTAGAGCATTAAAGTCACCCATTAAAAGGATATTACCTTCATTCCTTAGGCTATAAATATCATTTTCTAAACCATTGTATGACTATTTTTATCTAGATTTTTTTTCTTATAGAATTCATAATTAATGGGGGGGAAATAATAGATTGATATGTAGGTCTTTTTATCATTAATGTCAGTAATCTCTATCCAACTATATTGGTTGTAAGGGTCGTTTTTATAAATCCTAGCATGGGGGGAGATGTTCTTCTTAATGTAGCAAGTTATGCCCCCAATGCCTCTACGGGAGGATCGCTTGTTCTAGGTAGACCACAGTGTAAAGCCATCTATGTTAGGGACCTTAGATTCTTCATGTTCCCAAGTTTCAACAAGCAATATAATATCAACATCATTTGAGATCCAACTTAGCTTGGGGCCTTTGTTCCATGGAAAGCCCCGACAGTTCCAAGAAAGAATTTGGAGCATGTTGAATTGATATTTATTACTATCTTTTTGGTTTCTATCTCGAATAACGGCTTTTCTATTTCTGATTATTGCCCATTTTCCTTCCTTCCTAGCTTCTTTTACCTTTTGAACCTCCTTTCTTAATTCTGCTTGATCTTCGAGAATGAGATCTTCATTTATAAATATTCTCGTTCCTTTTAGACTTGAGGTTTTACTAAGTATTTCATACTTATGGTCGGTAGAGCTCACCTTTATTCGGATTAGCCTTCCTTTATTCTCAGTTAATTTCCCCAACCTTGTTTCTTCTGTGAGACACATAGTTTCAATTTGTAATATATTATGTAATTCTGTCTGGGCTATGGCTAAATTATCCTCGTCTACCTCCTCTTTCAAACCGAATATTATAAGGTTCAAGGCTCTTTTGTTACGCTCATGGTCTGATTCGATCATTTTTTTCATTTCATATTTAATAGGTTTGATATCTAATTTACCTGCCACACTATTTAGGGTGAGATGGTTGTTAACTTTTTCTTCTAGTTCTTTAATCATGTCCTTCATTTTAAGACTCTCTATAGTATCAGCATCTCCTTGCTGGGATGTTTGGTTCATATCTTACTTCTTCTTTTTTCTATGACCTACAACCTAGTCTCCATTGCCTCCATTTTATTCTCCAATAGTTCTATTTTATTTTCTATTTGTTTTTGGATCTTGTCTTCAAGATATGTAAATTTGTTTTCTAGCATGGCTTCTAACTCGGTTTGTAGATTGACTTCTCTTTCTTCTCTACGTCTCTCTAAAGACTCTATATACTCATAAAGGCTCTGTAGAGTAACTGTGCTAGGTCTACCTTTGGTAATCTTTGGTAGTGGTGGTGAATTATTCATACTTGAGAATATATGAGTAGATATGTATTAGAAAGAGATAAGGAATGTGTGCACCTGATATCAACAAACCAGACAGCAGACCGCAAGTGCCCAGGATCGAACCGCAGCCCGCAGATCGGATCGGAGAAATCCACTGTAGAGATGTGTTTATGCCACAGATTCAGGTTGTCACCGCAGAAACCGCCAAAGAGACTGATATGCCGCAGCATTTATATGTGAGGTCATCGAGGTGTTTACACCGCAGATGAGAAACTTACACCGCAGATTCCAACCCTAATTGCAGATGTGAGACTTATATGCCGCAGCATTTTAAATGTGAGGTCATCGAGGTGTTTACACCGCAGATGCGAGACATATATGCCACAACGTTTTAAATGAGAGGTCGTCGAGGTGTTTTTAACATTAAAAATATCACAAATATATATATATATATATATATATATATGGAAAATTCATTATTATGAGAAAGTTTTTGATTTTATAAATAATTTTTTTTGTTGGTGTAATTTAATTTATTATTTATCTATAATTTTATTTTTCTTTACTTAAATAAATATATATGTAATTTATCTAATTTTTTGAAATATAATGGTATTATTATTATTATTATTGTTTGGAATTTTTTGCATATATGAATTCAACATTTATAAGGAATATAATAACATTTTTCCCAACCATTTAAGTCAAATACAATTCACAATTTTATATTAAACAAGAAAAAAAATTAGTTTAAATATTGATTTGAAGGTTATGTTATTTGAAATTAAATTTTGAATTTTATTATTTTAATTTTATCTATGTGGTTCATGGACCCGGGAGTGACCACTATGCCCACAGAACATTTGTACCAAACAGATCCACCCAAAGGAATCACTTCATGTCGGCTCGACTACGAAGCCTAGGAATCACTTCGTGTCAGCTCAGCTACGAAACCTGACCCTCGACGGCTAGAATATTGTTACATTAATTACATAAATAAGTGGCTAATTATATATTAAAAAATCATATTATTTTTATTTAGAATTCCAATGTTATTGCAACAATATTGCATGAAACAAAAAGAAACTCTACAAAGAAAAATTCATTTGTGAAAGGATGATAAAAACAACAATACTAATGATGACAATGACTATTATGAAGCTTGACCCTATGGTGTTGAGAGAATTGAACCCATGATCTATCAATTGCAAAGGTAAAAACTTCATGGCTAGAATATTGTTACAACCAATGAGGAAAAACTTCAAGGCTAGAATATTGTTACATTAATTACATAAATAAGTGGCTAATTATATATATATATATAATCATATTATTTTTATTTAGAATTCCAATGTTATTGCAGCAATATTGAATGAAACAAAAAGTAATGCTACAAAGAAAATGTCATTTGTGAAATGATGATAAAAACAACAATACTAATGATGAAAATGACTATGACAACAATAAAGAAGAACACATGATGATAATGATGATGATGATGGAAACAATGATGAAAGTAGTGCTTGGACCTTAAAAAGGTAAGAGAGTATATAGCCTTTTTTAGAATTTCGTAATGTGCTTGGAAAGCATTCCAAGATCGTCATATTTTTATTGAGTTATAATGTTAAGAAGGTTAGCTGAAAAATCTTTTGAAATTGAGATCTAACCTGGGTATGCTAGACATTATGTTATTTTACATCAAAATTTAAATATTATTACTTTGATTATATAAATATGTGGCTAATTTTAAACATAAAAAAAGCATATTATTTCTATTTAAAATTCCAATGTTATTGCAAAATATTGCATGAAACTAAAAGAAACGCTACAAAGAAAAATTCATTTGTGAAATGATGATGATGATCATAACAACAATACTAATGATGACATTGACGACGACAACAATGAAGAAGAAGAGCATCTGATGATGACGATGATGAAAACAATGACGAAAATAATGCTTCGACCTTAAAAAGGTAAGCGAGTACTTATATTATATATATCAAAAATAATTAAAAGATTCATTCCAAGATTGTCATAGTTTAATTCAGTTATACTGTTAGGAAGGTTGGTTTTGATTGAGGATCTAAATGCATGTGCAGTAAAAAAAAGTGAGTACTTATATTGAATCTATGTGCTCAGAAAGCATTAACAGATGCATTCCAAGATTGTCATACTTTAATTCAATTATACTCATAGGAAGGTTGGTAGTATGACAAATCTTTCGAAATTGAGATGTAAAATGGCTATATGCAACATTTTAAGTGAAACTATTTTTTATCTTTAACCCTCTTAATGTCACTAATTTGAAAATTCCTTCATTCGATGGTATTCTAGAACTGTCTAATGCCCAATTTCATTATGGAGCTTATGAGTATTTGTTCTTAATTTAGCAATGTTAATATTTTTCCTTTACACTAAGTCAAAATAAAGACATTTTTAATATTATGGATTAGGAATAATCACCTCCTTATAACAACATTTATATACGCATGAGCCAAATGAAAATTTTCTTACACCTCGGGATCTTATTTTTTGATTTGGGGATTTTGTGTGATTGTTTGTATGAGAATCTAAATGACCATATTTTTTATTTTGGGTTTTGTATGATTGCATATATGATTACTACCCAAATGACCATATTTCATTTCATTTTCAATTTCTTCTTCACCAATTCAGTTCTAGTCCACAACAATCTCCATGATGGATATTTTGATTTGATGTCTAGTAGTTCAATGAACTCCACCCCTTATTCTGGAGGAGTTGGAGCCGATAAAGTTCCCACTACCTCATCAGTTGAAGAAGGCTTGCATGATAAAATATGAATATTTTTCTCAATGTGATTTCCATTTGACATTTAATCACTATGCTCTTTTTTGTCTAAGAATCTCTTTTATGGTACTCTTTCATATATTATTGCCTTACGGCATTTTCTTTGCAACATTTGGTGCAATTGTTAGTATAAATAATTTATTTTTGTGTAATTTAATTTATAATTTATCTATAAATTTAAAATTAAATTAATTTATTAACATTATTAATTTAATTAACTATATTATTAAATTATATATATATATATATATATATATATATATATATATATATATATATTTTAAACACTAAAATTAACTGGAAAATATAGGGTAAATTCTAAAGCAACAATGAAGTTGTTAAACTTCATTACTAATTCAAATATAAACTAGCAATTGCCCCAAAAGGTGCAAAGAGAGACAGATAGGCTTATTTAATTGGAAAGTTGTATGACGGATGCATTTGTATGCACGTATTGCATTGTTTTGCATTTTGAAGCACACATTGAAAATAAAAATAGTACATAATGTTTTAAAATTATGAGAAAAGATATGGTCTAGCACAATCTTTTTCTGAATTAATAGTTTTCAAAGAGAGATTTTCTATTATGGATTCAAGAGCATTGGTGTGGGTTCGTCATTATATGTTGGCATGAATATATCACTCTATAACATTTGTTGGGTAAAGCCACATGCACAACATTTAATTTTTTCTTATACACAACAAACCAATTTCTTTTTTTGTTCTTGATTTTTTTTCCATATATTTTTTATGGTCCACTTTCTAAATGTCTCCATTCCAACTAAGGTTTTTCATTTGATCCCCATTTGTTGCAAGTAGGAAGAAATTTTGGGGCAAGTAGACCTATGCACAAGTATGAACCCCCTTTCAATGGGTCTCAAGCTTGAATATTTAAAAAAAAACAAACAAATTAACAAACAAACAAACATTTTTTATGATTTCAATTGCATATTTTTTTAGTTCTCAAAATATTTATCATTACTATATTTAACAACATATTTTAAATGACCACAATTTAATTCTTGAGCAATTCATATAATTTAACCACAAAAATAACACAAAAATATAATATAATGGTGGCTTGATTGTTGTGTTCAAATACTAATCTCAAATAATTATAATTTATTTTTAGTTAAATAGAAAACCCAACTTTTCAAATGTTTAAGATAGCATCACAAACATTTAACAATTTGAATGCTTTTGAAAAATACATATGAATAAAATTCACAACTAACATGGTACATTTACAAATATATTCCATATTGTAAAAACATTGCATTAGATTGATGAATGCAATGACAACTTTCCACATAAAGCCTCTGAAAGAAATAACAGGATTTGTATTTACCAAGTAAAAATCAAGTAAAAATCCAATTTTACGTAATGTAAGAACATTGCAATAGATTTGCCAAGTAAGAATCCAATATTCCATAATGTAACAACATTGCAATAGATTGACGGATGCAATGACAACTTTTACCACAGTACATGAGCTCTTAAATTCCACATAAAGCCTTTGAAAGAAGAAATAACCGCATTTGTATTTCCAAGTAAGAATCCGATACATCATATCCTTCATGAAATTTGCTCATTATTCATACGTGACTTGAATTCATACAGTATGAGCTAGATAATCCCTTGGATTCTTTGACTATTGACTCCTGAAATTATTGGCAATCTACTCAAATTTCACTGAAGGCTCCAATAAGTTTGGGAACAATTTTAGGTAGCATAATCTTGAAGCCTGCAGAATTAGCACCCTGATTTTCAGTCTTTGCTCCAACATTTGATGGCAATGTACAATCCTCTAAAATTCTACCTTTGGAGGGCTTTGTAGTGCGTACAACATTGACTTGCATGATAGGAGAAAAGAGTTTTCTTTGTAGGCTAAAGAGTTCTTCTCCCCTTTCGCTGAACCAATCTGTTTCTCAAATCCAGGTTCATTAAAATAAGGATTATCGTTTAGTACCAATCCTTGAATAGAAACAAGCACTAGGAAAAAGTTTGATGACAACGGGTTCCACACTTCATTCCCTTTTCCTTCATTAAAATAAGGATTATCATTTAGTACCAATCCTTGAATAGAAACTAGCACTTAGAAAACATTTGATGACAACGGGTTCCACACTTCATTCCCTTTTCTTGTCCATGTGTTTAAAAGACTGAGACAGAATTTGCCATCCTTATATAGATTTAGATTCAACCGTAACCCACTAGAATGGTAGTAAGCTAACTGCAAAATTAAAAGCCAACATAAAGATAAATGAGACTTCTGTATTGAGTTCAAAACAAAACTTGCGATCTCATTTTCACTTTCAAATCAAATAGTTCTTGTTAATTGCTTTCTGGTGGTGCATCGAGATAGTCAGATGGAAAATGAATATCAAAGAAGAAAAGTCCATCTTGGTATGGAGTCTCGTCTGCTCCAACAATCACAACTCTCAACAAATCCATCCTATCCTCATATATTCTAACAAAAACTATATCTGTCAAATCAATGCAGATTTCATATATTAGAAGTTAGAACAACCTTTATTTTAACAAGCAGAGGAATAAAGGGCTTGAAATACTTTTCCCATAATTTTATTTGTTCTACTTTTTTGCGAGTACAAATGAATCCATCATATTCTCATGAACAATTGGGTTACAAATTAAAATTGTTTATGTGGTACACAATATTTGTTACTTTGCAACTTCCTGCTACCTAAGAAAAAATAAGAAAACAATATTGAAAACAAAAAAGAAAAAGACAAAAATAGCAAAAGGCGAAATTGAAGTAAATATGATTGTCTAGAATAGTGTTTCCCTATTAGTGAATGTTCAAATATCATGAACTCATTTAATAAACCAATGAAAAAAAGGTTGCACGGCTTAGGAGTTACCTAGTAAGTGTTTTTCAAGATTGTTCCATTCTTGATGAATTTTCTTCATCCATTTCCCCTTTATTGATAGGTTGCACGAAGATATTCAAAAGTTTCAGCCATGCCCCCAAATAAAAAATCACAAAACGGAATAATAAAAACATGCTCCTTGATAAATATACATGTATTGTTTCATTCTTATTAAAGTGATCCAAAGAGTCACTTAAACTATCAAAATGTTTAAATTGACCTGGCTCATGACAACTACTGCTAGAGAAGCTATGCACTGTATTAATTTCCTCATTTGTCTGCTCCTATTGGATATAGACTTAACTGAATCAGAATCAACATTTTCCCAGCTTACACCTTTAACTTTTCCATTTTTTTCAAAATTTTCCTTGCTTGTAGCTTCAACTCTATCATCTTCTTTAACAATTTCCCAGCTAGGAGGCTCATCTACATCATCTTCTTCAACAGTTTCCCAACTAGCAATATCATCTTCTTCTTCATCTCATCATCATCATCACTAGTTTCCCAGCTAGCAGTCTGATCTTCTTCTTCATCATCATAACCATCAACCAACAATATTTGTCGAAGTCCAAGCTACATTTACAAACAAGCAAGATTTAACCTTTAGGCTATCATACTATAAAAGTAGTTTCATATTTGTTCCAGAGCTCTACCATTCTGCCTCTGTAAATAACCATATGTAAGGAAAATATCCAGGTAAAAAACAGAATGGCTCAATAGTAGAGCCAAAGGAGGAGGAACAAATAAGCAGATCTTCCTCATAGAAGGGATAGTACTTGAGCAATACAATGAAAAATGCATTCCTTTGTAATATTTAACTATAAGGAAACAATAAAATGGCATACCTTTGACACTGTTCCGTCTGCCCATGCTACCTCTATGTCTCCATCTTTAACACTTATGACATTGCCAATCCAGGATAGATAAGATTCCTCAATACTCTTGTCAACCTCTGCCTTGTGTGTTTTCATCAGACCTTTCTGGTTTGTGGATAGATCTGCGGTTTCAACAATGTTTCTATGTCTTGTTTCATCCCTACAAATTTCTATGTGATCAACATTAATGCCAGGCACTTCTGCTTTCCCTAAGACCGGAAAGTGTCAACGTATAATGGTGTGCCCAACAAAGTGGGTATAATTTGGATGGCCAACAAGCTCATACACACTTACAAACTTCTCTCCATCAAATTTCAGTGTATCTTGTGGACAATTCACAACTTTTTGCTACCACCTTAGACTTGCTAGAAATTATTCTAATTCATAAGGTTCACAAACTCCTTCCACCAATTTCACTTTCAAATTCAAATTAAAAAAAAAAAAAAAAAAATTTCTAATTCATGAAAGAAAGAAGATAATAAATTCTAAGACTTCGTATACAACACAACAAATACGTAGTAACATGCATTGATCATGACCAACACTCTTGACCAAAAGAAAATAAATCGCTCTCGGAAAACTTGATTTCTTTCTTGGACAAGTCAATAGCAGACTTAGTCGACCTCCTCCATCTTGCTCTCTCCTGGAGAGAAGCGTCCTCTTCCAGGGGCGGCATGATTGCATCCAGCTCACCGATAGCTCGGAGAGTCCATAATGTGATCCAAAACCACGAATTCTCCACCTTGTCACCCAAAATGTCCTTGATCACTTTGCATAGGCTTTGGAACACGACTTTCTTCTCTTCCTTCTTCTTCTCCTCCTCTGTCTCCTCCAGCTTCAGCCCTTCTTTCGTTGCAAAAACCATCTTCTTTATGTCGTACTCTTTGAGCTGCCCTATGTCATACTCATCGATGGCATCCACCATGAACATGAATTCATACCCTTTCCTTTTCATTCTATCCAAGAACGAAGAGTTCTCCACTGCCTTCTTGCTCTCGCCCGTGATGTGATAGATGTATTTCTGCCCCTTCTTTCATCCTGGTCACATAATCCTTTAGGCTCGTCAGCTCGTCTCCGCTCTTTGTCGAGTGATATAGCAAATCCACAAGCTTGGCCCTGTTCTGGTTGTCCTCGTGTTTCCCCAATTTTAAGTTCTTGGAAAAAGGCCTCATATAACTTGGCATAATCCTCTTTTTTCTCGTTAATCTCGCTAAACATTTCAATACACTTCTTCACTAAATTTTTCTGATCACCTTTAGAATCTTGTTTTGTTGCAGCATCTCCCTGGAGATGTTGAGAGGCAGATCATTAGAATCCACCACACCTTTCATAAAGCCCAGGTATTCAGGAATAAGTTCCTCACAATTGTCCATTATGAAAACCCTTCTCACATAGAGCTTAATGTTCTTGAGTTTCTTCCCAGTGTCAAACAGATCGAGCAGAGCCCTCTTGGGAAAAAACATAATGGCCTTGAACTCCAATTGACCCTCCACATAACTTCCATACCCAACCAAATTCAAAAATAAATGATCAGCAGATCCTTCAGCGGTCGCTCCTCCAGGTACTCCAACTGCCATCCCCAACCAAATTCAGAAAGAAATGATCAATCCCCAATCGTTCCTATCTATGAACGTTGAGTGAGGAACCTTTGGAGAATCTTGGTGCTTCACTAAAATTCTGGTATTTGACAGAATGGTTTTAACTGATAAAGACGGTGGAGGCTATCAAGAATTAAATCCACATGCCGCAGTTTTTCCATTTTCGTTGGACACATGAAACACAAGTTGTAATATCCCGAAGGGGAAATAAACAGTAATATAAGGCATACAACAAGATATATAGTGCTAGAAACAGACCATGAAGCAGATACATATGAAATAGAGAATGCTAAGCCATTTTATTATTCTGAGAAATATAAAGAAGTACAAGAGGTGATCAGAATGATGGCACCTCGACTTGCGCCAGGCAAGTGTAGGAATACTCTCAGAATGTCAAACGAAATGGTTGCTCTCTGCTCTAACTCCAACTGCTGAAATACTGTCGTGCTGCTACAACTGCTGGAACCAAAATGAGTATTTGGGGCTGCTCCCCTACTTGGAAAATGTTGATACTCTGGAATTGGCCTCTACTCACAATACCCAGAAAAGCCCAGAGAGCGTTTTTGAAATGCTCGACCCCCGAAAATGCCTCCCTTGAGGATATACGTTATCCTCCCAAGGGCCACATTGGTGCTGAATGACAACCTCCAAAATAGGGACTCCCTCTCTCCCAAATATCTCCAATAGGCAAAGGTTGTTCCCTTGCTCAATCCTCCGGCCCGAATCCTCCGAAATGGCACCAATCCGGGACTCTCCCAAGATGAACTACATCCTCTCTCTCAAGACCGCGCAGTCCCTAGATGCTTTGCTCCACAATGAAGGCAACCACAAATCCTCCTGCAAAAATGATGGTAGAATACCTCACCCTAGCAAGCACTCAAAGTCTCTCGGGGCTGAGGGTGGGATCTCCGCACAGAGACACCTGGTGTACTAAACAATACTGCAGACAAACTAAACAGCCAGCGTGCTCCAAGTCGAAATGACAAGTTCAAGATGCATAAACATGAATAATGAGATGAAGAGGCTCTCCTCCCTTTTATCACGATGGGCCTCTCTCAACCCTAGGCCCCACCATATCCTACGTGCCCCTTGGCCCACGCTGCCCCTCTCAACTGCATGAGGTAGGCCCCATGCTACCCACGTGGTCTACGTCCTCCTCTCCCTGCGCCGTCCACTTGGCCACTAGGCCCCACTTCCTAAAATACGATGTGGACTTTAGGGAAACACTTTATCCTAAGTGAGTTATTTAATATTTCACTCACTTTATTCATGCTCCAACTATAATAAGGCAAAATTGGTAAAAATTAATATTTCCAATTAGCTATTGCTAATTGGGAATATTACACAAGTTAATGATATTACACCTGTTACATTCTCCCAACTTTGCTTTCTTATTTGGTGGGAGCATTCATTGCATTCAGGACAAATGTCACCAACAGTTATTCAGGACAGATGTCATCAGCACAATAAAAAAGTTGACGAAAAAAAAGAGTTGATTCAAAAGAGAAGGCCTATCGGCCTAAATATATGTTGTGGGTAGTTAGAGAAGGCTTTTTTAATTTTTTTTGGTTTTATTATTATTATTATTATCATCATCTTACCATTGGTAGGTATAGTTGAATTATTTAGTTTTTTTTATTTTTTTCACTGAATACCAAAGTGTCTAATGCATTGGTGTGTATAGGGTTTCTCTTGTAGGCTAGTCCCTATTTAAATATTTCTTAATTTTCATTTATTTTGGAAACTTGCATTGGTTGCTCTTTTTCTTATAATTACTTTTTATGGTATTTGATAATGATCTCATCTAAATATAGATGTTTGGTCCGAAATTGCTTTATCTTTTTTTTTCTTTGAATAATGTGTCCTCTCTAGTTTATATGCAGGAGTGCTTTTCTTTTCCTATATTTAAAAAAAAACACACACACACTCACATTTTTCTAAGGGAAGTATTGGCAAAAATACATGAACACCACATTACAATAGTTGTAAAAAGAGAAAAAACTCGCATTGTAGATACAATTTCTCAATGCCACCCATGAGAAGCATGAAAGTTCTTTTCTTAGCTCTAAGTAGACGACACATTAAAAGAAAAAGCAAAATTGTTATATGACATCTTGCATTGGTTGCTCTTTTTCTTATAATTACTTTTTATGGTATTTGATAATGATCTCATCTAAATATAGATATTTGGTCCCAAATTGCTTTATCATTTTTTTTCTTTGAATAATGTGTCCTCTCTAGTTTATATGTAGTTTATATGCAGGAGTGCTTTTCTTTTCCTATATTTAAAAAAAAACACACACACACACACACACACATTTTTCTAAGGGAAGTATTGGCAAAAATACATGAACACCACATTACAATAGTTGTAAAAAGAGAAAAAACTCACATTGTAGATACAATTTCTCAATGCCACCCATGAGAAGCATGAAAGTTCTTTTCTTAGCTCTAAGTAGACGACACATTAAAAGAAAAAGCAAGATTGTTATATGACATCTTCGAAAAAAATAACATGACAACAACACTTTGACCAATATTTTGACTAAAAAGTAATTACATCACATCAATCCAAAATAAATTAATAACTAAATCAAAAGAAGTGTTGAATGTTAGCTATGTGACTTGTTTCATACTTATAGGATATATTGCATTTAATTTTACATTCACTATGAGAGAATCTTTAGGTAAAAATCACATCAGAGTAATTTTGGTCGACGCGTTTCGAACCAGCCAGTATAGTTCATCATTAGGACAATTCACTCTTTAACCAAAACAATTTAAAGCTTATCCAAAGTTTAACATTGTGAATTAAAATTTATTATTTTTAAATAATATTTAAATTCATTTATCTTAAATACTGCTGCTTCAAAACTTTCAATTCTTATGAAAAGAGATGATTTCAATGTACTGCATGATTAAGTTGTATTGTACCACTCAACCTACAACCTCCACTTTATAGGCGCCCACTTTATAGGGATTGTACTGTGATGATGCCTAACGAGATTTGTGTTTAATCCAGCGCAACACTCTGACCCTTAAAGTTGTTTTTACCGACAAAATTGCAACCGTTGCTTGGATTGTGTGGTTATATTCTCTATCAAACTCTGACCGAACGAACATGAAAGGTATGGTTCCTACGATGGCCCACAACAAAATATAGAATTCCGTGCGAATAAAAAGCGTGATCAGATTCAGTTTGAATTTGAGAGCTCCATTATTTATGTAGCAAAAGGATATTTTTATGCAGTAAATAACTTGCATTCGATACCAGACAATTTAACGTTATACGAATGTTGGGATCTAATGTATCTTTATATATTATATTTGGTAAATATTTTGAAAAAAATGTGGCAAAGATTTATCATAATCTTGTTTATAGTTGTTAAACTTCAACATTTTGAGTGTCTTAAGGGTTTTTTATAATGTTGAATCCATTTCTATTATAAAAAATGCAATTCAAACAATCCAACTAGCATATTCCATATGTTGGGTAGACAACTTCTATATATATTTATATATATTTATTAAGAAGTAAAGCACTATTAAAATAAAAATATTTTTTTTTAGGTTGAGATTTAAAGTATTTTTAAATTGAATAATATATACGTATATCAATCATATTTTTATAAAAACAAATATTTATTAATCTTTACTTTTCCATATTAAAAGTGAAAACTAACCTACCAATAAATTTTTAAATGAAAATAGAGAGTAAGTTTCAGTGGATCTAATATATCAATATTATTAGAAAAATGTTAAAAAACTAATTAAAATACTATGTTGCACTGGTTGTGGGGATGGGTGACGGTGGGTACAGGGGGAAGAGTTTTCGGGACGGCTAGAGCGCACCCCCAAATTTCCAAGGGATGGCAGGTTGGAGACAACAAGTGCGGTAACTATTTTATATTTATTATAAGTTTAAAATTTAAATAAAATTTAGTATTTCAGCATAAACATGAATGATAAAATTAAGAACTTAAGAAGTACTATTAGTCTGCTACAACCGACAATCTACTACTATCTACATAATCATTCTATGATGCATGATTGAATCATTTCAAAATTTAAATAACAGCTACACTTTAAAGACTAAAAGTAAAATTTAATAAAACTATAAACATGAACAAGTCATTAAAATTTAATTAGAAATCTCAAATTAAGAGTATAGAAATTAAGAATCTCGTGGGACCTGTCATAAGCATAATGTATATCATAATCATTTAGATTCACTATTATTCACAGAGCACAAAGAGTATTACCATCCCATCTATTTACCTTATAACATTAAGTGTTAAAGATGAGCTAGCCATTGTAATGTTTAGTTCAGGAGTAATAAATGTTATGTACAAAAGTAATAATGTCATAAAGTGAAATAAATTATATAAAATAAATGATGTTTATGTTAATGTATTCAAGGATTAGTTGAATGGTTCCTAAAATGAATAATGGAACTTGCTACGTATATAGACAACACCACTAGTAATTTAATGCAGCCTAAAGCTGCAAAACCCACATTCTTCACTTTAGATGCATATAAAAATGCATGGTTCATTTTGCAACCAACATAATTCTCAATCTAAGCAAATTTTAATGCGGAAGCTTATCTTCTTTTACAAACCCTATGGTTAGAACCATAACCAAAACCCACTTTATGGAAAGTTGAATCAATATATGTAACCTTGGTTACATACCCATTTCATGAACATATCGAATAAATATTCGACTTTGCAATAAAACCCAAAATAATTCTTCGGGCCAACACATACATTAAAATGTATGTGCCCGCGCTTTACCAATCTACCAAATATTATTACCAATCTGCATGCCAAGAACATTAACATATATTCGACTTCAACTTTGGTTAAGTATCAACATAATAATAACTGGCCACAACATTAATGTATATTCGGCCATGCGAACGTTTCATACCTTGGTTCAAAACCCAAAGTTCAACATAAACTTTTGGTTCGGTCCCACACTTACCAACTTAACGCTTCTGCCGTCAGGTCCACACCTCCGTTAACCATCGCACAACTCCACTTGTGATCCAACAGTTGATATTTCATCGCACTCCAATAACAAATTATGCGTATATCCAACGTATATCGCATTCAAATGGTTTCGAACTTTAACAACCCAAAGGCACGCAAAATGGGTTGTATTGGAATTCCACCAATGCTATGTGTCGATTGTTGAAGTGTATCGCGTTCAATTCAAACTTTACCGCTTACCATTCTTTTGCAGCGCGAAAACCACTGGTTGGTTTTTCAAACCCGCCTTCACTGTTTAATTGCTCCCGGTTCCATACCATCCCGATTCATGGTTCTGCTTCAACTTTTGCGCGCTCTCCACAATAAAATGATTCCATTTGATTACATAACCACTGCGCCATTACTTTTTAATTTCCACCTTTGTTCACTCACGATTTCGAATAGGGCCAGGGTTCCATCCATCATTTATAAATACAATAAAGACTGAATATGACTCCAAACCCACACTGACATCCACTGCACTACTCCATCGTTCTGTGGTCCAAATCCATCGTTTCCATTACAGTAAAAAACCCCAATTGCAACTTCAAACCCTGATTTCACTGTACGGTATTTACATGACAGAATGTGTAATAACCCCTTCTTGAAATACTTCATACGATGTCAATTTCAATTGTGAAATACATCCAGGCAATTTTATGCCTCAATTTAGAAGTCTAAGCAAATTCCTTTCATAGCATCGATCCATTCTGTGATCGATGCTAATTTCCTCAATCAATTCCACACAAGATTCAACAAATGAACATTCAACCTCAAACCACACAATTTCTTAAATTGTAGATTGAACATAAAATGACATAATTCTCTCTGTTCATGTCAATTTCACTTGCACACAATATACACTCAACAAAACTCAGAAATTGAAACAAAACTCAGAAATTGAGTTTTTTTCTGTATTAAAACCAATATTTACATAGGAGTTTTCCCCTGGCCTGATATTCAAATCAGTGGCCTTTTCCTACAGCCCTTAGGCTTCAATTCAAAACCCTATCTGTCTACTTCTACCTTGGAATCTATCTATTGCTCTCTCCTTTTTGCCTTGAGGCTTTTCAGTTTATACAAAATACTATGAACCAATTTAGGTTCAAGTCCTCCATTATCTCAACAAAATCCTCCAAATCCTCTAAGTCCTAAAATCTATCTTTTATCCCTAAAAATCCTTTCAAACTCATAAAATCATGGAACCAATTCCACTTTAGGAATTTACAATTAAATTTCAAATCTTTCATTCCTATAGAATCTCAACTATCCTACTTCCCTCGTGTTCTCCAATCATTCGGGAACATTTACAATTTCTCTCAATATTTAATTAATTCCTATTCTGAATGTCACTCAAAAACATTAATAATTACATAAGAAACCAATATTCTTTTGAAAACACAAGACCCCTATGTCTATTAAAATACAAAGGATTTTCTTGAGCCTAATGCCCCTGCATCATAATTTAGTAGCACATTGATATATCTTCTTATCTCTCATCTAGTCTCTCTAGCTCGTCTCTTGCATATATTTAACATGGTATTAAAGTCATGGTTATTGTGGCATAGGGAAATTTAAAAGATTCATGGCAAGAAAAGGTTTGTCACAGACATGGAGAAAGAGACAAGTTCAAACTGAAGGAAAATTAATTCATGGAGTATAGTGACTATAAATTGTAAACATGAATAAATCATTAAAACTTAATTACAAATCCCAAATTAAAAGTCTCAAACTTCACCCTGTCGCTCCACTCTTACCTCACCTGCAACCTTCGCTCGAGTCCTCTCAGCTATGTTTACCTTTGTCATCGTGAATGGAGTTCTTTGTTTAGTGTTTACCTTTGTTTGTCGTGTCAAACTTCACTCGGACTCTTACCCACAACACTCGCAGCGTGTGTTTACTTGCAACCTTCGCTTGAGATCAGTGTTTACCTACAACCTTCGCTTGAGATCAGTGTTTACCTACAACCTTCGCAACTTGTGTTTACCTTCATCGTCGTGTCTTTATAACAATGTTTTTCTATAATCTGTAGTATGCAACAGGGTTAGTTTGGTCAATAGGTTAAGGTTGTGATAAGGTTTAGGTTTCAATTTTATTTTATTTTTATTTTTTTTTATTTTTTATTTTTTATTTTTTACTTAGATTTTCAAATTTATTTTTTTTATTTATTTTTATTTTTATTTTTATGTGCATGATATTCGGGACGTCCTAAAGTCCCCGATTTTTTGAGAGACGGCCCCGGGACGGCTTGGAAGTCCTCAAGTCCCCGATGGAGTCCCCAACCAATTAGGGAAGTTTTCGACGAGTTCCAAAGTACCCGGAACGTCGGGATGGAGGGAACACCATGAATTTTGGTGGAGACGGGTCCCCGTGCAACATAGTTAAAATATAATTACTATAAAATTATCAAACACAATTTTCATATTATTTATATAAAAGGTGTAAAATAAAATAATTATTAAAATAATAATAACATTTGAAATTTCAATATAAATTAGTCAAAATATAACAATGATAAAATAATTATTTTAAAACATGATAGTTATAAGAATATTGATCATAATTATTCGACTACCATTTTCACATTCGTACATAATATTATTTATTACCAAGTGTAAACTATTTATTTAATAAATAAGTGTTACTAAAAAATTTCAATATAAATTAAGAAAAATATAACAACCATAACATAATTAATTAAGATATATCTCACATGATACTATTTATTATAGGAAGTGTAAATAATAATTAAACAAATCAATAGTAATGGAAAATTTTAATATAAAATAATTAAAACATAATAACCAAAAGATAATTAATTAAAACATAATAATGACAAGATTATTAACTATAATTAGAAGATAAAAATAATTAGAACATAACAATTATAAAAACTAGCAATTGCCCCTAAAAGAGACAAAGATGCACCGAAAGAATATGCCAACTAAATAATATGTGATAAAATTGTTAGTTAACCAGAAACCAAAATATGAATATGAATTTGTTATTGTTAGTATTTGTTGACACGCCAAACTAAATATATCTTGTTCCCTTGATTTCTTATAAAAGAATCACCACATCAACGAAAATTAAATGAAGCAAATAAAAAGCTTTGCTCTAGAAGTGGTATGTAAACCAAATAAAAAGCTTTGCTCTCGAAGTGGTATGTATTCGAGGCTCAATTTGTGTCACGGTAACTCAATTTCATCCTTTGTATCAAACATAAAGTAAAATAATACCTTTCATGGTTTCTTGGGGCATTTGATGTAGCTAAGATATCCCCCACTTACAATCACTGTGTTCTGATTTCGTTGCAAAGATTCCTTTATTAGGTTCCACCTTTTTGCTTTTTTTGCAGGGAATAACAATAAATGGTTATACCGTAGATTTCTTCCAGTGCTCTCAAGACTCTTTTAATATAGAACGACCAGAATCTTGAAGGAATAAACTATGCTCACTTGCAATAGCTTCACAAGTGAGCCCTTTTGCTTTTCACGTGTTCCATATCTTCCCTTGACAATTCTAATCCAAAAATAAACTTTCATTTTCTCTTTCACTATTTCGTATATTCAAGAGTCTACTTGAATGATTTGATGCATAATCAGGCCCTTCAATTTTCATTTTTGTAATTATTATGTCTTTTATATAATCCTATGACAAGTTATACCTCTAACTTTCCAAAGGTTTTTGAACATTCAATTAAACTGCCATGAGTATTTAGGACAATAACATGCATTTTTGTGATATAAATTTGGAGGAAAAATAACTTAATATATGCCCTGCATTGGATTATGATACAGGGTCTGCCTTCTGTGAGCTACTTGCACCGTACTCCATCGAATGTTATTATTCATTGTAGCAGTGAGAACTCCAAGTGCCACAAAGTTGACAATCATACTTTGTATGAGAAATGTCTCAAAATTATTAGACATTCTTTCTTCTATATGATCTTCAAAACTTCCTTAAATTGTATCACTTGAATCCACTAATCACTAGTTCTTGATCAACGATAATAGTGTCATCTAATTTTTTTTTAGAGAATTCTATTTTTTTCAATTTTCTACGTCATGGTTATATCCTGCATCCAATGCACAATATACCTTTATCTAGACACAGAGAGCCCACTGTTTGAAGCTTCAGCTTCCATTTGGTCATAAACGTGAATAAATTCAATCATAGATGGTATTGACACTGTTTAAACAAAATTTCCAATAACATGTCTAACATTCTAAACCATATATGAAGCCAAGAAACAACGTTAAAGATAATTCACCCAATTCTATGTTATACTATCTGCAATAAATGTTGACAGTTACACCTGCATAAAAATGCAATCAAGTAATGTCCCATTACAAACCATCTTGTTTTTCTCTGCTAAAATGCCCTCATCTAGACACCATCCAAACAAAACCAAACCAAGAATCGGCGCACCTTACACATGCACCAACACGAGACAACCTGCAGAGGAGGGGCAGACCAAGTAAACACATATTCATATTGTTCGTCGGAGGGCCATTAGTCCGCTACTCATGTTAGACAGATTTGTGTAAAACTCATGGGATATCTGTACAAGTGAAAATTTCACGAGATAGAAGACTTATTTGATGGGGCAGGCACGATAATTCTGAGGGCTAATCAGTAGAAGGGTGATAATAAACCTATACTGGTACAGAGGCAGCTTTGTGCGTAGCGCCGAAGGTCCTAAAGGTCGAAGCCAAGCCTTCATATCGCTCATAAAACTAAGAATCAGAATTGGACCTCTCTGAATTAGACCTAAAATCAACGAAATCTGAAATCATACATGGGATCAATGAAATCGGCCATGTCTGAATCAGACCTTTCAGAATCAGATCTTGAAAAATTGGACCTTTAATAGTAAGACCTGGATTCTGAGAAATCGAACCTTTCATTGCACCCTCTAATTCAATCGTCTGGCCCCTTGTGCTCTGCCCCCTATCCCTGTTAAGATACTCGGTTCCATATGCCCAAATAAAGTAGGTTTAGTATCTGAGGTGTCCATATAAGCGGAGTACAGTATTTGTAGTGGAGAGGGATAGGAAATTACCTCCCCCACTCGAAAGTAGGTACTCGAAGCCTTGGTAGTACTATTATAAGGAGGCGCCATGGAGGTAGTATTATGTCCCAACACCAGGAAGGTGTCGTTCGCTGGATAATAAGGAGTATGTCTTGTACAATTGTCAGTAGGGGTAATTGTAGAAGGACGAGAGATGTTATAGGTTTCTCGAAGGCTAGAAGTAAGGGTGAGAGAAGATTGGTTGTGGGTGGATATATTTGTGATAAAATATGATGGATTGAATTCATTAATAAAAAACTGGTCAGCTCTACAATGGAGAGACTGAACCAAGAGAGTCTGACTTTGCAGAACACTCTACATTATCAACACAACTCAACCAATATATAGCATACATAGATGTAGGGAAGTTAGAACCATACCCTAAGAAATAGAAACTAATTCCTATCCTAAGTTTCGTGAGCCAACTCTCACAAATTAAGGATTCTCCATTATCTTTTAACACTCCCCTTTAATAGAGAAGGGGTTCACAAATATACCTAACATCGCCCTAAAAATTTCAAACTTAATTTTGCTAAAAGGCTTAGTGAAAATGTCAGTAACATTATCACAAGTTTTACAATATACAAGATGGATCTCTTTAGATTGAACTTTCTCCCTGACAAGGTGGAATTGCATATCAATGTGCTTAATGCTCTTATGGAACATTGGATTATTAGCCAGTTTGATTGATCTCTGGTTATCACATCTGATAGTTGTCGCATCTTTCTGTTCTTCCCCAACATCTTGGAGAAGTCTCTGCAACCAAACTGCCTCACATGTTTCTACGCAAATTGCTTGATACTCTGCTTCTGCTGAGGACAAGGAAACTATGTTTTGTTTCTTACTACTCCATGCAATCACCCCAGATCCAATGTTGAATGCATAGCCTGTTATGGATCTTCGATCGTCTACATTTCCAGCCCGGTCGGAATCTGTAAACCTTGTAAATTTAACATCATAAGAATACCTTAAAATGCCTTTGGCTTCAATCCAGTGACTCTCAAGTGGCTTGGACATGAATTAACTTAGCACACTAACTACATAAGCCAAATCTGGTCTGGTAGTGGTTAAGTATATCAAACTCCCAACCAACTGTCGATAGACTGTCGCATCTGCCTCTTTAAAGCCATCCTCACTCTGAAGTTTAACGTTTTGCTGTAATGGTACTGCTACAGCCTTACACTGATCCATCCTGAATCTTTCCAGTAGACCCCTGACATACTTACCTTGGGACAGAAAATTTTGTCCTGAATCTCTCCAGATCTCAAGACCCAAACTGTATCTTAGTTCACCAAGGTCTTTCATTTCGAACATTTGTGACATTTGTTGCTTGATTTCTTTGACTAGATCAACATCATCACATGTAATAATTAGATCATCTACATACAAAGAAATCAACACTATACGCCCCTTTTCATCTTTCACAATATACAAATTAGGGTCGTTTTTACTTCTATTGTAACTGTGTTACAGAAAAATGAATCTATCTTTTCATACCATGACCTGGGTGCTTGTTTTAGTCCATATAAAGATTTCTTTAATCTGCAAACTAAATGTTCTTTCCCTTTTCTGGACAAACCCTTCAGGTTTCTCTAAGTAAACCTCCTCTTTCAACTCCCCATTTAAAAATGCAGACTTTACATCTAGTTGGTAAATCATCCAGTGTTTTCTAGTAGCTAAAGAAATCATCATTTTGATAGTATTTAGTTTCGCTACGGGGCGAAGGTTTCCTCATAGTCAATACCTTCTTTTTTGAATACCCTTTTGCTACCAATCTAGCTTTTAATTTATCTATACTTACGTATGCATTAATCTTGGTTTTGTACAACCATTTACAACCTATGGTTTGTTTCCCTTTAAGTAATTCAACTAGCTCCCAAGTGTTGTTTTTAAGAATAGATTCATATTCATGTTCCATAGCTTCTTTCCATTCACTACATTGATTTGCTTCTCTATAAATATAAGGTTCAACAACATTCATCATACTATTTATAAAGGCATTTTCCCTATATCTAGCAGGAAATTGAGTCTGCCTACCTGATCTTCTAAGCGTTGGTGTGGCTTCCATCTTGTTCTGAATTTCCTTTGAAGGACTCGGCTCAATTGCTGTATATGAACTTTCTGCTTCTGCATTTTTTTGCTTCTCATGACTGTTACCTACTTCTTCACTTCCTTCCACCAAAAAAGGAATATCCCATTCCTCATTGCTTTTATCAGATTCATCATAAAAATTCTCATGGAACATGACATCTCTACTAACAAAAATATTATGAGTAGAGGGATTAAACAATCTATAAGCTTTAAATTGTGAACAATATCCTACAAAGGTGCATCTGATGGCTTTTGAATCTAATTTTCTTCTGTATTCCTTTGGAATATGGGCAAAGGCTTTAGACCCAAATACTCTCAAATATTTTACTGTAGGCTTGAATCCATATAATGCTTCAAACAGAGTTTTAAACTCAAGACTTTTTTTAGGACTCCTATTTTTCAAATAAACTCCAATATTTAATGCTTCAGCCCAAAAACCATTTTAAAGATCCTTACCTTTCAGCATGCTCCGAGCACAATCCACCAATGTTTTGTTCTTCCTTTCCACTACTCCGTTCTGCTGAGGAGTATGGGGTATTGTGAATTGCTGCAATATTCCATGGCCTTTACAATACTTGGTAAGTTCAACCTTCTTGTATTCTCCCCCTTGATCGGAGTAGATAATCTTTATGTACTTCCCTGTTTTCTTTTCAATCATAGTTCTGAACTGCTTAAATTATTCAAATGTATGGCTTTTCTTACTAAGTAAATATACCCAAGAAAAGTTTTTGCAGTCACCAACAAATAGTAGAAAATATAGTGCACCTCCTAATGACTTTGTTTGCATGGGTCCACATAGGTCAGTGTGCACTATTTCAAGTATATCTCTCTTTTTATTTTCTACTCGAACAGGGAATTCTTCTCTATGCATCTTTCCTAATGCACAAGCTTCACAATCATTTTGCACTTGTTTTAAAGTAGGAAGACCTCTTACCATTTCCTTTTTCTGAAGTAACAATAGATCGTTGAAGTTGATGTGATCAAATCTCTGGTGCCATAGCTCTTCTGTAGTCAAACTTGATGTTGTCAAAGCTCGATGTGGTGTTGTCCTCACATTTAATTTGTACAAACCTCCTATTTGAATTCTTGAAGCAATAGTCTTCATACCATCCAACAAATCTTTAATATAACAATTAGATTTAAAGAATTATACCTTGAGATTCTGATCAAAGATTATCATGGATACAGAAATCAGATTCTTTGTAACTCTGGGTGCATACATTACATTTTGGATATGTATGATATTACCATCAGGCAAATTAACAGGAATGTTCCCGTACCCTTTGATCTGATAACCTCTATCATCACCAAGGTATATTTGTGCTTCTTTGTTGGTTTCTTTCAAAATCTTCGAACCATTGTATGTCCCCTGTCATGTGTGTGGATGCTCCCAAATCCACATACCATATGTATGCTTCGACATTTTCATCAGTGTCAGCCATGAACAACTTGAAATCTTGAACATGGTCATCATCTGCAAAATGACCTGCATGTATTTTATGTCTCTGTTGTCCTTCATCAAATTTCTTTTTCCTGCAATGCTTAGCCATATGACCGATTTTTCCATAATAGAAACATTTTAATACAGAGTCGTTTCTATTCGGATACATACCTTGAGATTGATTTGGTTTTTTCTATGGATTTTCTCCATTTTGCTGTGATGAATTTCCTTTTGCTCTGAAGAATTTACTCTTTTCCATTAACGCAAAATCTACACTCTGGGGTTTTAGAGTCAATCTTCTTTCTTCTTCTTGCATTAATATTCCTGTAAATTCTTCAAACTTTGGGGCTTTCTCCCTCGCGCTTATCCCAGTGATGAACATTTGGTAATCATGAGTCATACCATTCATGGTAATCATGACCAAATCTGTGTTTGCAACTGTCTCACTAATATCTACCAATTTTTTCTTTAGATATTTGATCCGTGATATGAAAGCAACAACTATTTCATTCTCCTTCATCTCTATGGAGAGAATCTTGCTCTTCAAGAACAGGAGACAATTTGTATTCCTAATCTCATACAGATCCTTCAACACTGTCCAAATTCGCTTGCAGATTTGCATTCTCTGATATGCGGTATGATACCATCTTTCACTGACAACTTCAATGTCATCTTTGCCCTACTCTCTCTCTTCTCCAAATCTTGAATTGTTGTTGTTGAACTGGCTCCTCCTGCTGGCTTCGGCTCATCCCCATTTGCAATCATCCAGGCACTTTGCGCTTCTAGCACAGTCTGCATCTTGAACTTCTAATTCGAGTAATTGGAACCATCGATCTTGTTTCTCTCATTCAAGTATGCTTCGATTATTTGATTGTTCATCTTGATGATTCTAAAAAAAACTTCGAGTAATTGATAGGAAAAAAATGATGGATCTACCCCAGATTCTCACAGAAAGCGATATCACGATACAGATCTATGATCAATCCAGCAGGCTGCTTTGCGCGCTGCGCCACAAGCTCTTGGCTCCTCTTCTACGGCCTCTTCTATTTCTCAGCACTAGCTCTCTAACTCCTCTGCACCAAGTATACACCGGCAACAGATCTGCTCCAAATATCTTCCTTCATCGACGAGCTGACACGGGCAATAAATTTGCTTTAGATCTCTTCATTCATCGACGAACTTTCACTGGCAGTAGATCTATCTCAAATCTCTTCCTTCATCGACGACCATTCACCGACAATAGATCTGTGTCAGATCTCTTCTCTCATCAGCCAAATTTTACCAGCAGTAGATCTCAGATCTCTTTTCTTCATCAGTGGGAAAACACTGGCACATATCTTCTCAGATCTCCTATCTTTCCTGCATCAGCGTGCTTTTTGACCCAATTTCTGCGTTGATCGCGCTGAGAATGGAACTGAATAAGGTTCTAGTCTATTGGCGCGGTTCTCCCACACAAATTTGCGCTTATCGGCACGAATAATCGCCACGGGTTCGCGTTGATTAGCGCGACTGCTCCTCCAAAAAACGCGTTGATCGATCAATTCCTGAGAAAGAAAGAAAAAAATTCACTCATTCATCACAGGCTTCTCCTCTGCCACTTGGATACTCACAGGGATCACAACACTCCGGCTATGATTCGACCCTAGAGCTCTGATACCATGATAAAATATAATGGATTCAATTCATTAATAAAAAACTAGTCAGCTCTACAATGGAGAGACTGAACCAGGAGAGTTTGACTCTGCAGAATGCTCTACATTCTCAATACAACTCAACCAATAGATAGCATACATAGATGTAGGGAAGTTAGAACCATACCCTAAGAAATAGAAACTAATTCCTATCCTAAGGTTTCGTGAACCAACTCTCACAAATTAAGGATTCTCCATTATCTTTTAACAATTTGTGTTTGGGTGAGTGGTTGGTTGAAGGTTCACCGCTAGACGCCTTTCTGACTGGCCTTTAGCGGCATTGTCTTAAGGGGGCAAGGGGTTTTGTGATCAGGTTTTCCCTTTTCCCTCTTAGGAAAGGGGAGACGATTTGGGCCAGATGGAGGATCTCATGGAGAGTTGAAATCATTATATGGATCAGCGTTTGATTTCTTCACCCTATCGCTGAAACAACGCTAAAGAAAGTTCACCCAATTCTATGTTATATTATCTGCAATAAATATTGAAAGTTACACCTGCATAAAAATGCAATCAAGTAATGGCCCATTACAAACCATATTGTTTTTCTCTGCTAAAATTATGTTGCTTAGACACCCTCCAAATACAACCAGACCAAGAATCGCTACACCTTACACATGCACTGACACGACACAACCCACAAGGGAGGGGCAGGCCAAGTAAACACATATTCATCTTGTTCGTCGGAGGGCCATTAGTCCACTACCCATGTTGGATAGATTTGTGTAAAGCCCATGGGATATTCGTACAGGTGAAAATTTCATGGGATACAAGACTTATTTGACATCTTGTTTTGCTTGAAATACCTAGGAAACATATTTTGAGCAAACTTTGGGGGATCCAACACAATAAAACTATTTCCTGTGCCGCTCCAAGAGATCGGAGGTTCCATCAAAGGATCCTCCACCATGTGTTATGTCTCAGTGGGAAATAGAGGAATGGTATTGCTCTGCAATCTTTCCATGGGTTAGGGCGGGACGAAAATTGTTGCGAACTCTCTTCTATGAAGCCAAGGGGTGACCAACTTGAACCTTCTTCTAGGTCACCATGGTGGGTAGTTTGTTCCTTATCTTCTTTCCTGGTAAAATTTTCTCAAAAATGCAGCCCAACCCAACTCAAAAATAGTCGCTGGAAAAAGAAAAAGAAAAACAATTTTGGAGATACCAAACACTGAATTGAAGGTGAGTGTGGAGGTCCCTAGATGAGGCGATGGTGGAGCCAGTAGGGGAGGATATGTGCAGAAATGTGAGGGCGGTAATGGTGCCCTAAGACGAAGATTATGGAGCCAACAGGGGAGGATATGTGCAGAGGTGTGAAGGCGATAATGGCGCATGAAGACGGAGTAACTGGTAAATAAAATGGTGCAAAACCCTTTCGATGTGCTAGATTTTCATTTGACAGAGGAGGACGAAAATGGGACGTTGGGATTGGTTGGATGAACAGTGCTTGCCCAAATAAACCCATAGATGACACCTTTGATTTTAATTATTGAACATAATTCTCACATTCTCACATAATATATCTTAATAAAAAAAGTGTAAAAAAAATATTAAAAAAAATAAAAGCATTACAATTTTTTAACATAAATTGATTAACCTATAACAACAATAAAATTACTAATTATAATTACAAGATTATATTCCATATCAACACCAAACATTTAAGAAGTCTTTTGCATATCACATTAAAGTATCTTTAAAGGGTCTCATGAAAAAGTCAAAATTAAAGCATAAAAATCTCATAAGAATTTAACATTAATAAGTTTTTATTATTAAATAAATTAAAAGCACTAGAAAACTTCAATATAAATTAGTAAAATATAATAATCATAAGGTAGTAAATTAAAATATAATAATTATAGGATTATTGACTATAATTATAGGATAAAAATAATTAAAAGATATTATTATGTAATTATTGACCACAATTCTCACATACTTATTAAATAAATTAAAAGCACTAGAAAACTTCAATATAAATTAGTAAAATATAATAATCATAAGGTAGTAAATTAAAATATAATAATTATAGGATTATTGACTATAATTATAGGATAAAAATAATTAAAAGATATTATTATGTAATTATTGACCACAATTCTCACATACTTATTAAATAAATTAAAAGCACTAGAAAACTTCAATATAAATTAGTAAAATATAATAATCATAAGGTAGTAAATTAAAATATAATAATTATAGGATTATTGACTATAATTATAGGATAAAAATAATTAAAAGATATTATTATGTAATTATTGACCACAATTCTCACATTCTCACATACTTATTATAGAAAGTATAAAAAAAATTAAAAGCACTAAAAATCTTCAACATTAATTAATTATAACATAACAATGATGAGGCTATTAATCATAATTACTATATCATCTTCCATATTCACATCCAAAATTTAAGAATACTTATGCATATCACATTAAAGTATCTTAAAATGGTCTCGCGAGAGAGTAAAAATTGAAGCGTAAAGATCTAATGAGAGTTCTACTATCTTACTCAAGTTAACATTAATAAGTTTATATTTAGGCCGATAGGCCTTCTCTTTTGAATCAACTCCTTTTTTTCATCAACCAATTCATTTTTGTAATGACACATGTCAGTAGTGACACATGTGTGCAAAAAAGTGGTCTGCATTTAGTTACGCAGATGAGGTTATGAGCTTTAATGAATAGTTTGTGTGTTCCTGTTTGATGGTCACAACTCCACCAGGCAAATGGTTGAGGTTATGACGCCAGTTTTGTTGTCAAATTTAATATCGTGTTTGGCGTGTTGGAGGAGCATTTTGCATGCTTCCATAGCCTTATTAAACTGCATCAACCCTTTCCCTTCTCGAATACCCTGTATTTACAGGAAATCAGTGACTAACCGGGAAAGAAGGAAATTAAAGAATTGCATTTACTCATGACAACAACCTTTGTATTGGCAGTTTTGGGTGCAGTCGTGCCCGTAATATTTGTTCATGGTCATAAATGTCATGAAGGATTGAAGACGTGTTGAAACTTCAACTAGAGAGGACACAGATAGAGAGCAGAAGGGTTCGAGTGTAACAGTAAATTATGCCATTAATGAAAAATTTATGATGCACAATTCAACAACTTGCTAAAAATATGGAACCTCACTATGAACATATGTTCTCATGTTAAGTCAATGCTTCCTATCCCATTTCAGTGTTGCTTATTCCAACAGTTTTAAAATTTTTTGTGATTGTGCTTCTTCTCAGTATCTTACTTCTCACCTTCTTTGGCATCGACATCATACAGACATCATACAGAGTTCAGCGAAGCGAGTACCCAATTCAAACTTTCTTGCACTTAGCCGGAGGTGAGTGCCTTTCTTCCAGCAGAATTGCCTTTTTAAGTTCAATAATTTCCTTGCATTTAATTTTTGTTTGAACAGTCAATATCTGGTGTAGAAAATTTTGTTTCTGCTGCTCAAGAGACGAATCCCCATATCAACAGTGCTAAATTCTTTGGATTTCACAGCCATCTATTAAATTCTTAGTTGATGCTAGGCATGTGGGAGTGGAGTGAATCTAATTTCTGCCTGATACAGGAAAAAATTCTTTATACAAAATTCCAGCTATTCAAGGATTGATGAAACCTGATACACGATACTTCCTAATGAATAAATGATTGCGGAAAATTTTCTTTAAACAGAATTCCAGCTATTCAATAATTGATGAAACCTGATATACAATACTTCCTAATGAATAATTGATTGCATTATTATGATGCGGCTCTAGAGCAACAAGTCTGGAAACTCATTTCTCTGTGCCTGGCAACTTTGTTTCAGACCTGCCGTTGAATATATGTTTTTTTTTAGGAATTTTTGTTGACAGGATCATGATTAGGAGAGTTAATATGCTCAACTTCTTGTCTCCTTTGACAGAATCTTAATTTAGGGGTATATGGGCTTGAATTTCATATGTCACACTTATTACCGTCCAAAGAACTTAAAATCCACCTTGTTGTTAGATCCCCTCCGTGGTGAATACCTTATATGTAAGAAATGATGTTTGTTGATAAACAATATTGCTCCATCCCCACAAAGAGGGGGGTAACCTCAACTAGATTAACTTTTCCTATAAGATAGTTGAGTAGCTCACCAAACATAATGGATGAAACACTCAACCAGGAAACAAGATATTCCTTTACAGAGTGATCCATATCCCAATCAAGAACTTAGTCACAGAAAGACAGTTTGTCCCAAGAGACAACTGCAAGAGAAAAAATTGTTTTTACCAGAGTCGAATCCTAGATAAAAAAAGGACAATAGAAAAAAAATGCAAAGGGGACACCTACAAGTTTATCCAACCCCTCCTCTGCCCATTGTCCAAAGTAAGAAATTTGTTATCAAGGGCTACCCATAATTCCAACCTACATTTTAAAGGACCTTGATGTTTCCAAAAAAACCTCCACCACCATGAATCAAAACCAACTCTGGATTTTTTCCAGTTTCCAATCTTCCATGCAATTTAATCACCAACAATGGCAAAGGAATTTTATAGATTCGCTCATGGGGCTTCTAAAATGTGAGGGGTTAAAATGCAACCCCCAATTTGGGTTTTTTTTCCCTAGCCGACCCAAAATTCATCCAATGTTGCCCCAAACATTTGGAAAATTGGGTTTTCCCCCTTTATCAAGACTATAGCTTATGGGGTTGGATAGGCTATTTTGTCTTTCCTTTGGCAATTAATCCATAGAGAACATTACGATATCCTAAGCTTGTTGAAACAACACACACACATTGCTTTCTCTCCACGCTAGCAAAAATGCTTCCCATATGTGCATCTCTTCCCATAGTACATTTTGAAGATTGATTCATGCTTGAAAATATTTTCACAGTGCATAATGCACTTCTGTGACAAACCAATAATGCCATTTATGAAAACTTCATTTGGCGCTTCACATTACTGGGAGAAGGTCACATTTTTTGTTTGTGATTCTGAATACGCCATATACCTCCTTTCAAATCCCAGTACTTGGAATACCTTACATGGGTTATCTTTTCATGAATTTAAGAAGTTTTTGAACAACGATGTCTTTTGTAAGATTGATATGCTTTTTAAGTTTTCCTTATTGTCAGGAATCAGTCTTAAGATCTTTGGGCATTAATCTTTATCATTCACTCAAATAAATTACATTTTCATGTCATTGTTGATCGTTGACACTTCCCAAAGTTTTGTTCTACTCTTTTGCATCCGACTCCTAAATTAAAATGAGTTGTATCTCGAGCATTTCTTATCTGCTTGCCAAATTTGAAGTATGCATTGAAGTCTAGCATGGAACTTTTTGAAATATGATAGTACCTATGGATAAAATTTCAACCCTCTGCACAAGGAGAGAGAGAAGATATGTACTCAGCATAAAATTAGAACTCAAGAGTAGCATAGAGTGTATGAGATGAACAATTCTTGAAACCCAACTTGAATTACAAGTTACAACTCAGGCAATAGGAAACTGATTTTTTTTTTGTCTTTTGCTACTTTTGTCTCTGGCTATTCTGTTTCAGTACCTTGATGTCTGCTCTGATAAGATCTAGAGTTAGATCCTCCAGTCAACATTTATTTGATTACAATATACCTCTGAATATCGTAATCAAGAAATTTCAGAAGACCATAGTCATAAAATTCAAGATAAATTCAGGTTCCAGAGTCATTAAGGTCAAGGGAAATTAGGCTTAAATCATGCTCAAGATATGCAAAAGAACATCCTTAATATGGTAAAATAAATTCCCATTAAGAATTGGTAAAAATTTCTGACGCTGCACATAAATTCGCAAGTATGCAAGCAAAAGCATGCTGCTTAAAATTAAAGATATGGTCATTTAAGACTATAAATGGATAGCATGCACCAACACGTTTTAAAAGTCATGATGAAAAGGCTTAATGCCAAACCCACTTGGAATATAACCACTTAATTGATTCACAGAAATATCAATAGCTTGGAGCATAGTCATCTAGGTTATCTCCAAAGGTAGAGGCCCTTCTAATAAGTTGTTTGAAATGTTAAAATAGAAAGCTAAATATGCAAGATCTCTAACCTCTAGAGGTATGTGGCCGCTGAGCTTGTTGTATGATAGATCTAGCAGTAGTAAATTCACACATTTCCCTAAATTTTTAGGAATTTCCCCTGATAATTGATTCTTTTGAAGATATAGAAATCTCAGCTTTCAAAGCCAGCAATAGAATCAGGGATCTTTCCAGAAAGATTATTTTCCTCTATAGAAAATAGCCCTGGACTTCTAAGTTGCCCAATTTGAGCTGGGAGGTTTCCATGTAAACGGTTACCTCCCATATCTAACCTCTCCAACTTTTGAAGTATTTTAAGCGATGATGGAATTGGCACTATAAAAAAATTGTGACCTAAATCAAGAGTTGTTAAACCAGTTAGGTTTTCAATCTGCAGAGGTATTTCTCCTACTAACCCATTCTTCCCCAAGTTTATGAACTGTGATTTTGTAGACAGCTAGCCAATATAAGATGGCAAACATCCCCTGAGATGATTAGAGGAAAAGTCTATTTTGCTTAGGGAGGAACAATTAGTAAGAGCAGTAAGAATGAGAAAACTCGTGGTGCTACTGCTAAGTAGTTGATTTTCTAATAAGGTAAGTGATTGGAACTTCCTCAACTTACTAATAGGCACTACTCCAGTGAATTCATTCTCCCCTAAGGATACCCTTTTAAGTTTAGTACAACTGAAGGGGGAAGAAGGAGTGATGCCACTCAACTGATTACCACCCAAATAGAATCCCATTGCCAATCTTCCATGCAATTTATTCACCAACAATGGCAAAGGAATTTTCCAATGCCTTCCATACTATAAAATAATTTGTGGCGGAATTTTGAGGATGCCTAATCCAGTCAAGCCAAACCATCCATGTAAATTCTCAATTGAAAATTTTTTTGCCATTTTTTAAG
The DNA here is from genome assembly GCA_034641835.2 of Pinus albicaulis. Taxonomy (NCBI): domain Eukaryota; kingdom Viridiplantae; phylum Streptophyta; class Pinopsida; order Pinales; family Pinaceae; genus Pinus; species Pinus albicaulis. The sequence continues at coordinate 85,445,965 of CM076574.1, forward strand.
ACATGGGGCATAAAATTTTCCATCGTGGAATTTATTATGGAAGCAGATTCATTTCGTAGGCTTCATCTGCTCTTGCATTGCATCTTTTAAATTTGTACTTGAAAGGAATGATAATTGCTGGTCATTAAGCTTAAACCGCAACCTCTCTGGTATGGATTCCTAATCTTTTAGCTTCCTTAACCTTTTCAGATAACCGGAACCATTGGACTGCATATCCAACTTCCATTTCCTATTTCCCTTTGTCTTGAGACCTTAACATTTTGAGATTTTCCAAAGACATGGGTATTCCACCTGACAAATTGTTGGAGGATAAATCCAAGACCTCAAGAATTTGAAGTTCACCTAATGACATTGGAATCTGACCTCCAAGTGAAATGTAAGAAAAATTGATGTATACTAATTCTCTTCAACTTCCAAACCCACTTGGAATATAAACACTTAATTCATTCACAGAAATATCAATAGCTTGGAGCATAGTCATCTTGGTTATCTCAAAATGTAGAGGCCCTTCTAATAAGTTGCTTGAAATGTTAAAATAGAAAGCTAAATATGAAAGACCTCCAACCTCTAGAGGTATGTGGCCGTTGAGCTTGTTATATGATAGATCTAGCAGTAGTAAGTTCACACTGGTGTCAGCTAGTCACCTCCAAACAATTCTGACCTGTAAAATTGTAGATATGGATGTTGTTCTACTTGGGCCTTTGACGTGCTTATATAGCACAATTCTTGTCTCCCATGACCATTATTCCTCAAGTATTTTGCTGCATCAAATGCTTGTCTACTATAGTGTTAGTGTCATAAAATGAAGTATAATCCCTCTATTTTATTATATTATTATTATTATTTTTAAATTTGGCTTTGTTTCAATAAACCTAGAGAATTGCATATATGAAAAAATAACTTGATTTCAAAATTGATTAGTGGTAATTTTTATCGTTCAAAACAATATCTAAAGTTTGAGCTTACATAGTGTTCCTACCTCAAAAAAAAAAATCAAATATTCAAAGACAATTTTTAGCTTTTGTTTTTTAAACCTATGCCTTCTTCACATTCATATCCACAAAATTTTGTCCCTCATTAATTTATTGTACCCTCTTCTAGAGCATTGCCTGCAATTGGAAATATAAGTATTCATTATGAACTTATCTATTAGATAGGGATTAAAGAAGTGCTAATTCATGCTTCGCTTACATATTATTTTATGCATCAATATCTCTTCCAATGCATTAAAATGGAGTATAGGTATTGCCATTACAAAAAAGAAGGTTGTACTTTGCTACCATGATGGAGCCAACCTTGACTGAGAATGCCATCCCCATATTGTTGAATGGTTCAACTGAGATTCAACCTCTACTCTAAATAATCAACATCGGCTCTGTCTATTCATCAAAAACTAGCTCTTCACACTACCACATCACTCTCTCTGATGGGATGTATCAACACGGGACTTTGCTACCATTTGTTTATAGCACCCAAGTTTCATATGAAGACATCCAGAACGACTCGATCATTTTACTTAAAAAGAAGCTTGCACAGTGTCTCAAAACTCTTCGTAAGATTAAATTCTGTATTAAACTCTTTCTTTTATCCTATTTGCATTCTTCATGTATAACAATGAATTTTACATTCATTTTTTTTATTTTTATTTTTATTTCTTCATTCATTTTAGATCCATTCAAGTCCTAGAACTTGAGGTTGTACGACGTAGCGCACCTTTGGTTAAGGACTCATCAACACTATTACACGGAAAGGCAAGTGAATCCCAATCAAGCTCTTCATCAGCACAGGAGATTATGCCAACTATTGTAACTCCGACAAATACATCCACAACAACACTTTTATCATTCAAATCACTCAATCCCTACCGTAAATATTGGTCAATCCAAGGTAGAGCATCAACAGAAACACCCTTGAAGAATTACAACACCACACGTGGCTCAGGGAAAGTCTTCGACTTTGACCTCATCGGTCCTGATAGAGATGAGATTCACCTTTCTGAATTTGCTGAATTAGTTGAATCCATTTATAATTTCATTGAAGTTGGGCAACTATATATTGTTTCCAATGGAACAATTAAACAAACAAACCCAAACTACAACCACCTAACTAGCAAATGGGAGATTTACTTATTCGATGCGTCGACTGTCAAACCATGTTTATAAGATGATCCAAGCTTCCCTTTCCAAAGCTTTCATTTCAACACAATCGCTGGAATCAAGTCCACAAACCCAAATACCATTGTAGATGTTATTGGTGTGGTTAGCTCCACCTCTCCTGCTTCAAAAATTCGAAGAAAAGATGGAACTGAAACACTAAGAAAAACGCTCACATTGAAGGACAAGTTAGGTTTTAGCATCGATTTAACAATATGGGGAGATCAATGTGTCTCTATAGGAAAGGACCTTGCTGAATTATGCTCTTCTGACAACCCGCCAATCCTTGGTGTCAAAGGAGGTCAAGTAATTGAATTTAATGGAATCACCATAGGGACAATCTCCACTACCACTCTTCTTGTAAATCTGAACATTGAAGAAACTCAAAAACTCCATACTTGGTTCTGTGATACAGGCTACAACTCTTCGTCTCCATCTTTGAGTAGAAACTACAATGTCGCTTCCAAACGAGCTTTACCACAGAAGACAATTCAAGGAATATCTTGCATGGAAGTCTCTTAGAAAGCAATATGGGTTTCAGTTCGTGCCATAGTGACTTCTCTACGCATGGATGACTTTTATTTTCTTGCTTGTCCATTAGATTTCAATGGAAAACAATGCATGAAAAAAGTAATTCACCATTATAAAAATATTTGGCATTGTACAAAGTGTAACTGTGAATTCCCAGGATGTGACTATCGTTACAAACTTAAATTTGAATTACATGACCACACCGGACACCTTCAAAATGTAACTACCTTCAATGATGCGGGAAATGAGCTAAGGGGCATCACGAAAAAGGACTTGTTCCTCCTCTCTATTGAACCAGCTGATCTTCAAAAAATCTGTAGCCATATCTCAGGCCGCCACTTCTTGCTTTCACTTTCCATCAAAATAGAGTCCTACAATGGTGTCGAGCATTTGCAACCTGTACTCATAAGTTCAGAAGAAATTCAGTATGATGTTGCATGCAAGGAGTTCCTAAAAGACATTGACGCATTGAGCATTTCACAACGGTCTGTTATTCGTTGCCTTTGAGCTCTCTTCTTATATGCACAACACGCTAGATCAGTTTTCCATACCATTGTAAAATACAACCATGTTGTTGTACTAAACACTTTCTTTTACAAGACTCTTTTTCAATAATTACAAATATGTATATTTACCCCTCTACATTTTACATAATATAGATACTGATGTTTGGCACTACAAAATCGTTTCTTTTTACAATACTCTTTATCAACATGTATGGCAAAATCAATTGAAACTCTTTCTATCGCTTACTAATAGTTAATTACAAATTTGAGCTTGTTACAAAATGTAATACATTTCATATGCATTCATAACTCAATTTTGTTTCACTCTAAATTCCTCACATCTCGTGCCTAACATAAAATGATTTGTAATTTATTAGATATGTCATCAAACGATCAAGATGTGGATTAAAAAGCACGGCGATGCCTTCTTTATGCTCAAAATAAAGAAACAATAAATGCACGTCGACGACTTCTTTATAAAAATCGAAAAAACACTACCGCTTCCACTACACCACCTCCCTTTTCAAGTCCTCTCCCAAATATGCATGCCATTTCACCCTACCTTCATCAAAACCTATATAACCCCCCCCCCCCCCCCCCCTCTCTTAATGAAGAACACCGTCGCTTTAGAGAAAGAATAGATAACCTCTCTACATTGCATGTTTGCACACTATGCAGAGAATCATATCCAGGTATGAAAACAAAACTTTTACATGGTACCCTTTCTTGCTCTCGTTGTGCATCATCTAAATCTACAAACCGCTTCACTCATGTGCACAACATGGACCCTGGCGAACAACCATATGTCCTTCGGAATTTAACAAGGGTTGAGGAAATGCTGATCGCATGTGTAAATCCCATTCTACAAGTAACGCATGCTCGTGGTGGTCAATACAAATATAGCGGCCATAGAATTAGCTTCCCTCAAGACATCACTACTATTGCCAAATACCTACCTCAACTGGTTTCTGAATTGGACATTCTAATTGTCAGAAGACAAAATCCTTTTGAAACATCTTATGAATTCATCGTTTGTAAATCACGTGTACTTGCAGCACTTGAATACAAACTCACTCATGATCCCTACTACAAATATGTTGAACTCAGCCCATCTGCAATTTCTGCTCTACCAGATCAACCTACAGATATTTCTTATCTTCTTCATAATGTAACCACGTCCTCATTTATACCCCAGGAAACGATAATTGATTCTACTTATGATCTTGATGCCATGCTAACTCCATTAGATATCCAACCTTCTTCATTTTTTCCAAGTCTCCCAAACTCATGTAGTGAACTTGATCACATTCGTGCTTATTTGCACTCCACCGATCCAAACTCAACAAATTCAATCGATTGGCCTACAATATCTCTATCACCTATGAACGAATAAACCACTGAGGGCCTCTTTTCTATGGCATTCCCCACACTTTTCCCAACATGCATTGCCATGATCACACAACCAAGAATTACAAAAGTTGAGATGCACGAATATGCCTTGTACCTTTTACGCTACCATGATAATCACTTCGGCCAGCATCTGAGATTTCATTACTACATATATAACACGCTAATGTGCCATTGTAGCCAATCAACTGCCAATGTTTTTGTTAGGAAATACATTGGAAAAAAATTGCCAACAATTGTTTCAGATTTGCGACAATGTCTTCATGACTTCCCAAATTCAAGAATTCTCGACAGGTCATGTACTTTGGCTTAGCCCTACGAGGTACACACTCTTTTTGGAACAAGCGTCGTAATGAGCTAACTGACATGGTCACACAACTTGGAAGCCCGACATTTTTCTTCACTCTCAGTGCTGCTAATACCAAATGGCCTGACCTGCACAAGATTATGCCTACTAATGTGCCCTCAAATTTAAACAATCATTACAAGTGGAGAATTCAAAATATAATTAACAATCCACATTTAACATCCCAATATATGCATTGCAAATTTACAATTTTTCATGAAGAATTCCAACAAAAAGGCCTCCATGAAATTGACTGTTGGTGTAGGTATTTTTAATTACCATTCCTCTTTAAACCTAATATTAAATTACAATAGATATGGAGCATTAACATCTTTCGATATTGCATGCAGGTACGAATGGAAACATCGAGGATCTGCACACATATGGATTCCTTTGGTTGCAAGATGCACCAAACATAGAAGCCCTCAATTGGAACAATGACACAAAATTTCTTAATGCCCAAAGATATTTTGACCATTATGTCATTGCTTGGAACCCGCGACAACCCCAAAATTGAAAATCTGTGCTCCACCAATCAGCAGAGCACAACCCATGTCTTCTCGACACATCATAAATTTTCGCGTCAACGCAGAAAGACGACTATAAAGAGCTTGTTAACTGTTTCCAACGCCATACAAAGTGTCATGCATCTTCTTGTCTTCGAAAAAAAAAATGTTCTCAACTGTCGCTACGGAGTACCGTGGGAGTTGAACCCCACATATTCACTCCTGATAGACAACAAAGGTCAGAAAACCTACAAGCCTGCACATAACGATGATAGATTGAACGTCCATAATGCCGATCTACTTTCCATCTGGAGAGAAAATGTTGATTGCCAGTGAATAATTTCACGCCATGCCATGTTAACCTATATTTCTAAATATGCAGCCAAAGCAGAAACAAAATTAGAAAGCTATAGCCAAATGTTATCACGCCTCTCGAACAATGTCGCTCCAGAAGCACCTACTGTCACTGTTGTCCGAAAACTCCTTACAAAAACCAAAGCAGAAAGAGACATTGGGGTGTAGGAAATATGCCATATGTTATAGAAATTACCACTCACACTCTGCAGTCATTTCTATAAATGTTAATAGAACTGTATTCAGACGTGTTCTACATGCTTCTAAAAATCCAACCTCAGCACCACCATTTATTCTCGCATACATAAATATACCTTCTTCATTAGAGCCATTACCTTCTTCCTCCGATGATTGTCCATATCTTGCCACGATACACCACAATCCCTTCCCCTATTGATCCAAGTTATGCCACTTTCTGTTGGGCTGAATTAATATTGTATTTCCCTTTCCGTACCCTCCCCAATGACATTGGATCCAACAATGAGGAAATCATTGCACACTGGGAACAAAAAAAGGAACATATACAACATGGCATTTTCATCGCGAAAATGAAAACCCACAATCTCCACAATCCGAAGATGAATGTACTCCTGTATCTACCCCTCCTGACATCCCCCTTGACCCCCTCCAAATGAATGAATGGGAAATCCTATCTCACCTTCACCCAGGCGACAACATAGAGATTGATAGCCTTGGAATCATTGGCCATCATGACTTTGATGTTAATCATAATTGGTCTCATACTTCTCTACCTCTCCACTTGCAAGAAACTGCCATCAATTTCATTGAATACAACCGCTCAAGTAGTCAAAACCAACATCGTCCTTTTTCAAAATACACCATTCGACAATCGATCCATTATCCTTGTCGGGGATTTAGGTCAGTTTCCACTTGTGAAATACATTCCTTTGTATGCTAGCACATCACGTCGCACTACACTTTGGCACAGATTTGATACATTCATAACGCTTACAACTATTTTTCGCTAGCAAGGTGCTGACCCTTCCCAAGTTGCCTTTCTCTAGATTCTCGCAAATCTCAAGAATGGAACACCTACAATTGAAGATTAGAACCTCCTAATGTCGAGGAAAAATTCCCCTATTACGCATGAAGATAAAAAAAACATTTGAAGACTCCATGCACCTATATGCAACAAACAATTTAGTTTCCTTGCATAACAAAACAATGCTTAAAAAATTAAACATGCCAGTAGCTGTGTGGTCCGCGGAGAAACATCGAGAACAAACTTTTACTACATCTGAAGAAGAACAAATAGACGCAAAGGTTCTCTTATGCAATGAACAAAAAGTTATGCTCACTTGCTATTTTTGGGTACATGTAGGGCTTGTAAATGGGGCACTTGGCACAGTGATTTCAATATTTTATGCACCTGACTCAAAGCCTCCAGAATTGTCATCCTTCGTGGTAGTCAATTTTAAACAATACAGAGGAACACCATGGGATATTTCACACTTAACATATGTGCCCATTTCCCCTATCACAAGAGGTGCACGTCGACAAATACCACTTCGAATGGCATGGGCTTTAACAATACACAAGTCACAAGGAATGACATTAGAGAAAGCAGCAGTTGACATCGGCCCCAAAGAACGCCAAGGTCTAACATTCACTGCCATTTCAAGGGTAATATATCTGTCAGACCTTCGAATCCATCTAGCATTTCCATTCTCACGCATATCACGAATGAAAGAGAATCCATATCTACAATGCAGAAAGCAAGAAGAATCATTGCTCGCATCGAAATCTATATAGAAGAGTACACTCTATCCAACAATAAACACTTCGTTTCATCTTCACCAACGGTAAACAAAACTTAACCTTTTCCAAGTTCCATACACAATTACTTGCTTTTATGTTTGTTCTAATACTGGTTATGCTCTTAATGTTCAAAATAACTTTATGCTTATTTTAAGTATTTTTTTAACTCTATAATTAGTACAATTTTATCAACCATTTACACTAACCATTACTAATTCTCTTCTTTCATGGCCAACAAATATGGATTCACACTATTTAAACATGCTCTATGAATGCTGCCAAAAAATTCAACAACAGGAACTTACTTTACAGGATATACAGCTGAGATTCTTGCCGCCACAGACATTGCCTTTGTACCATTTGCGTACAACTATTGCCTTGTTACAAAAGATCCGAAAAATCCTAAGAAAAACAATCCACATACATGAAAGAGATACGCACCGGAAAATGCGTGTTGAATGGCAAGAACGACTTTCTCAATGTGGGGTCACAATAGACACCAATTGGTGTTGCTGATGCCATGCATCGTCATGTATATATGATTAGATATTTACTATCATTTACATTTATATGACATCGCAAAATTTTATTGTAAACATGTATATTTATTCACCTTCAATTTTGTATATCTATCTGTATATAAATCATGTTTTGGTCAACTACTATACCATTCAATGTAATTTCAAATGTTTCTGTAACATTGTTTCTCTTCATTGCTGTGCTTCAAACCCATCTCGAAATACTCTTTCTCAAGAGGAGCATTATATTTTACCATAGCTTTCTTGAGTTTCTTATTCCGTCTTAAAGTGATGATCTACTGTACGAGTCCCTGGATCTCAAAAATTCATGTATTGCTTCAATCTTGTTTTCTATTTTTACTTATTCCATTAATTTTAACAACCTTCAAGGTGTTCAAATTTTAGTCATGCTATTATGTTATGTTCTGTGTTAATACCTATATATCTGTCAACAGCTTTCCTCTCTGCTTTATTGCCTTAATCACATCTTCAGATATCAGTTCTCTCAATCTGGTAAGTGACGTTGGTACAACTGATTCAAAAATAACACTAACATAAAATGTTATAATCATACGTGAGTTCCAAGCAGCTACTCATTTTCTGTATATAAGTATGTTGTATCTTCATACTTGATTTTGGGAGCAGAGTTACCTCTCTATAAGGGATGATGACCAAAGCCCATCAAGGATTCTTTGTTATATGTAGTAGTATGTTTCAAAATGGCAACAATTAATCACATTCATCCCTATTGTTCACCTTTGAATAAACATATGTTACCGAGAAAGTGAGCTAATAGAAAATTAATCCAAAAAAGTTGTTTATGTGTCATAACATGAAGAACTTGGGAAGCCTGGTACTGAGGTATAACTTAAATGTAACTGGCTTGCATGTTCCACCGCAGATGGTTTTCTTCTTTTTTTGCACAAGTTTTTCTCTAACCACATTTGGTTGTTTTGGGTTTTTTTTTTAATGTTGAATTGCCAAAACCTTCTTCTAACCAAAGTTCGGGGGGGTGTTACAGATAAGATGGATGTATTAATGAAAATTACTGTAGAGCATCTAGAAATTTGTGTTGTTGAGGGTCGCCTGCCACAGGTTAAAATATTATTAATTTGGCCAAAATAAACAGTATTGTTGGTCAACTAATATTGTTGTTGCTTAAAAAAGATGCATAATTCAACTGTTTTTCTTCTTAACATTTAAATTCTTCCATTGTTCTTGTGAATAGGTCTATGATTCACTCAAATGAAAATATTTCCCATAGGAATAATATAGAATCATATGCACCACAAAGTGTCTGAGCTTTCTACCTTTGTTCATACTCTGCAAATCTGCAAAGTCATTCACTGACTTCAAATTTATGACTTTTCCATCTGCTAATTTTTATTAGAATAGCTTGCCACCTTTTATAATGTTCCCTGCCTTTGAATGTACTACTAGATTCATCATTATTTCATGAAACTAATTTCATTTTTCCTCCCAATATCTTGACTATTTTAGTTGCCCCATTTTTCCCCAATTTTATGAACTGCAATTTTGTAGACAGCTGGCCAATAGAAGATGGAAAACGTCCCCTGAGATGATTAGAGGAAAAGTTTGTTTTGCTTAGCGAGGAACAGTTAGTAAGAACAGTAAAAATGAGCAAGCTCGTGGTGGTGCTGCTAAGTAGCTGATTTTCTAATAAGGTAAGTGATGGGAGCTTCCTCAACTTACCAAACTCAATAGGCACTACTCCTAGTGAGTTAATTCTCCCTTAAGGATACCCTTTCGAGTTTAGTACAATTGAAGAGGGAAGAAGGAATGATGCCACTCAACTAATTACCACCCAGATAGAATCCAATTGCCAATCTTCCATACAATTTCTTCACCAACAATGGCGAATGAATTTTCCAATGCCTTCCATACTATAAAATAATTTGTGGCAGAATTTTGAGGATGCCTAATCCAATCAAGCCAAACCAACCATGTAAATTCTCAACTAAAAAAAATTCTTCCATTTTTTAAGACATGGGGCATAGAATTTTGCATCATAGAATTTATTAAGGATGCAGCTTCACTTTGTAGGCTTCATCTGCTCTTGCATTGCATCTTTTAAATATGTACTTTAAAGGAATGATAATTGTTGGCCATTAAGCTTAAACCGCAACCTCTCTAGTATGGATTCCTAAACTTTTAGCTTCCTTAACCCTTTTAGATAAGCCGAACCATTGGACTACATATCCAACTTCCATTTCCTATTTCCCTTTGTCTTGAGACCTTAATATTTTGAGATTTTCAAAAGACATGGGTATTCCACCTGAAAAATTGTTGGAGGAGAAACCCAAGACCTCAAGAATTTGAAGTTTACCTAATGAAATTGGAATCTGACCTCCAAGCGCATTGTAAGAAATATTGATGTATACTAATTCTCTACAACTTTCAAACCCACTTGGAATATAACCACTTAATTGATCCGCATAAATATCAATAGCTTGGAGCATAGTCATCTTGGTTATCTCCAAAGGTAGAGGCCCTTATAATAATTTGTTTGAAATGTTAAAATAGAAAGCTAAATATGTAACACCTCCAAGCTCTAGAGGTATGTGGTCGCTGAGATTGTTGTATGATAGATCTAGAAGTAGTAAGTTCACACATTTCCCTAAATTTTTAGGAATTTCCCCTGATAACTGATTCTTTTGAAGATATAGAAATCTCAGCTTTTAAAGTTGGGCAATAGAATCATGGATCTTTCCAGAAAGAACGTTTTCCTCTATAGAAAGTAGCCCTAAACTTTTAAGTTGCCCAATTTGAGCTGGGAGGTTTCCATGTAAACGGTTGCCTCCCATATCTAACCTCTCCAACGTTTGAAGCTTTTTAAGTGATGATGGGACTGTCCCTGTAAAAATATTGTGACCTAAACCAAGAGTTGTTAAACCAATTAGGTTTCCAATCTGCAGAGGTATTTCTCCTACTAACCCATTTTCCCCAAGTTTATGAACTGCAATTTTGTAGACAGATGGCCAATATAAGATGGAAAGTGTCCCCTGAGATGATTAGAGGAAAATTCTATTTTGCTTAGGTTGCTGCTAAGTAGTTGATTTTCTAATAAGGTAAGTGATTGGATTTTCCTCAACTTACTGAATCATTAGAAATTAGAGACCTATCTCTTGCCTTATCTTGAATGTTTGGAATCGGTGCAAAGTATTCCTGAATTTGTACACAATTTCCCATTTGGCCTGGAGAAGGGATACACTTGGGGAATCGTGTCAGTTGAAGAAGGTGGGGTTAGTCCTTTGTTTGCAACCCGTTTCCCACCACATCATCATGGAATTGTAAATAATTGGAAAATGACCCTGAGATTGATAATACTGGGCAAAAATTCCCCATCACAAGAACTTCCATCTCATTTTCACAGTCAGTTCCACCTGCTTCTAACATAGGAAGTTTTGAAATGAATCATGTAAACTCATCAAAATTCTCTTCGTGTTTTAATGATCATATACATGATGACAACATGAATGATATGATGGAACTGATTAAACAGAGTGATGATGATATGAAATCTATGAGGGAACTGAATCGGGTGAAAGGTGATTTACATAACATGGCCCATGAGAAGGACAAATTGGAAAAGAAGTTACAAGAAAAGGAGGACCATCTACAAGAAATGGTAGATGCCTTGGAAAAATTAAATGAAGAAAAGAGAATAGCAAAGGAAGAAAATGTGGACTTATCAAAGGCATTTGTAGAAAGGGACAGGGCTTTGAAACAAGTGAAGATGGAGAAGACATTAGGAATGAAACAAAAAGAGAAAACTATTTGTTCTTTGCAGGAAACTCTGGAAGCTCTGCTAGAAAAGTTTGAAAGCTTTGAGCAGGGGTAGAGGGAGTTTCAAATATTAGTCGAAGTTGAGAAATAAACATCTCAAATTCATTCCACTTTGACAAATGTTCTTGGACTAAAACCAGGAGAAGATCTTGTGGTTGGAGCACAAAAGTTGATTAAAAGGTTGAGGCAGCAATGGAAATTAAAAAATCAGTTAAAACCTAATCAGTTTATGTTGCTAATCAGTCCAGATGTTCAACATTCCACAGAGGAACCTTATCAACAAAGCACCAACAAGGGTACAAGTTCTCATATGAATGGAGATAAGAGCACAACTGCTAGAAGTCATCTGCTTTTTACAAGTGATACTGAGGCTCTCCATTGTTCTATTTGTATGGAGGAGTGGAAAACTACAGGGGTTCACCGTATATGGTATGTATAATATTGTTGCTGAAAAAGGACAATCTATTTGTTGTTGTATCAAATGTTAAAATCATGTGCAAAGTTTGCCAATGTTTTTCTCTGCCTTCCAAACTCTTCAACATGACTATCTATCCGTAAAATAATGTATATGGCATAAAATCTTGACAATTGGATGGAATGATGCTTCTAATGCTATTGGGAAAGAATATTATTGAAAGTATATGTTGTAATGTTATGTGCAGAAATGACAACTTGTTATACAGATGTAGATAGAGTTACAGGAGTTAGAAGCTTTCAACTTGTAAGGGACTTATATCTGTGGAGTCATATTTTTTTGCTTATCAAAACAGAAATGAAAAAGGAGGTTATGAAACCTTTTCATGTTTAATTCGACAACCATTCCAATTGTACTTAGTTGTTCTTCGAGGTAATATATGAAGCATTTTCAAAAGAACAAAAATTCAGAGACACCATAATCTCGATAGGGTCTTTTTATCCTGAAGAAAAAAAATAGTATATTTTATTCACAAGTAAACTGAATTCTTAACGTGCTTGGAGCACTCTTACAAAAATTTAATGATATTGATATATCAAATACTGTTATTTGAACTGTCCATAATAGTATACGAAGCTAAAAAAACTGTCAAAACAAAGTTATCTTCTTAACACAGTAGATATAAGTTTGTTTCTTCATTCAAATTTTTGGAAATGGCATCTATGCAAATCCAGGGTTTGCTATAGATATCAACCCGTTTAATTGGTGCAAAGACATGTTCTGTTGTATGAAAGGGTTGTGTATTACACAATAACAGAATGTTGTGTTGTATATGCAGCCCAAAATGGTATGAATTTGATCCTGTATGAATACGTTTTTTGCAGCAAGGTATTACAGAAATAGATGGTAGATTTGGAATCACATCTGATAACCTGAAATAAAGAATGCTGGTAGTGTCTGAATTTATTGGATGCTCCCCCTCTTTAAGTGGAGTTATTCGTGTAAAATCGTGGAATATAGAAGCTTTAGTTGATGGTATCAATTAACAAGACTCCAAAATCAGATGTCCTGACAATGCTAAACACCCTTTGCAATGATCCAAAGAATGCGGTCTTTATTGTAACTGGACGAGGGCAACAAACTTTGAATGAATGGTTTTCACCCTCTAAAAACGTTGGAATTGCTACAGAGAATGGTTATTTTTTCAGGGTTTTCAAATCTAACTTAATATGCTTACATTAGCAACAATGCAAGCCTTTTCCCACCTTTCAAATGTTTTCTTTCAAATAGGCATTTCTTTTCTAGCATTTACTAATTAAGAAATTAAATTATCATTGACTTGCTTCATGATATTGCACATTGTAAATAAATAAATAAAAAACACAAATACACAAAACAATATAGATTTAATATAATGTTTATTGTTCCAAATCAAACTACAATTACTTCAAGTGAATACTTCAAGATAATACTCCTATCGGCCTCTCTTTGCACCTTCTGGGGCAATTGCTAGTATTAGATAAATTGAGAGTGGTAGAAAAATTCAACATAAATTAATAAAATATAACAATCATCAAATAGTTAATTAAAATATAGTAATCATAAGATTAATGTTTACAAATTTTTGTGGGGTGGATTATATAATATAGGTTTTGGAAAATGCTCCACAGTAGACATATTTGAATGTTTACTGGTTAATATCATAATATTATTAACCATAATTATAAGATAAAAATAATTAAAACATATAATTATAAAATCATTCACCACAATTTATGAAGAGGCATCTTCTATGTTATATAGGATATTTTAATACAAGGAGGATTGATAATTCATTTTATAATTAACATAAAGTGGATATGTAACACTTAAAACAATAGCATCCAACTATTAGTACGTAGCGTATTTAACATAGGGAATATGAAAATGGTAACTTGAGAAACAAAATAAGTTCAAAATGCAACTATATAAAAAATTACTACAACTACATTCAATGATAGCATGAACAAAGATACTAAATAATAAATGCATCAATGGCTACTACATTTTTTTCTATGAATGCAATTGCCTTGTTGTTGCAAGATGGGATATAAGCAGTTTTAGTTTTTTTATAACACTTCTTTATTTTATTTTGTAAAGTTTTAAATTTCTTATTTGAATACACTTGTCTTGTTGTTGCAAGATGAGATATATGCAATTTTATTTCTTTATTGTTTTTTACTTTAATTTAACTTATATTTAACTAATCAACTATGTAGCACTTGTTTAGTTTATTTTGTATAAGTTTTAAAATTAATTAATTAATTTGTACAATATTTTAAAATTTTGCATTATTAAATTATTTTTATTTTATTATCATTTTAAAATGTATTTATTTCTTATTAGTTTTTTCCTTGATTTTTTTATATTTGTATCTTTTTCCAACTTAATTGTAGTTACTCACAAGTCGTCTCTAAGACTATTCTCTTCACCAACCAATAAAATGATACAAAAATTAAATTATAATATATTATTATTATTCAATTTAAGGTCACGGCCAAGCGAGACACCAAATTGGTGTATAAGACCCCTCGTTTATGGGACAAGAGGCCCACCTTCACGCAAAAAATTGACTACAAAAATCTACGAATGCATACATATTCTACCCCCTCTGGTTTTGAACTTATGATCTCTTAAGAGGATACATGCTCTTAATCATTATAAGAGAAGAAACCAACACACTAGAAATGTAATGTGTGTAGACTTGAGTTTGTATGTGTAAGTAAGTAATTGTTTTTATTGATAAAATTTGAATGGTGGTTACATTGTCTTTTGGCGGTTTTCCTTTATAAGCATTGACATGCCACAATGGATTTAAAGGTCATGTCTTTTGACTTCAACTCTTCATAATTAATAATGTTTTTATAATTAATTAATTATTCAATTATTTTATTTTATTATTAAATTAATATTTCTATTAATATGTTCATAACATTGTCACTCCCTTTGGAGACCCACTTCATTCCTCCTCTGGCCCCAACAGAAGCTTCGATCCCATTCTCAGGAGCAATAATTGTAAATGATTTTGGGTCTTCTCGACAGGGTCCTGGGTATTTCCCGTCCTCGATGGATCTGTTCTCGATTTGACATCTAACCTAGAACATGTATCTCATGACTCACCGAATCTGGAAGCGCAGAACTCCTTCCAAAATTTTGTAAAGACCCCCGATGGAAAATCAACTCTAATTTGGGTTCAGGCCTCCCAAAGGATGTCTTACCTGAAACTGAATATCTAGGATAAGCTTGGAATTCCAATGCACCAACAAAGTCTGATTTGCGGTGGCAGGTCAATGCAGGGTGATCAATATCTTCAATATTTTAATGTATCACATTCATCTACCATCATTCTCAACTTGAGGCTGAGAGGTGGAGCTATCAGATCAAGCAAATAAAATGGAGTAGGGGGTATTGCGGGCTCCAGTTTGCCCAAAGGCATCGAACCGACCCAAGAACATATCAATGAAGGCCTTTTTTTCAAAGATATTCTACAAGGTAATCCAGCCGCATCATCAAATCCAAATCAGACACACAATCACCCAGTCCCTATATTGTGGAGCAACAAAATCATGTTCCATAATTGATTCTAAACATTCCAGAAACAAATGATCTATGCACATCATATGAAGCCCAATCAATTATATGCATATTCAACAGTTTTTGGCCAAAACCAATGGATCTATTTCACTGGATCTTCACAAATTGGATTGCAAATTGTGAGATTCATCTCTGCTCCAAAGGATTCTTCATAGTAAATTTCGCATATTCGAAGGATCGAGAATATATCCTACAAGAAGGTCCATGGTTGTGGGGATCAACGGGACTATTCATCACCCCATGGTTCCCAGAATTCGATGCAAACACCATGATTGTATTAAGAATGCTGGTATGGGTTAGGCTTCATAACCTCCCCCTTCATTTTTGGCACCACGAATATTTAGAAGGAATCAGGAATCTCTTAGGGAGATACATAAAGACAGACACACAGAGAATGGAAGAATGAATCTACACTTTTGCAAGAATTTGTGTGGAGGTTGATCGCAACAAAGGCTTGCTAGATCACATCCTCTTGTCACACAATAAGCAAATATGGACTCAATTCCTAGATTTTGAGAACATGACATTCAGATGCCGAATATGCCGACAGATAGGGAATCTACAAATTTCATGCACAGATGCAAAAAAATATTTGTGAAGGAAGAAGAAACCAAGAAAACAACCCAAAGGTTGGAAATTTTCCTCTAATCTACCAAATGATGAAGATGATGAAGAAGAAAAAGGTACCTCTGCAAATGAGGGGAGAGCACAAGAAATTGTAGAAAAGAAGGAAACAACTCATGAAGCGTCATAAATATTAGCCCCCACAACACAGTTGGTAAGGTATCTGGAAGCAAAGGACACAGGGGGCTTCAAGCGACACCATGTATCAGAAAGTCCAGACTCAGATAAGGAAATCTCAAGAGTGGAAGAAGATCATCAACTAGGAATTGCATCATCCACGCCTTCTTAAGGATAATGGTGGAGGGTTGAAAAGAAAAAATGGAGAAAAAATTAACTTTTCCTCCACATATATTAGCAGATTTTTTTGTATGGATTTATGATCACTACTCTTAGACTGGATTGATGGAATGCTTCAAGCATCTACAACATGTAATTTTGTTTTCACTAATAAAATTACGATTTTTCCTTGGGAAAAAATGTTGTCATTCCCTTTAGAGATGTTTTGTCCTCAAAGCATAACAAGAAGAGTTTCCTCTAGTTGAACACGTTGTTATGGAATGGCATTTTTACTTTGGTTTGTTTGTGCCTAGTGAAGTCTTCATGTGTATTTGTACCTTTCTTGAAGTTGGAAGCATTAACACCATATAATTTATAAAGTTGTCCTTGCCAGTTAAACTCCATGAATTGTTCTTCAAGGTTCATAGTATAGCTTTCTACTTGTTTTAACCATTTTGCACCTAGAACTATATCCATTTCTTTGAGCAGTAGGGAAAATAAATCTGTTTGTATCTCTAGTTCTTGTATCTGAATTAAAACCTCACGACATTCTGCTATCTCTTTGAACTTTTGCCTAATCTCGATAATCATGGTCAGATCCTTGATTGGGCATACACAAAGATCAAGTTGTTTAGCAAGATCGATTTTTATACAATTATGAGTGCTATCAGAATCTACAAGTATATTGACATTTCTGCCTCTTATGGTCCCTATAAGCTTAAGGTTTTTTGGGCGTATTCTCCTCGTCGTGTTAGTTGGTGACTTAGTGTTCTTTATTTTTGGAGACTGGGCTCTCTGCTTCCGAAGGTTTGGTGCAATGTATTTTGTAGTGACTTGTTTTTTTTGACTTTTTGAAGAATTACTTTCTTCATCCTCATTTTGTTGGACACACGAGATTGTTGCTAATGATGGTTCCTCAGGATCAAAATATTCACTGTGTTTGATAACGATTTATTCACTAGGTTCTTGTACTTCAACTTGCTTCCCATCTATTATTTTATAATAGCGTAAGGACGTATCTTGACATTTATGTTATGAGATTCAATTTTTTCCGCACTTGGGACAATTATTTTTCTTTTTTTATCATTTTCTCTTACTCATTACTTGAAGTGTTTGATTCCTTCTCAAATTCATAAGTATACAACTTCTTGTTAAGACACCTATCTCCTAATGTCCATTTGTCTCCACGATACCTACATTTGTTTGTTTCTTTTTTTCCTGAATATTGTTGTTGGTCTTCATCTCCCTTGAATGATGACATTTTGAACTTATGTTTTTGCTCAATAATATTTGTCACATGTCTAGCTTCTTCAATAGTTTTAGGTTTGTATAATTTCAATTATGCACGGATATACTCTTTAATTCCACTTGTATACATGTTAAGCAATTGTTCATCAATAAATCCTCTTTGTCTTGTAGCTAATACTTTTCATTAGTGGGTGTATTTGCTTACAAACCCTATTTTCTTGAGATGAATAGAATTTTTGTAGATATCATATTCTTCTTCGTCATAAAATATTTTTAGTAGGTATCCACAAAAAATTTCTAGAGGAAAGAATGAGCTTCACATTTGTCAGACCACCATAGGAACTAATCATATGCCTCAACTTCCAAATTGTTGGATGCGGTAATGATTTTCTCTTGTTCAGCTATTCGCAGGTTCAATTAAAAAATGGCTTCCATTTTATTAACCCACATAATAACAACTCTATGGTCTTTTCCATCGTATTTTGGGAGCTCCTTCTTAATTCGTTAATAATCTTTTCTGGGAATTTTGTATAGTATTGACTATCTGAGAAGTGTATTTGCGGAATTTCATGATGCGTTTAAATAATTTCATGATTTGGGAAATCTTCGCTTTCTCGAGTCTTGGGACTTTGTGTTGGTTCTTGAGTAATTGAAGGATTAAAAAATGAATTAAACTTTCCCATTAACTGGTTATACATTCCTAACAACATTCTCTCAATGTTATCTATTTTTTTAATATCGCTTGCTAATTCCTCTTGAGTTTAAATTATCCTCTTTTGACCTTCTCCTAACTCTGCCTACTTCTTCTCAACATTATTAATATGACATCATACCTTATTAAGAGTTCTTGATATTTTTTGGTGTTATCATTAATATTCCTCATTTTCACTTTGTTTTTATTTTTGGCGGAACCATTTTTTTAAAATTAAATAATATATATATGGTTATATAATAAATTATTATCAATATATTAATTAATTATATAATGATTATATAACAATGTTATTAATTAATTTCGTAACTAAATAATATATCACTATTTATTCTAGACAACTTGCATGAAGGGTTAATTTATCGAGGGACAAGCCATCACGACTCTTAAGGCATGAGAAAAGAAGCGAGGGATAACCGCAGGGAATGTGTCGGACGTGATCCGAGGGAGGATTTGATCGATGGCAGGGAGTAAACGTCAAATGTCGGTAGTTTGGCCACGGTGGATGGAAGAACGATGGCGACGATGGAGTAGATGCGACAGACTGAAACATGGAAAGCGAAGAGTGGGGGACAGACAGCGCGAGAGTTGGAAATTCGTCGAACTATTGGCAGCAAAGAGGAACAGGGGAAGATGGGAAAGGGTATTCAATGCATGGTGGTTGACGTTGATGACGAACAAACAAGAAAATGATGTATCGACGGTGGTTAGATTGTCGGGAAGCAATGAGGATCAACGAAAAAGGTGACAAACAACAAGGATAATGGAACAGGGAACAGGGTAGTTGGGAATGGACAACAACGAAGCACAAGGCGAAATTTGGTGGGAATGGACGACAACAGGAGTCGACAATTGGTGGAAAAGAAAAATGATAGACAAATGTAAGAAAACAAGCACGGTTAGGTAGAGTCTAGCGGAGTGGAAGCATGAATTGAGAACGACAACACAATGAATTGTGACAGACGTGGTGGAGTTTGAAGGCGAGAGGATAGAAGACTCTAATACCACATTAAGAGAAGAAACCAACACACAGGAAATGTAATGTGTATAGACTTGAGTTTGTATGTGTAAGTAAGTAATTGTTTTTATTGATCAATTTTGAATAGTTATTACATTTCCTTGTGGTGGTTTACCTTTATAAGAATTGAGAGACCACAAGGGATATAAGGGTCATGTCTTTTGACTTCAACTCTTCCTAATTAAAAATGTTTTTATAATTAATTAATTATTCTAATTATTATTTTATTAAATAAATATTTCTATTATTTTGTTCATAACAATCATCAGGCCGACTCAAGTTATAAGGAAAAAATACTATTTAATATTTTACATTAACAAATAAATAAAAAATTAATTATTTATTATTATTATTATTATTTTCTATTATAAGTTTTTGTTTTTTCTAAGTAAATTATATTACTATTTAATTTTGATTTTTTGTTTTATCTTATTTAATATTTTAAAATTAAGAAAACATTCCGTAAAAATCACATCATGAAAGTTTTGTCGAAGTGTTTCAAATCATCCAGTGTAGTTCATCGTGATGACAAGATGAAGAACCAAATCTTGGCATCAAGTTAAATAGATGAAGAGATTTTTTTTTTTTTTTTTTTTGGATAGAAAATGAATTAACATAAAAACAGATTACAGAAAACACATAAATGAAACTAGACAAAACATTGGCGGAAAAGGCAGAAGCCTCATGGCTTCTTCATGTATTCTCGCTTATTAAAAGAACTTAATTTACAATTTAAATAGATGAGAGAAAATGTCTAAGATAGTCCGTGCTATCTTAGACTCCTTTGGTTGAGATAATTTCTCACCAAAAACCCACCAAGATAGGAGTTCCTAAACAAACTCCAATATTTGAGGAACAACCCAAGAGTTAGGCACATATTCCTAACTAGGAATATTTAATTAATTAATTTATTATTTTGGATTTATTATTTTAATTTTAGAGAGGCTAACATTCCCCCCTTCAATGACAAATCCAAAATAAGAACGAGGAACCATCTTCCAAGTTCTCATGTTGATTCTCAAAAAACATTGCTTGAAAAACCGCCAAAGTTGGATGCTGAGAAACTGCAATTTGAAGAGACCATGAGTCAGTTGTATGTCTGATTCATGTCTGAATTTTGCTTGACAACTCCATCACGTGCCAAGTTGCAAAAGTATCCATCTATCCTTTGCATGAAAGCAGCATCCTTTGTCCACTGACAAAAATTTTTCAAAGCCCACTGGCTGATGATGTCAAAAACAACTCACTGTTGCTTTTGTTGTGCTGAAAACTGTTCAATGCTTCTTTGCTGTTGATTGCCCACTGGAAAATTTGTTGATGCCCACTGGCAAATTGGTTGATGCCCACTGGCAAATTTGTTGATGATGCCCACTGGCTGCTTTTGCTGGTTTTGTTGAGACTTTCAGTCTGACAACCACTGTCAATCTCATTGACATTTTCCCCCCTTTGTCAGTTGAAAGGAGAGACACTTCTCTGGAAAGTATTCCTGAACTCCCCCCCTTCAGGTGTAGGAGTTTTACACTGTTGTACTCCCCCATTCAACTGCATGAGAGTACCATCATCTTTTCACTGTTGGCTGCACTATGTGTGATCGTATGCGATTGTAGAACTGAAGCAATCTTTTAAATGTGGATGACCATTCCCAAGGGTCGATCCATTCATAATGTATCTTCAATCTGGCTAATTTGTGTTGATTGCGACATTTTTCTGAGGAATGATTGTACTTGCCACAATGGCGACAGGGATGGAGATCAAAACACTGATCTTCCATATGACCGGTTCTCTGACAATGAGAACATTTCGGTTTGACTTCAACTTCAGGTTGTGTGGAATTCTGTTTTTCTGCAACTTTGGGTTGTGTGCATTGCTGGTTGTCTGTAACTATCTCTGAATGTGCTGAGGGGATCTGTTCAAGAAATCACGCACTGACGAACTGAATGGGCTTGGAATAATCGGGAATATGTAAGTTAGCGTCATCTTGGACATATCCTAAGCCTCGTCGATTCTTATTATTGTGAATTTCTTCCCAGGGCTTGATGATGGGCTTGGAAGAAATTTGAACTGGAACAACTTCGACACTTGAAGTTGTTGGAATGAATGACTTATCATCTAGATGGTTCAAAGACTTGAAAGTATCACTCTTTTCTTGCAATTCAATCCTTTGAAGTTGCGAATTGAGTTGAAGAAATTCAATGGTTTCATGTGTTTGTTGTAGATGCCGTGAAAGATCAGCAAGAGTGCCTTTGCTGACGTGCACCATGTCTTCATCACTTGAGATGATCAAACTGTGAAGAATGTTTAACAACTGAATATGTTGCGCCATCTGAACTTGCGCACTTGAAATCAGGCTCTCTTGTTGTAGATGTCGTACTTTGAATTGTTTCACTTGAATGTCAGGTTCGCTTGAATGTGGCTTGAATGGCACGCTCGCTTGATTTATTGCTTATTGCACTTGCTTGGAACACTTTCTAGAATCATAGAATTTTCTCGCTTAAACTCTGGAATTCACGCTCGCTTGATGATGACCCCATTTGTTTAAGCATTCACTTGACTTACTTGATGACTTCACTCTCACTTGAATGAATATCCACGCTCGCTTGATGTCGATCTCAACTTGCTTGATTGTTTTAACTTGTTTGGTTGCTTTGATGGTTGCTGCAATGAACTTCACTCTAGCTCGCTTGAAATATTGAACTTTGTACTATCTTGACACAAATTGCTTGAATGAATAATCACGCTCGCTTGCAGAAGATGTAAACTTGTTGCTTGTTTGATTTAAAAACTCATGCACTCACTTGATTTTTGTGTAAAGGAAGGGTGTCGAACACTGTCGACAATGCACCCAAGAAAGCTTACAATGATTTTAATGATTCACGTAAAACAATGAATTCCCTTGTCCTCTTAAAAATTCATTAACAATGAATTTTTAATTATTCACTTAAAATAATGAATTTGATTACAAGTTCTTAAATGTATTGCAAGAACGTTGATGAAGGTTGTGCTTGACTAAGTGAATTTGATTGTTGATGTAGAAGGCTGATGTAGACAATCTTTGATTATATGTTGTTGTGGCGCAAATGCATGTGTTGATCTTGCAGCTATTTCATTACATGTGTTGTGCTTGCTTTATGTATGTGATATTAAATGAAATTATTGATGTGTCACGACTAGACACAAATAAAAAAGAAACAACATGAAGCCATAAAAAACATGCACCATCACAAACACACATGGTGTACCTAAGATCCCCTTATTCAATTTCGGGCGGATCTAGGACACATCAACACCAAAAAAAATGATATCTTTATTAATCACTGGAGTACATCATCTGAAGCAATGATAATGCCAAGCTGACAACCCTTTGAAACACCGCTCCTTCAAAATCTGAATGGATAGTGACACGATCTCTCTCAAAGTAAAACAATACTTTGAATTACAACAATGGCTTTCCCTTATCACTCCAAATTTACAAAATATGCACCTTATTACTCCCAAAAATTACAAAAATAATTTCACTCCATCACTTCAAAAACCCTCACTCCATAAAAAAAATGCACACTTATCTCTCTATTTACAAAAAATATATAAAATAGAGAAAAATTCCACTGTTCCCTATTTTCCATAGACTCTAGAATGAGCACACTCCACTCACTCCTCTCATTCAAAACATGTAATATGAGAATTTTTTTGAAATTTTCAAAACGAAATTAAGAACCCACATCAGAACAACTACCACAAACCAATATTCACATGGTTGAAACTCGGAGCCTTGAATTAACAATAAAGACGAGTGGCCAAATGGAGATTTCTAACCATCCACAGGTTGTGCAATCTCTGGAGCTGAGGATTGTGAAAATTTGAAGCTTTTTTCCCATGTTGAAAACCCAGATGGCGAAAATCTTGATGTGGAATGATCATTTGGTGACTGAGGATTAGGAGAAGGAGGATTAAGAGGAGGCAAAATAGACTGGAGCGGGATCTGAACCTTCAGCCCTGCTAGTCTCCATTTCATTTGAAGTGCTGCTGGCCAGTTGTTTCTGTTTAAAATGGTAACTTTAAAGCACTATGCAGGAGGACAATATCACTGTTGTTGGGTCACTCGTCAACAACTTCTTCTTCAAGTCCGTATGAATTTTGAGTTTGATATCACAGATCAAGGTCCCGTTTGGAGCAGGAACTGTATTATAGTACCTATAACTGGCAAGTTTCGATTATGCAGATTATCCCATTGGAACTTATTTGCAACGGCTTTTCCACACTTAGAAAGAAGGATCCCACCACGGATACTATGACATTCTATTTAATCAGAAGATACAACACTTTACATACACTAATTGAAGAAACTGCAAGTCATAATTATGCTTGCAATGCAAAGTTTTTGGAACCAAGCCTTATTTGTCAGAACCAATCAATTATTTCGTTAGAATTTGCTCTATAATATATTTTTTACCAATTAATCACTTTCATAGTCTTCTTCATCACCAAATGTGAAAACCGATGCATCTACAGCAATTGCCTTAAAATCACTTGCTATAACTATGTCTGACTTCCCAGCCTCCTGCGTATATGTGCCCATCGAACTCGGCTTTCCGCTTAACATTGTGGATTGACCTTACTAATGTCGATTCCACCAACCAGAGTCCCAAAACTTGGCATCGATTTATACAATCGAATTTCTATTCTCCATTATGAATTTGATACAGAATTTGATACAACAAAACAAATGTCTGATTTGATGGCATGGATTAATTTAGCAAGTCGGATTATATCAATTGGAAACAAAATTCACTCTCAATTCAATGCAGAGTCGAGAATTACCTTTCACACCAGCTTCAATATGTATTCAATTCGTCTGTGTTCAATTCTCACAGGCCTAGAACAGAATTCCGACATATTCGAAACAAAACCCTTCACACAGAGATTCTAACCCTTCCATATATATATAACTCGAGAATTTAAAAAGAATTGCGCCCTCAACGCTCACAAACTTGCAGCATTCCTTGCCAAACTAATTCAAGCCGACATCGTTCAACCTCAGCTAAATACGAGTAAGAACGTTCACAGTTCACAAGCTTGAGACATTTCATGAATTAATTAAACAGGCAACGAATCGAGTTTAAATCTGTCTCTTAAAACCTGATGGCTCTGATACCACATGATAGAAAATGAATTAACATAAAAACAGATTACAGAAAACACAAAAATGAAACTAGACAAAACATTGGCGGAAAAGGCAGAAGCCTCATGGCTTCTTCATGTTTTCTCGCTTATTAAAATAATTTAATTTACAATTTAAATAGATGAGAGAAAATGTCTAAGATAGTCCGTGCTATCTTAGACTCCTTTGGTTGAGATAATTTCTCACCAAAAACCCACCAAGATAGGAGTTCCTAAACAAACTCCAATATTTGAGGAATAACCCAAGAGTTAGGCACATATTCCTAACTAGGAATATTTAATTAATTAATTTATTATTTTGGATTTATTATTGTTATTTTAGAGAGGCTAACATTTTTTTGGTCGACGTGTTCGAGCTTTTCTTATACAATTAATACTTAAAAATAAAAAAATCATTTTCTTACCATAAAAATAAAAAAGTTTTATTTTCTGAAGTGTAATTTATTAGGACGAAATGAAAAAGTTATATTAGAAAAGTTTATGTCTTTCTCGGTTGTAGACGAGACCATACCAAAAAATGGGCTTTTCGAAGAGCCACAAGTAATCAACAATATCTAATATAACTTGAATTAAACATAAAACAATAGGAAATTGAACAAGCCTATCATCACCATAAACATAAACATAGGATGCTCCAAAACCATCATAACTAGACATCATAAACTCAAGGAACAAGATCAGAGTTCGAGCCATCAACAAGAATAAGATATGTTGGTGTTGTTGGGTGCCTATGGGTTGCTAGTGGAATACCAAGGTGTCTCTCAATCCACACCAACCTCTTGTCCATTGTTTCCAATCTGTAGTCATAGTAGCTGAAGTGGCCATGCACATGGTCCAACGTCTACAATAAGTCCCTCTTCGCTTCTTGACTGTCTAGGAGCACCCTTCCAAAGAGATATTTCAGTTACGAGTAAATATTGATTGCATGCATGTACTCATTCACTTTGCCATGTGTTTGCCCCATATATGAAAGCCAACCTTCCCATGGTGCTCTCACTTCTGCATCACATAGGGATGTTCTTTGTGAGGAGGCTTCTCTTTCCAATCTCGATAGATCCTCTTAAACATAAGTACCTGGATGTAAAACCTTCAACTCTGTTCTGAAGGCATTAGTTACTCCAACAACCTCTTTCTTCGTAGTAGGCTGCTACTCTTTGAGGCTTGCCTCTCACTTTCTCGACATAGTGAGAATTCCTCCTACGCCTGGACCAGACACATATCCAATGTCTTGTGTGTTATACTTGTTGTTACACTGCACATAATTATGAGAAGATAGGAGCACCCCTATTCCCTGCGCTTCATTATAACACTAGTCCCCAAAGGTTACTTTGTCCTGTGAGTCTGAGTGCTTTGTATGGCAATTCCTTACTCCAACATATATCCAAACATTCGAGCCTGGACACATGGTCCAACCTCCCATCCACATAGAAAACAACTGCCAGGGAGTTGTATTTCTACCTACCTAGCTCCCCACATGAGGTTTCTTGTTAATCCCACACCCAAAAAAGGTTCTTGCTATATCCCTACTCCATCCATAAGTTTGTTCACTCTTCTTGAACTTGGTTCACCTCGACACCGAGAGAAGAAAACCCCCCAGCATCACTAACCCAATAAAAGGGTTATATTATAATTTAACTACCACATAGCAGACCTCCTTCCTCCTCCAGATTTTCCTCCTTCTCACCAAGTAAGAATCTCACCAATCACTAATAAGAGTCTCCTCCCAACTCCAATTCCCACGCAGAAAAACGAAAAACAATAGTTTCTAAAAGGGAATTACCATAACCATTTGAACTACCAACAAATTGAAAAAGAGACTATTGACCTATATCATGTGAATGAGATGCATGACCCTTCACAACAAAGGACCAAGAATTTGAGAAGATAATACTTAAAGATAATGCGAAACAACTGCACACTTAAATCCCAAGCCACCCCGTCCACATCCCTTGTTTCGTCTTTTTCACCTACATAACTTTGTGCTCGGAAGGCATCTCGACCTTTACCTAATGCAACTCAAAAGCCCTCCCATCTTGGATTGAGAGGTTGGTTGTCTTAATATTGTCCCAATCAATTCTAAACCTCTCACTAATTCTCTCAGTGTTAAGCTTGGATTGAACCTCCTGTAGCCTATAATTATCCTCAAATGTGAGCTGTTAAAGGCCTTCGAGCTTTGCTTCACTGAGCCACAAAGGCCTTCTTACCATTAACGTACCCCCAACTACTACATAAACGCGATATGATAATAACAAGTTGTTGCATATAATTAACCACCCTCTCCCATGGTCTAAGCCTTTTATTACCCACGTTCAACATCATCTCAACTGGTGCAGGACTATCAACATTATTTTGACGCTCCACTGGAATTCCTTGTTTCAGATAATTTATTCACCACCATATGACCCCTACACATTCTTGCATGCTTCAACCATGGATTTGTCACCCACCTCATAACCCGTTGAGCCCCATCACATAATGTTTTATGCCTGCTCATTTGTTCAAGGTGTTGTATTATCCCAAAGTTTGTTTCAATGCGGTAGCATGTTGCCACGTACCTTTATTGGTCAAATGAAATGGTAGCATACTGTCCCCTTCTTTCTCCTTCGATCACCCAAATCCAAGGTTTTAAAATGTTTTAATGTCCCTAAAAACAAGTGAAATGTTCACCTTAAACATATAGATGACAATACACTTATACCATAAATATTCACCATAGTCTAACTAGACTGCTTTTTTGCCCTGAAAATCATGAAAATTTCGGTAAGATTTTAAGAAATCTGGCAGAGATTTTTGTAAATCCATGTTATAATTATCAAACTTTAATATTTTGGGTGCCCTAGAGGTTTTTGATGGTGCTGAATCCATTTCCACTATCAAAATCATGATTCAAACACTGTTACTGTAAGATTTCTTAATTTTTTTGGGCCGAAATTAAGAACTCCTAAAGTTTTTTAGCCGTTCGAACAATTCGTCCATCTCGTTAGACAACCCCTAAATATTCATCCTCATCTAATTTTAATTATTCTCAATCAAATTTTTAATTAAATTATCCACATGTGCTACTTAACTAACTTGTTAATAATTTAATTGTGAAAATAGAAATTAAAATGACAGAACATTATGAAATTTAAAAGCTTTGGTTGTCAAAACTAATTTAAAATGCACGTTCCAAGACTGTTACCAATTTCTCTAACGTGGCGCATCTCTAACACTGGTACTATTCTTCTTCTGACACACAACATTTCCCTAAAACCAACCCAATGGCCTGCTGCTCTGGCCCATCTCCAAAACTCAATTTTAAAGGTTGTATCAATCTTGGCCTTGAGCTTTTTGACATGTATACGACTAATACGGGAGGAGTTTGTAAACCGAACGTTCATGATCGGAGGAGATTGCACAGTGGACATTCCTGATCTCGAGGAGTTTGTACAGGAACATTCATGACCTGACAACAATAACGTTTAATTATATTTTTTATTTATTCTTATTCTTATTATTAGATAACTCAGCCGAAACAGTCGGCATAGATGAAAACGCGAAGGAAAGTGAAGGTTTCCAATGCTGCTGTGGTTTCATGCAAAACCTGTGGAACATCTGTTGGCCCTCTTCAGCTCTCATGGCATCGCCTTACATGCAATGGAACGAATTCATCACTGAATTCTAAAGCACCGACAAATACAATCGTCAGTTCCCAGCCTGAGCCTCAGCCCTGCTCTGCTGCAACTCAAAATTCAGGAGAACACATCATCAACATTGTAAACCGTGAAGAAACAGGGTCTATGACCTGCGGTGCCCTACCGGTGCAGAAAAACCCATGTGACAGAAAGATGGAAGAATTGAAGCACTCTTCCGATGTCGTGGGTTTTGATTCTTTAGAGGATTTGAATGCTCAACGTTGCAGAAACCAGGGCAACGGCGAAGTTGGTGATAATTCACAAAACCCTAATGAAGGTACGGTTCATGCTGCATGCAATTGCAATGAGCACGACTTAATTCCTTATCTTAGAGTTGCAGTAGAAAGGCAAGATATTGAGTTTGTAGTACAAACATTGCGTGGTCGGGAAGCATGGTTTAAGGCGTCTGAAGAGACTATGAGGAATGCCATGCAGAAATTAAGTAGAGAGTTGGACCAAGTTAGGAAACGCGAGGGGAAGAAGCAGGAGGATCTTAAAAAAAATTACGATGTTTGCCTCCGGAGAGAATTTGAATGCCGGATGCAGTACAAGGTGCTTCAAGAAAAGCACCAGAGTTTGCTTTCCACACACAAGCAAACGCAAGCCCAATTGGAGAATTTGGAGAAACGCTTTCAGAGTCTGTATCAGAGAGAGCGTGATGCACATGAAAAACTGCAAGGTTTCATGGAGATATCCAAAGAGGCTTTCAAGGAACTGAATGAGGTTCGGATTAAAGTTAGGGAGTTGGAAAATAAACGCCGGGATGGGATGGTTCGGAACAAGGAGGAAATGATGGAGAAAATGAAAGATAATGAAGCATTGAACAAGCACATGGCGATGGTCGGAGGATGTGAAACCCCCAAGGGCAGCCAATTTGAGCATTTAGCAGATACTCCCTGCATCAATAGCAGTATGCCTAAAACATTTGAGACTGGCATTGAAGCAGCAGAGGAGCGTAGCAGCAGAGCAAAGAGAGTATTGTTTAGTTCCAAGGAAGACAGCTGTGTACAGGGCAATCTGGACGGCACATCTCCAGGTCACACTGATCAACCAGGGGAAAAACATATCGATATAGGGTCAAGGATTTGGCCTACCCATGTTGTGAATTTGGTAGGTCATCTTTCCCCTGCAAAGGTTGGGGAAAGATTTTCTGGTAATGTTTTAAGTCAGCTGGAGCAGGAAACTCTCAAAACTGTTACTTCTGACAATCCTGCATCAAAGGAATTAATCGCAGATAAGATCAAAATAGATAAATCGGGAAATGATGAAAAAGAGAGAGACAGCATGACGGATTTGCGTGCTAAAGAGAATGGAACAACCAATTGCATGGACATTGTAAGAGTTGATAGGAGTGATGAACCTCTAACCACTATGGGATCTTCTAAGTGTCCGTCAATTGATAAGTGTTCAAGGGACAGGTTGTTAGGAAATAAAGGGTCTTTTTCAGTAACGAAGTCCGATTTGCAGGGAAGTGCAAGACTGATGACAGTTGATCCTATAGTAATAAGTGATAGTGATAGTGAAAGCAGTGGAGCCCTCATCACAGAAACCCCTTTCATTCCAAACAATCAGACGGCACAAGCAGAGATAGGGGGAAGGCTGAATTTTACGGGATCCGACACTGTCAAGGAACATTCTGATCACAGTGAAGATCAATTATTACAGAAAAGCGTTAAAACTAGGAGAGGACGTCCTGCTGCAGTCATCAGTGACAGTGAAAGCAATAGTAGCGAGGCAGCATTCAGTTGCAAAAGAAGGAAGTTACAACCGTTGGGGCCAGAAATCCAAGGCGCAGATGCAAGTGAAGGTATTGACTTGAATAAACAGGGTTATATGACCTGTACTAAAGGCAATGACTTGGATGAACCTTATTGTGCAACTCTTAAAGATGATGAAATTGACAGTTCTGTTAGTGAACCATATGAACATACTAGATCAGATAAAGATATGCAGGATGAGGTCTTGTTCTCAAACAAAGAAGCTCATTGTATACCGTTCCGGAGACTTCGAAAAATGAAAGCAGTTAATGAAATTTCTATGGATAAGCATTGCAAAAAACAATCATGTTCTGTTGGAGGTGAACATGTACCAGTCACGGAATTAAGAGGGCTTCAAGGAATGATGGAAGCAAATGAACTACCCTCCCCTGTGCAGTCTGAGGAGGGACTGCACTCAGTTGACAGAGGTGAATGCACTCCTGTCTCAAAGCTCAAAAGACTAAAGAGAGTTGGGGTATCCAGTGGACCAGAGCAATCAAAAACTGGTGAAATGTTCACGTGTTTACAAGAGCAGAACACTTCAATTCCAGAGATAAACCCTACCATCGTCAGTCAGAATGGGCAATGCAGAGATTCTAAACATGGTGGATCTTCTGACACTGCAAACAAAAGGGGAACTGCTGGAATCAAGTTTGCTGATATGTTGTCCGAACCTCATCTGAATAAGTTAAATTGCAGATCGCAGATAAATCTTTCAAGGAAGACGATAAATTTGTCGAAGTTAAGTGACAATGATGACGAAGAGGATGAAGATGAGAGTAATAGTGAGGGAGAAAATTTAGGTGGATTTATTGTGGATGACGATTCAGAGGAAGAGACAAATGCGGGAAGTTCAAGTGAATCGAAGGGCAATAACTCTAATGCATCAGACCCAGAAAATCGAGGTTGGGATTCTCATTCGGACTGTGATCCAGACTTAGAGGATCTAGATGAAATATTAAGTAGGATGAGGCGACAGAGCAAAAACATTTTGGATTGGGAATACGAAGCTGATATGCTTGCTGCGTTTGCAAAGGATCCTCTGCTCTGTATGAGGGCCATTTGTGCACTTTACCGACAACAAACCAATGAAGAGAAATGTGGGAAAAGTTCCTTATATCAAAACCGTCGTGGATTTGACAAGCTACATGCATTGAGGTATGCGACTGATGTTTCCGATTAGACCGTTTTCATATCAGCAAATATTAAATAGTAATTGTTTGAATGTTTTCCTTGTTCTTAATGCCCATTTTGGACCATACAACGGGAAATAGATTCTTGGCCATGTGGCCTAGAACTGTTGTTTTGAACCTTCCCAGCAGATTTGGATGCTTGGTTGTTAAGAGTGGAACGATTGAGTGATGAATCCCATTTGCTGCACTTGTATTTACTATTGAAATTTTTATTAGTGGGAAAATAAAAATTATATGATTTCTGTTGATTGATTTCTGATTACCAACTGTGTGTGCATCTGCCCATGATGTTTTTAAATTTGTCCATCACCCTAATTTCATGTCAAAATTATAGTAGTTGGTTTGATTTTGCTAATAATCTTCCTCTTCCAGTTATCAACTAAGTATAAGTTTAAATGTTAGTCAAACTGTTGGATGTTTTTTTCCCTTTTCTGGTCAATTTTGCCTGAAATCTGGCAGATTTTTTTTGGAATCGCTATTTTTGGCTGTGGAATATGCAGAAATCAAGTGCCCCAGGGTCAGGGTGCTGAATCCATTTATACATTCAAGAATGCATTTTAAACAACTGCAATTCAATATCTTGCCAAAAATTGTATCATCGAATTCTGGCAAAAAATGGAAAAAAATCTTAACAGTTTGACTGCTCCGTTAAAATGTTAAAAAGAAGACATATTACATTTCATTATAGTAGAAAATAGGAAATAAAGAAGCATAAATCAATTCTCAAATAAAACATAATTATAATTCTAAGCATTAAAATTGATCCAGAATCAATCAATGATAATTTTCCATCTATCTTGGTGCTTTATGGGTGGAAAAGTTGAGGAATTGACTTGTAGGGCCCATTTTAATGGCGGTTTAGAGTTTGGAGATTTGGGGTCTGGAGCCTTTCGGATCCCTTTTGAAGCATCAAATGGTAGCTTTTGGAATCAAAACTGCGTGAGCATAGCTCCTAGCCATCAACGTTGTTCTATACGTTGAGTGAGACCTTTCCAATGGTGTGAAAATAACCTAAATTGGATCTCACATGCGAAAGTTGCGTCTGCAGTGAGTTGACCTACCTTATTTCCATCATGGTATCAAGTGGTTGCCACGTCAACCTCCATTATCATACATGTGGGGCTAGTCATGTGTGGACTTTCAAGAAGATTTTAGAAGGTCCAAAACTTGTCTCTCATTGAGGGTTGATGATGCATAAATCCTAAAACTAGATGAACATCAATCTATGTAAAATATTGGGCCACTAGGAGAAGTGGGTTTAGTTCTTTTAGCATTGTACTTGTTCCATATTTGAGTATGTACTTGTTCCATATTTGAGTAGAGCATCTAGAGTGGGATTTAAGAAGATAATTGAGGAGGAAGAAGATTCTGTTCTAGCCATTCAACCCTTAGCGTCAAGGACAACACCATAGTGAGTGCCCCTTCCTTTGTACTTGCATTTTCATAACTGAAAAAAATAGAACAGAGCACAGGTATCGCCTTCTAGATGGGTAATTCTCTTGTATTAGGTTTACCAAGACATATCTTGTGTTTATTTGTGTTCATGGTGAGTTTTTTTGTTTGTTCTTTCATTTTCATATTTCAGTTATTTTCATAAATTTGAGCAATAAGCTAGTGATAATAAATCTAAGATTTAAGGAAGTAAATTAGCATAACAAAAGATTTTAGAATGATGCATGACCTTATTGGTATGAGCTATTCCAGTGGAATATCCATGATAGTTCACAAATCATATTGGTATTAGAGTAGTTTTCTTTTGGGTATT
Organism: Pinus albicaulis; assembly: GCA_034641835.2. Lineage (NCBI taxonomy): Eukaryota > Viridiplantae > Streptophyta > Pinopsida > Pinales > Pinaceae > Pinus > Pinus albicaulis. The sequence goes on from CM076574.1 coordinate 85,479,365, forward strand.
TTTAGGAAGTTGCAGATCTGGGAATTGGTTTAAGAAGGAAGTCATAGAGCCCCTAGCCTAGGCAAATGAGTCTAGTCATATGAGCAAGTTGTTGATATCTATTGCAACATGGCCCTCTTCATGGTGGCTTTGATGAACAAGTTCGGACCTTTTAGGGAGATTGGGGGCTCTAACTCAAAAGTTGATCAAATGAGAAATTGGGAGATAGTGAAGGCCTGGAAAAGATTTAATAAATCTACTACTAAAAATGAACTTGAGACCTAAGGAAATAAAATTGCATAGTAAAATATTTCAGAATAATACAAGATCTGTTGTGACGAGTTGTTGTAGTGGAATATTCATGGTAGTTTACAAATCATATTGGTATTAGAACAATTTTTGCTTGGGTATTTGTGGGATGTTACATGATACAAGAATTGGTTTAAGAAGTAAGTTGCAGAACCCTAGCCATTGTGGAGAAGTCCAAATAAGTCCAATCATAACAACCCGGGGGATGTAGCAAAATAGAGATTTGTGAAGTCGGAAAAGCAAGTCGCAAATATCTCTCTTCATGGTGGCTTTGAGGAACAAGTTTGGATCTTTAGGGGATGTTGGGGGCTCTAACTTAGAAGTTGGATTGGATTTGAAACTGAGAGATAGTGAAGACCCATAGAAGGAGTTGAAAAAAGAGCTTGATAGAGAGCAACCAAGGCCTAGTGCCATCACTCCTTCACAACCATTGTTTAAAGTGGAAGAGAAAATGTACATCAAGCCATACAAAGGTGAGATTGATGTTGCTCACTTGAATTATTGCTTGCAATAGTTAGAAGTGTATTTCAGTGTCCATAATATAGATGAAGAGTAGGAAATTTAATTTTCCTAATTGAAACTAGAGGGCCATGCACTAAGTTTGTGGGAAAATCACACAGAGACACTTAGGCTAGAGGGTGATCCATAGTACCTAAGTGGGAGGTTTTTAAAACCTTCATTAAGTCCCAATTCTACCCTTTCAGTTGTGTAACAGGCCAGTGGATTCCTTAGCATCATTTTTGGCGAAAGTGAGGGTAGAGTGTGCAAGAGTACACCACCGAGTTTAGGAAAATGGCAATCATGTTCGCTATATCTCCCATGAACATAGACATGCTCTTCAAGTTTCTGTGTGGTCTATGCAACCATTTATGGAAACAAGTGATGCTCTTTAAACCTAGGATTGTTGATGACATTTGTTAGAAGTTCCCCCAACTCAACACCCGATATTCGGTTCCCAACAATTTTTTACTAAACGAATACACGTGTTATAAATAAAATATATAAAGATAATATAAATAATAATAATAATAATAATTAATTAATTAAATAATAATTAGTTGCTGAAGAGGCATGTCTCTAAGGACATGACCATTCATGAAGGGGCACTTGCTTAGGTATATAAGTGAGCCCTCATTTGCAAGCACAACATCTCATATGAATTATTTTATATACTATTCAATATATATATTTCTATCCTCAATGGATGTCTTCATATTCCAAGTGTTATGGAGTATTTAACTCGTGTGTGTACGAACTTTGTTCATAACAATTGGTATTAGAGCCTTGATCTCCGATCTCGGCCATTGGCCAACAATTCTTCGGCAAGTTCATTGTCTTTGTGATTGAAGTGTTTCGTTACACAGTTTTGGAGATTCTCCATTTTGCTGTCAGGCTATATATATATATATATATATATGAAGTGTTTCGTTACACAGTTTTGGAGATTCTCCATTTTGTTGTTAGGCCATATATATATATATAGATAGTTTATCAAAAAAAAGGAAAAAAAAGAAAAGAAAGAAAAGAAGGAAGATGAAAGAGAGAAAAAAAAGATTATATATATATATATATATATATATATATATATATATATATACAAGTATTAAAAAGAAAAATATTAAAATAAATAAAAAATAAAAAACATAAATAAAAAAACAACTAATAGTGGCGATGACAGACCCGACGACGATGAGAAGCCTGTCGTCCAATCGGGGGACGACTACTTGAATGGCTTCGTACAATGGCTTCAAAGCCATTCGAGCAGCCGTCGCCCGATTGGCCGCCAAGCTTCTCACCGACGTCGTTGGCTTCTCATTGCCGCTCAGTCTGTCATCGCCGCTAGTATTCTATACTGCCCTGCCGCCGGGGCCATTACCTCCAACCCTGTCGTCGCCACTTGTAGTTTCTACCAGCCATTGCTGTAGGGCCCTGTGTCAGCCATCGCCACCGCAATCGCTGATGTACCAACTTCCGCTCCAATCGTACCATTGCACCTTTCTACCATGTTCAAACTTTGTTAATGAATCAACACCTGACTCTCCCGCGCTACTACCATTCCTATCAACTGTTGCCTTATTTTTTTAATTGGCCACCCATCACTCCGTGGCCATTCGGTACACTTGATAGCGCCTACATTGCAGCCCCGTGCCGTCGTCCAATCTTTCTACAACGATTCATAATAGTCGTGGCTTTTAATTTTTATGAAAATATATAATATATAAATAATAATTATGTATTATATTAATTATTTTTATATATTATATTTAGAAAAAGAAAAAGAAAAAGAGAAGAAGAAGTCGTGATATAATATTTTTAAGTTAATCAAGGCATCAAATAGGCTTAGCGGGAAAAAAGAAAAGTAAAAAAAAATAAAAAAGATTGAGGATTATTAAAGGATTCATAAGAAAGCCAAAAAATAAAAAATAAGCAAAAGATGAACTTCATAAGGAATTATGTTTTTTTTCAAAATGTCCCTTTGTGGAGAGGAATATCGTAATTTGTCATGAACCATTTAGAAATCAAATTGTTGAATGTTGTAATTGTAACAAAATTTTACTTTAGTTGAATATCAAAGTGACACAAAAGCAATCCTCAGAAGGAGATGTTAAGTTTTATGAAGGGATAAAACAATTAATGTCGACACTTGAGCAACAAAAGGTAGATTTTGGTAAAAAAAACTTGTGGCTCAAGAATTGAAGGAAAAAAATTCCAATTTGCAAGTTAAACACCCAACATTGCTCCTACAATATGATGTAATCTACCGTATTGAGAAATTATAGTTGGAAGATCAAGAGAATTCACATATTAAAAATTTAGAAGACAAAATGGCCAAACTTTAGCAAAACAAGAAGGCATCACAATAGAAATATAAAGATCTTGAAGATATGCACAATAAGGATGTTGAATAATCTAGGGCAATGAGATCAACTCTTTATTATATTGATTTCTCTTTTCTTTTGATAGATGCTTGTGATTTCCTAATTAAATTCTTCTTATTCTTCTTATAGTTATTATTTTTTTGTTCATAAAATAGCTACCAAAAACATAAAAACAAGGAGACACTAGATGTAGGCACTCAGCTAGGGAAAAACTCTTCAGTAGGTTCAAATCCAGTTGAGATAGACCAAGACCCTTATTTACCTAGACCAAGAACACCTTCCATCCATCAAGTCAGCCAACACATATGCTAGTCCATTTCAATATGCTTGTCCTTCATGTAACCTCAGCTTCCTATATTCATGTAGAGTTTTGGTCTTGTGATTATATGATGCTTCGACCCAAAAGTCACCTCATACTTCAATCCCAAAATCTCAGTTTGGTAGACACGTAAAATTTTGATCTTTGTAGTCATCTGAAATCTCGGTCCTGTAGTCACTTGAAATTTCGGTCTTGTAGTTCCCTGAAATCTTGGTCCTGTAGTTACTTGAAATCTCAGTCCTGTATTCACTTGAAGCCTCGATTTTGTAGTTATATGAAGCCTTGATTTGTAGTTGGTCTGAACCCTTTCTTTATGTCCTGGAATTCTTCGTTTTTTGTAATCTTTTCGAGTTTCTTGACATGTTCTTCTTTTGGTCGAGTTCACTTGGGTATAAATAGTTGATTCTGCATATATATTGAGCCGACATGAATAATAGGTGAGGGCAACTTGTAGAAGATGAAGTTGGAGCCAAATTTAAAGAGCTTGAGGCTGGCTTGATGGATGGAGCTTTTGACAAGACAAAATAAATTCCTTTCTTTGATACTATGAACCCAAGAAGGGTTTCTTACATAATAAATTTGACTTTTGACTCAACAAAAATCCCAGAGCACTCAAAGGGTGCTTTGACCTATCGACCATTGACCCAAGCATGAAATCCATGCTTTAATAAGCCAATACAAATTTTATTTTATAAATAATTTTTCTTTTATTTCTTTGGATAAATACATGACTCAAATTCAATTATGAAAACTGACACTAGTTACATTATTTAACACTCCCTCTTAACTAGGGAGGTATTCATAATTACATACATATACAAGAACATGGAAGATCTCAAAATGATATGAACTACAAAGAGTTTTAGCACACTCAGTGCTGCGGACTAGATACCTGACCATGGTATTCTATATGAGTGGGACTAAGGGGACTCAAGCTTTAGCCAGTCTAGGTACCATCAGGATTCATAAGAAAGCCAAAAAATAAAAAAAATAAGAAAAAGATGAACTTCATAAGGAATTATGTTTTTTTTTCAAAATGTCCCTTTTGTGGAGAGGAATATCGTAATTATCATGAATCATTTAGAAATCAAATTGTGAATGCTGGAAGTGTAACAAAATTTTACTTTAGTTGAATATCAAAGTGACACACAAAAACAATCCTCAGTAGGAGATGTTAAGTTTTATGAAGGGATAAAACAATTAATGTCGACACTTGAGCAACAAAAGGTAGATTTTGGTAAAACAAACTTGTGGCTCAAGAATTGAAGGAAAAAAAAATTCCAATTTGCAAGTTAAACACCCAACATAGCTCCTACAATATGATGTAATCTACCGTACCAAGAAATTGCAGTTGGAAGATCAAGAGAATTAACATATTAAAAATTTAGAAGACAAAATAGCCAAACTTTAGCAAAACACGAAGGCATTTACAATAGAAATAGCAAAACACGAAGGCATTTACAATAGAAATATAAAGATCTTGAAGATATGCACAATAAGGATGTTGAATAATCTAGGGCAATGGGATCAACTCTTTATTATATTAGTTTCTCTTTTCTTTTGATAGATGTTTGTGATTTCCTAATTAAATTCTTCTTCTTCTTCTTATAGTTATTATTTTTTTGTTCATCAAATAACTACTAAAAACATAAAAACAAGGAGACACTAGATGTAGGCACTCAGCTAGGGAAAAACCCTTATGGAGGGGAAAACCTAGTCAAGAACTCTTCCTTCAGTAGATTCAAATCCAGTTGATATAGACCAAGACCCTTATTACCTAGACCAAGAACACCTTCCATCCATCAAGTCAGCGAACACATCTGCTCATCCATTTCAATATGCTTGTCCGTCATGTAACCTTGGCTTCCTATATTCATTTAGAGTTTTGGTCTTGTGATTATATGATGCTTCGACCCAAAATTCACCTCATACTTCAATCCTGAAATCTCAGTTCTGTAGTCACATAAAATTTCGATCTTGTAGTCATCTGAAATCTCGGTCCTGTAGTCACTTGAAATTTTGGTCCTGTAGTTCCCTAAATTCTTGGTCCTGTAGTTGCTTGAAATCTCAGTCTTGTATTCACTTGAAGCCTCAATTCGGTAGTTATATGAAGCCTTGATTTGTAGTTGATCTGAACCCTTCCTTTATGTCCTGGAATTCTTCGTTGTCTGTAATCTATCTGATTTTCTTGACATGTTCTTCTTTTGGTCGAGTTCACTTGGGTATAAATAGTTGATTCTGCATATATATTGAGCAGGCATGAATAATAGGTGAAGCCGACTTGTAGAAGATGAAGTTGGAGCCAAATTTAAAGAGCTTCAGGCCGACTTGATGGATGGAGGTTTTGACAAGGCAAAATAAATTCATTTCTTTGATACTATGAACCCAAGAAGGGTTTCTTACATAATAAATTTGACTTTTGACTCAACAAAAATCCTATAGCACTCAATGGGTGCTTTGACCTATTGACCATTGACCCAAGCATTAAATCCATGCTTTAATAAGTCAATACAAATTTTCTTTTCTTTAGATAGATACATGACTCAAATTCAATTATGAAGACTGACACTAGTTACATTCTTCAACACTCCCTCTTAACTAGGGAGGTATTCATAATTACATACATATACAAGTACACGGAAGATCTCAAAATGATATGAACTACGAAGAGTTCTAGCACATTCAGTGCTGCAAACTAGATACCTGACCAAGTTATTCTATCTGAGCGGGACTAAGGGGACTCAAGCTTTAGCCAGTCTAGGTACCAGCAGGATTTTAAGCTCTACCTCCAACCCAGGGATCTAGGTGCATATCCAAGGTCGGAGCTCCATGACCAATGCCACCCTCCCTCTTCAGGATCTAAACATCAACACATAGGCTGGCCAGATGTCCTCCCAAGCATCTTGCCATTAGATGCTTCATCTCTCCTTGATAAACTAAATCAGATATATCCATTTGTCTAGGCATGCTTCCAAAGTGTTCAACCTTCTTCTGGAGAGATTTACCTGTACCAACATAACCCCAATCAGTGATAAACCTTCAAGTATATATATACAAATAAACACAAACCTTCGGGGTCCTCAGTGATTCTGATGCTGCTTATATCATCTTCAATTTTATCGAAAGTTTTCTCTTTCCATTTCTTCAGCAACACCAAATTCAGTCTCAATACTTCTCAAGTCTTTTTGTTTATAACTTCATGAATCACAAACATTCATCTCAGTTTTATTCTTACTTCAAGGTATTCATACCTAGGGTTTCATTCCTAGGACCTCCTCTTAGATGTTGCAAGGGTTTTGACTATGAACCCTAATTCACCAAACCCTAAAAATCTAGGGTTTCAATTCATTAACGACAAACCCTAACTTAAAAGATCTAAGGTTTTGGTTTATTACTAGGGTAATAACAACAAACCCTAAAAGCCTAGGATTTTGCCATAACAATATCAAAACACTAAATATTACAGAAACAGTCTTTTCATCATTGGTTATTTATTAACAACCCTAAGAGGACTAGGGTTTCATCGACATACCCTTAGTGTCAAGAGGCTTAGGGTTTTACAGTGAACCCTAAGATTAGGGTTTCATAAACAAAGTAGCAAAGGACAATATGATGAGGGTAGATTCAATTAAGAGATTAATCACCCTTACAAGAATCTTGAAGATTCAAAAGACCTAAACATGACAAAGGTTAGTAAAGAGTTTTCAAATTGACCTTAATTTGTAATATGAGGAAAAAATTATTATAAGTCTTTATGCATACTTTGAGCTACTCCTTTTACAAATTTGGTAGGTTATCCTTAATGAAAGAGCTCCTTCTTTAAATATGATCACATCTTTATTTAAGTCCCTGCAATATTTCTTGACAAATGCAACCAAAACATGCAAGTACAATTGGTGTAATGGTTATCTAGAGTTTTTAGCTACAAAATCTAGACACTTTTAATTTTACTATTGCCAAGAATTGTCATATATCATGGACTATTCTTGGACCATTGTGAGATCGAGTTTCTAAAAACAAGTAAATGAGAGAGTGACTATCATATGTACTATTCTAGACATTATCAAACTTTAATGAGGATTTGTCATTCCTAGAAACATACTAGTAAACAACTTCAAAAAGTAAGCAAGTTATAAATACCTCAAAACTTACATACCTTTGATTCGATGATCCATTGCATACACATTTATTAGATAAAGAGCAGTGACAAACTTACATGATTTCTTCGATCTGGTTCTTCAAGCGTAGAATGCCTTTTGCGTCAATTCTGTAGGCAAGGAGGCTGTCAAATATTGAGGAAGCTTCAAGATCGAACACTGTCCAAACTTTTGATGCACTCAAAGATGACTGTTCTTTTTGGTTGCCATGATCTGCTTCTTTATTTGGATGTGAATTGTAGACAAGCCTCTTTAAATAATTTGTTTTGCAAACCTTTCAATGCACACGCCTCAACCTTCTTATGTGACTGCACAAGCTTGTAAATATTCTTGTAGTTGATGACTGTAATTATTCTTGAATCCTCACTAATATGATTTTTCTTAAATGTAAGTATTATATAGTATATTCACCAGCTTTATATGCTTTTCCTATTAGGATACTCGAGTTTTGAGAGGGATACTTATCTAACCTCACGGTTCTCCAGAATAGGGCTCCTGTTTAATACTTAGTTTTTGTTCCTATGTCCAGAAGTGCAGTAGTAGTCTAGGCTCTCCTTTATGTTGCTCAGGTTTTGGATTTTCTTCTTCCTAGGACCAGATTTCTTTGTCATGACCTGTAGCCCTTATGATCTCCTTTCTGCCCTTTAGTAAATGAACCAAGCTCTGATACCATGTTGAAAAATCTAGGGCAATGAGTTCAACTCTTTATTATATTGTTTTCTCTTTTCTTTTGATAGATGCTTGTGATTTCCTAATTAAATTCTTCTTCTTCTTCTTATAGTTATTATTTCTTTATTCATCAAACAACTAACAAAAACATAAAAACAAAGAGACACTAGATGTAGGCACTCAACCAGGGGAAAACCCCTATGGAGGGGAAAACCCAGTCGAGAACTCTTCCTTCAGTAGATTCAAATCCAATTGAGATAGACATTTATTATATTGTTTTCTCTTTTCTTTTGATAGATGCTTGTGATTTCCTAATTAAATTCTTGTTCTTCTTCTTATAGTTATTATTTCTTTATTCATCAAACAACTAACAAAAACATAAAAACAAGGAGACACTAGATGTAGGCACTCAACCAGGGGAAAACCCAGTCGAGAACTTTTCCTTCAGTAGATTCAAATCCAGTTGAGATAGACCAAGACCCTTATTACTTAAACCAAGAACACCTTCCATCCATCAAGTCAACCAACACATCTGCTAGTCCTTTTCGAGATGCTTGTCCTTCATGTAACCTCGACTTCCTATATTCATGTAGAGTTTTGGCCTTGTGATTATATGATGCTTTGGTCCAGAAGTCACCTCATACTTCGATCCTGAAATCTCAGTTCTGTAGTCCCATAAAATTTTGATCCTATAGTCATCTGAAATCTTGGTCCTGTAGTCACCTGGATTTTTTTTCTTGTAGTTCCCTGAAATCTCGTTCCTGTATTCACCTGAAGCCTTGGTTCTATAGTTATATGAAGCCTTCATCTGTAGTTGATCCAAACCCTTCCTTTCTGTCCTGGAATTCTTCGCTGTCTGTAATCTATCCGAGTTTCTTGACATGTTCTTCTTTTGGTCGAGTTCACTTGGGTATAAATAGTTGATTCTGCCTATATATTGAGCCGACATGAATAATAAGTGAAGTCGACTAGTAGAAGATGAAGTTGGAGCCAAATTTAAAGAGCTTGAGGTTGACTTGATGGATGGAGGATTTGACAAAACAAAAGAAATTTCTTTCTTTGACACCATGAACCCAAGAATGATTTCTTACATAATAAATTTGACTTTTGACTCAACAAAAATCCTAGAGCACTCAATGGGTGCTTTGACCTATTGACCATTGATTTAGGCATGGAATCTATGCTTTAATAAGACAATACAAATTTACTTTTACAGGTAAATTTTCTTTTCTTTCTTTGGATAGATACATGACTCAAATTCAATTATTGTTAATTTTGGACAACTAGGTCCAAACTCCATGTTGTGATGCTCAGATGAAGATGCCAATATTTTTATTGGATTCTTCTTTTGGAGAGGTGCAAGATCAATCTAAAAATCATCTTGATCTGATGAGCAGAGCATTTATTTTGATTTAATTCTTGCAAGGTCAGCCAGAATTGTAATGTAGGCTTGAAGCCCCAACAAATGTGTCACACACCCTCACTGATGGATATATATAGGTCAACATTGGAGGTCATTTTCACTATCACTCATCACACATTCTCTCTCTACCTCTGATTGGTTCGATCATCAGCTTGGAGGCTCTTCTTCTTTCACAAGTGGGAAAACGCAGCAAGGGATTTTCTGTTCTGACCTAGGGTTTCACTGCAGCCTTTGACCAGCATTGACTTTGGTCAACGCATGGTCAACTTGACCTCAAACTCTACATAAATTCCGATTTTTGTAGTCCACATTTTTTGGCACAAAAATCGAGGCTGGACGTTGACTTTGACTTGACTGCGTTGACTTTTTGCTATTGATTTTTTGCGTTGATCATTGACTGGATAACGTTGACTTTTGTTGACTTTGGGTTGACTATTGTAGAGCTGTCCGAGAGGGTTGTGTGACACATTCTGATTGTCTGACCATGTAGAGACTTTACTGGTTGAAGCATCCTGTTGACCGTCGTAACGCACCACAACACATATATTTTGCTGATCAAGTTAAGTGTATTTTTGGCTTGTCTTCTGTCGATCTATTGGTATGTTCTATCATCATTTTATTTTCTTGTTTATGTGATTGCTGTTTGATATCGGGTATAAAAGTAAAGTTGCATCAAGCTTAGAACATCTTTGAAAATTTACATGGTATTAGAGCTAAGGTGAAGACAAAAGCCCAAGTTTGTATTAAAAGCAATCACCGGAGAAGGAACATTTGTCAAGGACCCATGGGTACCTCAAACTATAATGGCTTCAAAGCTGATGACAAGTTGACTGGGAAGGAAGACTTCCATGCCTGGAAGATGTATTTGGATTTAATGTTGGAAGACCAAGATGTCATGGACTATGTGCAGGGTAAAATCCAAGGGCCTCCATCATCTACACCTGCTGCTGCCAAGTCAAAGTATAAGAAGGGGGAAATCAAAGCAAAGCTGATCATTCAGGATTCAATTCATAAGAGTCTAGTTGCCTACATCTCTGAGCTACGCACATCCAAGGAGATGTATGATAAGTTGGTCAATATGTTCAAGGCCAACAATGCAAATCAAGTCCTTTTTTTTAAGAACCAATTGAAGAATCTTAAGAAAGGCAGGGATGAATCCGTTCAATCTTATTTTCTGAAGTTGACCGAAATCAGAAATAATCTTCTGGCCATTGGGGAGACAATAGTTGATCGAGAAATGGTTCTCACCGCACTTGGAGGTCTCTCCTTCGAATGGCATGAATTCAATGCTACCATTCTCAATAATAATGTGATACCTGATTTTGATGAAGTATTGTCGAGATGCACTCAAGAAGAGACAAGAATAAAGGAATATGAAAATGAAGGTAATGTTGCCTTCACCGCTCGTGCTAAGAAGAAGAACAATGGTGGTCCGAGGAACCATGGAAGAGCAGGGGCCCAAGGAAAGAAAGGAAGATGTTACACATGTAACAAGACTGGCCACTATGCTAGAGAATGCCCTAATAAGAAGGATTCTCCTGGGGATGATGACAACAACAACAATTGGAGGAATGGGAATCAAAGGAACAACAGGTTCAAAGGAAAGAGGAAGGCTCCCTCTAGTCGCAATGGGAATGGGCAACCTTTCAAAAGGTCGAGAAATTCCAGGTATGAGGAATCTAATGTTGTTGATGATAAAATAAATGAATTCATTCTTGTATCTGCCCTCTTTGCTGCATCTCCACTCGACACTATGTATGTCTGGTTGATTGATAGTGGTGCCTCAAGGCATCTCACTGGGTTTAAAGAAGCACTCTCTGATTTGGTTAAGAAGGATACTAATCTGAAAATTATCCTTGGAGATAATGCCACATATCCCATGAAAGGTACTGGGATTGTGACCCTCCACTTGTCTCAAGGTCAAGTCCTTTGCTTATAAGATGTACTATATGTACTTGATTTAAAGAAGAACCTTGTGTGTATTTCGGCCATGGAAGACAAAGGTTTCAATGTGGCATTCGTCGATGGGAAGGTAAGCATCTGGAATAAGAGTTTCAATGAAGCTATCACTATTGGGTTTAGAGTTGATACACTCTACCAAGTTGGAGGAAGTCCACTGGGGGCAATGACATGTGATACTATCCGTCAAACCGAACTATGGCATCGAAGGTTTGGACACCTTCATTATGAAGCCCTTCCCGAAGCAAGGAAGGTGGCGACAGGGATGCCCGAATTCAAAAGTGATCATGAAGGTGCATGTCAGGGTTGTGCCGAAGGAAAGCATACAAGGGGACCTTTCCCCTCAAGTGTCACAAAGACATCTGATGTCTTGCAATTGGTACATTCTGATTTGTTTGGTATGCTGCCCGGGACATCCTTGGGAGGATGTTCTTATTATATGACGTTTATAGATGACTTCTCTCGCAAAACTTGGATATACTTCTTAAAGAAGAAGGATGAGGCTTTCATGTGGTTTCGCACTTTCAAAGCCTTGGTGGAAAATCAAAGAGGGAAGAAGATCAAGATTTTGAGGACCAATAATGGCACTGAATATGAGACGAACAAGTTCAATAACTTTTGTAGAGAAGCTGGCATCAAGAGGGAGACCACAACCATATATACTCCTGAGCAAAATGGCATTACTGAAAGGAAGAACAGGACCATTGTGGAAGTTGCCCGTGCCATGCTATGTGACCAAGGTCTTCCGAAGTTTCTGTGGGGAGAAGCTGCGAACACTGCTGTGTACATACAAAACCAATGCTCGCATTCCGCTCTGGACTCCAAAACTCTTGAAGAGGTTTTCTCTGGTAAGAAACCCAGCGTCTCTCATTTTAGAGTTCTTGGTTGTTCCGTTTATTTTCATGTGCCGAAAGGGAAGAGGAGCAAGCTGGATGCTTCTGGGAAGAAGGGAATGTTTGTGGGCTACAGTGAAACTTCGAAGGCTTATAGAGTCTATGTCCCTGGTCAAAGAGAAGTGGAGATATGCCACGATGTTACCTTTGATGAAGATGCTTTCCTCATGAAAGTAATCAATCTTCCGTGCTCTGAGGAAGATCATGAAGTAAGGTCTAGAAATCGGGAAGAACCGAAGGATGAGATGATGCTCGATGTTGAAGGACCAATGGACCCTATTGATCCACCTCCTTCAATGAAGAGAAGACCCTCATGGCTCATGGATAGTCTCGAGGATGTTGAGAGACATATGGCTCCAAGGGGGACATTCCGTGAAAGCAAGAAGCCGAATAGATACCAAGGGTAGCTAGCAGCCATGAGTACAATCGTACAATTTGAGCCTGGATCTTTTGAGGAAGCCACAAAGCATCAAGTCTGGAAGGATGCTATGCACGAAGAGTACGAGTCGATTATGAAGAATGATGTTTGGGATGTGGTTTCAAGACCGGAGGACAAAGCAGTTGTCACCTTAAAATGGCTCTATAAGATCAAGCATGGATCTGATGGTAGTGCTGAAAAATTCAAGGCAAGATTCGTTGCCCGGGGCTTCTCTCAAAAGGAAGGCGTAGACTATGATGATATATTTGCACCTGTGGCCCGATATACCACCATCCAATCTATCATAGCCCTTGCTGCTACGCAAGGATGGAATCTTCATCAGATGGATGTGAAGACCGCCTTTCTGCATGGTGCGATAAGGAAGAGGTGTATGTGGAGCAACCTCTGGGGTTCAAAGTCCAGGATAGAGACACCCATGTTTGCAGGTTGAAGAAAGCCCTCTATGGGTTGAAGCAAGCCCCTAGGGCTTGGTATGAGAGGATAGATAGCTACCTGATGAAGCTGGGCTTCACTCGTAGTAATGTTGATCCGAACCTTTACTTCAAGGTTGATGGAGAAAAGCCTCTCATTCTGGTGCTCTATGTGGACGATCTCTTCCTGACAGGTGTTGACCCTCTCATCCATCAGTGTAAGAAGGAGCTCGCTTTCGAGTTCGAGATGAAGGACCTAGGACTGATGCATTACTTCCTAGGCTTGGAGGTCTAGCAAAGACCTGGCGAGATTTTCCTTTTTCAAGGAAAATATATTTTGAAGCTGCTGGAAAGATTTGGAATGGTGGACTGTAAGTCCGTGTCGATACTGTTAGAGCTCAACTTTAAGAAGTTGAGTGGCAACACTGCTGGGCCCATGCTAGCAAATCCTACAGAGTATCGTCAACTCGTAGGGGCCTTGATGTTCTTAGTGAACACCTGTCCGGACGTATTTTTTGCAGTGAACACTTTGAGTCAACACATGGTTGATCCTCATCACATTCACTGGGTTGGTGCCAAGAATCTGTTGAGATATCTTCGGGGCACGATAAACCATGGGCTGAGATACACTGCCGAGAGTGTGACACTCCATGGATATACTGATGCTGATTGGGCTGGCAGTGTGGTGGATCACAAGAGCACATCTGGATGCTGCTTCACACTTGGGTCTGCTTCAATATCATGGATGAGCAGGAAGTAGAAGTCGGTGGCTTTGAGCACCGCTGAGGCCGAATACATTGCAGCGAGTATGGCCTGTTGTGAAGCAGTTTGGTTGCGAAAGCTCTTCAGTGAGCTGTTCGGGCATGTGCTAGATACCACTGTTATCCTTTGTGATAACCTGAGTGGGATTCATTTGTCAGAGAATCTCGTGTTCCACGATCGATCCAAGCATATTGATATCAGGTACCACTTTATCTGGGATATGGTACAGCGAGGCGCCGTAAGGCTCGATTATATAGGAACTGATGAGCAGGTCGCGGATATTCTCACAAAGCCCTTGGGGAAGGTTAAGTTCCTAACCTTCTGTGAGAACCTTGGTTTCGTGGAATGACCCTATGCTGATGGTCCTGTTGGACGATGAGCTCTGGGAGCTCCAGGGGGCCTTGGGGATAGCTTCTTGGAGCTATAAGCAACCACAGGGCTAGGCTTGCCGAACCTTGTTGGTGTGCTTTTGCCCCACCGTTTATGATATTGAGTTGGTTCACCTCTCTTTGATCTGTGCCCCGTATGCATCCTACCCATGGAGTCCTGGACTCATGGGAAGTACCTCTCATTTGGCCAATGAGGTGGGAAAATCTAGAGACCAGTAGCAAAGACCGATGGACGCATCGGAGATTGCCGTGCTCTCTATCTCTAGGATGGCACGTGTCCAACAACTTGATCTGGGATCAAGTCTAGTGAGCTTTCGGACCTCCAACTGACTTCGGGTTGGTATGTGACTCCTTTGATTCCTATAGAGGTTTCAGACCTCTGAGTTGATTTTGTCAGCCGAGAGTGATGGCTTTGTGACTCACCCTTTGTTGTGAAATAAAGAAGCCAACAAAGCAAGTTACGGTGGGATGACGCACGATGTTTGGATGGCACAGGTGGATGGAGTTCTCCTTAGTTGAGAGGGAGTGTTAATTTTGGACAACTAGGTCCAAACTCCATGTTGTGACGCTCAAATGAAGATGCCAATATTTTTATTGGATTTCTCTTTCGGAGAGGTGCAAAATCGATCTAAAGATCATCTTGATCCGATGAGCAGAACATTATTTTGATTTAATTCCACTTATGTGCAAGATCGTCCAGAATTGTAATGTAGGCTTGAAGCCCCAATAGATGTGTCACACATCCTCACTGATGGATATATATAGGTCAACGTTGGAGGTCATTTTCACTATCACTCATCACACATTCTCTCTCTCTGCATTTGATTGGTTCGATCATCATCTTGGAGGCTGTTCTTCTCTCACACGTGGGAAAACACAGCAAGGGATTTTATGTTCTGACCTAGGGTTTCACCGCAGCCTTTGACCAGCGTTGACTTTGGTCAACACATGGTCAACTTGACCTCAAACTCTCCATCAATTCTGATTTTTGCAGTCTGCATTTTCTGGCACAAAAATCGAGGCTGGATGTTGACTTTGACTTAGCTGCATTGACTTTTTGCTGCTGCTGTTTTGCGTTGACTGGACAACGTTGACTTTTGTTGACTTTGGGTTGACTATTTTAGAGCTGTCCGAGAGGGTTATGTGACACATTCTGATTGGTTGACCATGTAGAGACTTCGCTGGTTGAAGCATCCTGTTGACTGCCGTAATGCACCACAATACATATTTTGCTGATCAAGTTAATTGTATTTTTGGCTTGTCTTCCGTCAATCTATTGGTATGTTCTATGAGCATTTTACTTTCTTGTTTATGTGATTGTTGTTTGATATCGGGTATAAAAGTAAAGTTGCATCAAGCATAGAACAGCTTTGAAAATTTACAATTATGAAGATCGACACTAGTTACATTCTTCAACAAAGGAAGTAATAGAAAAGGACAAAGAAATTACTTGCCTCAGGGACCACACAATAAATTTCTTTCTTTGACACTATGAACCCAAGAAGGGTTTCTTACATAATAAATTTGACTTTTGACTCAACAAAAATCCTAGAGCACTCAATGGGTGCTTTGACCTATTGACCATTGACCCAAGTATGAAATCCATGCTTTAATAAGCCAATAAAATTTTCTTTTATAAATAATTTTTCTTTTCTTTCTTTGGATAGATACATGACTCGAATTCAATGATGAAGACCGACACTATTTATATTCTTCAACAAAGGAAGTAATAAAAAAGGACAAAGAAATTACTTGCCATAGTGACCACAATGAAAAATTATTTGCACAAGTCAAAAAGACTAAGGTCACAAAGAAAGATCTCAAGAAGCACCTATCAGAGCAGGAAGTGGAAAAATTATGCAAACCCTAATCAAAGGTTATTAGAACAAATCAAAAGTTTAAAAGATGAGGAGAAGGACACTAAGAATAAAGTCAACAATCCAAAAAATGAAGAACTTTCACGTCTAAGGAATCATAATCAAAACTTACTTACACAAATAAAGAAGCTTAAGAGTGATAAGGAGTCGCTAAAAGACAAGTTAGAACAACTTATTCATGAAGAAGCATTGAAGTCTTTAAGTGAAAGAATCCAAGTTGGAAAAGAAGGAACAAACACTGGTCCAGATAATATCACAATTCAAAATGATCCCAATTCAATGGAAGTAAAAACATATGCAGAGGTTGTAGTTCAAACGAATGGAATTTCAAGTGAAGATCCAACAATTAACCAAGTGACTTTTGTACCTAAAGCAAATAAAATACCTCAAGTAAATCAAGTAATCACCACAAACAGGATAAAGGAAGATCAAATCGCAAGAACTTCTCATCGACACCAAAATCATAAAAGTAGACATCTCAACCAGGCTGCAAATCCATATCACTCAGACAAGAAACAAATGACTTATGTTCCCAAGAACATTGATGTCACCATAATCCAGTCTTATGATAACAATTCATCTCAAGTTTCCAGTGATCACAAGATTCCACAAAAGATTAATTTGGGATGGTTAGATCATTTCATAATAAGACAATTTTATACCACACTCAGAAGTTCATCTCGTTTTGTATCATCGAAGATGACAATTCGAGAATTGAGAAGATGTGAAGACATGACGAGATATTAAAAGCTATCAAGCATCGCCATGAATAAGCTTTGAGGACAAAGCTTCTCTAAAGGGGAAGACAATGTTATGAATAAAATATATAAAAATAGTATAAATAAATATTAATAATAATAATTAGTTGCTGAAGAGGCATGTTTGTAAGGACATGACCATTCATGAAGGGGCACCTGCTTAGGTATATAAGCGGGCCCTCATTTGTAACCACAACATCTCATATGAATTCTTATATATATATATATATATATATATATATTTCTATCCTCAATGGATGTCTTCATATTCCAAGTGTTCTGGAGTATTTGATTCGTGTGTGTATGAACTTTTTTCGTAACAACACGACTAAGTTCCTAACCAAAAATATTTAGCAGAAGCGAAATTACTGGATTTGAATCACATACACACAAACAAATTTTTGCCCAATCGACAATTTTTCATTAATAAATTAATCACAAAACTTACTTGGGCTCCCATCCTGGGATAATGGTCCAACTGAGAAAATACAAAACTAATCACTAGCTTCTTTGCACTCCCTCGGACCCGGCACACGCTCACTAAGAAGCCTCTCTCAATCTTGTGCTACTGGTGTGTCTTAGTCTCAACACTTAAGCTCAATTTATAACTTTCCTAAGCTAATATTGATGAACAAAATTAGCTCGTCGAGTTAACTGAAGATAAGGGATTTTACTTTAGTTAGCTATCCTATCTTTAACTTCTTTACTTCAACTCAAGTACAAATCATAATTCTAGCTTGCTTTACATGCTCATCTTATGCTTGGCACATGTAAGGCATTCACATACATGCAACTCATTTGCACACTCTGCATGTCACATGCAAGTTCCTAAAGATGCAAATCAAGGTCCTTGTAGTCAAGACACAAGGCTAGAAGTACCTTCTGAGCTACAAAACTCAACGCTTCCTCTTAGCGAGGGATGTACTTTTGGAAGAACCTCCTCCACTTGGATCTGTCTCTAACAACACCACGTCATCCACTCCTGCAACCTCCCTCTGAACTAGAAGACTTCCTTGCTACTTGCTTCAAAATATGATATGAAGACCTGTTCCTTCCAATCATGCTCCTAGGATCCTGATTCTGAGCGTCTAACAATGTCATATCATACTAGCTAAGGCTTCTAGAAGTACCCGAAGAATCACTCTTCCTCACCACCTGCTCCCTCTCAGTAACTAACATTGTTCCGAAATCCAAGATCCCCTCGGATATACTGACAGGCTGTCCCAACAACTTGTATGATTGCCCCTGTCTGATGCCAAGCTTTAAAATTGTATCCAAGGTTGCTCCCTCTAAATATAGAAGCACCTGTCCATCTTGGAACAAAAATCTATATCCAACATCATCCAAGGCTGATACCTAGAGCACCTGTACTGTCAACCTTGAAACAAATAACATCCCTGTCACCTCCATAAATCCTTTTGACTCTATCTGAAATCTGACACATCCAACCCCCTTCACTGCATGCATGGTACTAGTCCCACTAAACACATTGCAGCCTAAGCTGTCTTTGAAATACTGCGAAACACTTATCACATTCCCATCATGTGACTTGATGCTCTACTGTCCACTAGCTATAACCCACTGTCCTCATACACAACAATACTATTGTAAGAAACACAGGCAACTAGAGAAAAATTCTTTTTCAAAATTCTCCGTAAAGTAGTCAATCTCAGTTGATGTTAATGCAACCACTTGATCCTCCTCCTCCTTCTTGTATGGACACTGCTTGCATATTGACCAGTATTGTGACACACAAAGCACTTTACTTCACTCGTCTTTCACAGAAGCAGATCCCCCACTTCCCTTTACTTTAATTTTTCCCTTACACTAAGAGAAAAATTATCCTCATTATCCCCACCATCATGTTGGCCTGTAGTTTTCGTACGTCTCCTTGTCTCTTCCTATATGAAATCATCCCACAATCTATCCCAACTGGGAAGATTTTCCTATTCAACAATCCCATCAACAAAGACATCCCATTTTGGAGCAAAGCCACTCAAAGCTAACTGACCAACTCTTCACTATCAATAGTTTCCCCCACTGCTGCCAAGTCATCTCTAATTTGAGTGATCCTAGTTAGGTATGGTGCAATTGTGTCAGTTTTAGACATCTTGCCATTTCTCAATTTCTTTTTTAACACTGTCTTTCTGTTTTGGTTTGTACTCTGGTATAACTTGGTTGTTAAGTATTCCCACATCTCAAAGGCATTCATCTTCCCCTGTCACATGAGATATAACATGGTCTTTAATCTAGTCTAGGATTATTTTCTTGGCCTTCACGTTCTTCTTATTAAACTCAACCAACTGAGTAGAATTTGTGGGAATTTAGACGACCTTCTCCAAGATGTCTCACAACTCTTGCTCCTAAAATAAAAAAAAATCTGATCCTTCCATGGGCTAAAATTTCCTACCCTGTCCAACGTATCCTCGTAACGTAAACTAGTAGTCATCTCAAACCCCACTAACCAATAGTAATTTTCACCCCTTTTTTTTATTACACAATTTTTTTTGCTTGTAAAAAGATTTCCACACGTAAAGAGATTCCTCTCGACCCAAAAAAAAAGTCTCGATGCCTTAAATATTTTTTTCGTTCATATGTGTTGGCTTGAGGGGTCCTGACCTAGGTTTGGAGTAATCGCGCAACCAACAAACCCTCCAACTACTGGTCCTTTTGGTAGTGATTTGCCTGCGCAGACCAAAGTCTCACTCAAAGCAGTATGGGGGGGTGCTGGAACCAGGTTTCCGCACTCTGAGGGAGCTTTTGATGTGGTAGATCTAATCATAGTTACTGCGGATAATATAACAGATTTGCGCATCCACGGTCAATGGTAATAGATCAAACCCTTTCGCAGATTGTCACAGAATACTTCAATATAATTCGCGCAGAGTAGCTAACTGTACTTCATTCAGATCTATTTATCTAACATCAACCAATTCTCACGCATAGATGCAATTAACCAATTACAGAAGTAAATACGCACAACATAACAGATTCAGATTTGTTGAGAATTTGGAGAGTCGGAGATTAATTCAAATTCTCTTCTTGATAATTACTTGTGAGCTTACTTGAGTTACTTATGACTTATCTTCTTTAACTTATTTAGTATTTCATCAAGTCAATTATCAAAACACACGAGACACAAAAATTAGGATCCTAGAGCCAGGGCAAATCCTCTCCCTCTTGGAGAGGAAAACCCGAAAGGAATTCTTCTTATAGATCTTCAAATGACAAGTACTAGACAATCTAAGACAATAAATCACATAAGAATCAGGGTTCGCCAAAAATGCCTTCTTTATTAAGAGATTTGTAATTCAATACAATCTATCTTTTTGCGCACATAGCAGCAGAGTTCGCACATAGCTCAGGACTTAGGTCTCCGCGCACACAACAAGCAGGAGCCTTTCTACCCAGACAAAAGCCCAGATTAACAAAGATACATCACAAAACTAATCAAGATTTCATTCATTTCTGTCCGTCTCTCGTCGCTCGACTCTTACATATTTATATTATAAAAAACACGCACATACCATGGGTTTTCCCTTTAACCCTTTACAATAATTAAGCAGCTTTGACTCGCCCCAAAGCCCCTTTGACCATCTGCGCTCAGCGCGTACAACAAAACTTAAACAAAATTATCCCCAAAAAAGTACCCTAGGGGGCTTCGCTCCAACAGACCCCCAACACAATCTCGTGACTCGTCTCGAGTCACTGCGGGGCGGTCGCCTTCATTTTTGCCTTCAATGCTGCCACAAAGCTCTTGAGTGGCACTATGACTTCACCGCTCTGCGTTGTGGCGCTTTGGGCTTCGTCGACCAACTTGGCTGTTGTTGGCCCCTCAGCTGCTAGGTTGATGCTATGCTGAGTCTGTTGCAGGCTTTGGAGGGCGTTGTTGAGGTTTTGTGATAGCTGCAAGGCTTCCTTGGCCCAAGGTTGCTTCCGTGTCTCTAGTAGCTGCTCTCGGCTGCGCAGGTCCTCAATCTCCGTCTGAATGGCCTTGCCTTCATGAAGTCTGGCAAGCCTCTGTGCTGTCACCAAGGTTGGCGCCGACATTCTGATCTCTGTAAATTGTTGCTTTCAATTCTGAGTTCATTCCTTAATTGATGGACCATTGAGTCGTTTTGAACAGAAGTCCAAACACCCATGGCCTCATCTAAAAGTGTGCCAGGTCGATGCTAACTTCTGCACAAGCTTGCACATTAGTGCGCAAGGCAGACAACTGGACTGTAACGGCAGGTCCCAGAATGTGAATCATCCGGTTGTCCAAGGGGGATGGCAGCACCGTGTTGATGGGCTGCGCGCTCGTTTGTCCGATGCTGGAGGCCGACAGACTCACTTGCTGTAGGCTCGCTTGCTTCACGCTCTCTTGGATCATGCTTGCTTGCATTTTTAGCTCCCGAAGGCTTGACTGTATACCCTCGAGGACTAATTTGTATTGCGCTTCCATATCGATCCAGAGGTCTTCAGTGGCAGACTTGATCGTGTTCTCAATTTCGTTGAAGTCATCCTCTGTGAGGGTGAGGTCCTCTACTCCTGCTTGCTTGGAACCCTTCCTCTTTTTGCGCGGGCCCACGGAGGCCTGAGAACCTCTCTTAGTTCCTTTGGCTGTCTGCATCGTAGGGGCCTCGGTACCTTCACCATCTTTCTCATCCGCTTCCTTCTCTAGATCAATCGTTTCTCCCGTTGTGGTAGGCTCGGGCTCTATCTCCGTGTCCTCGCCTTTCTGCTGAGTGTCCTTGGTTGTGTGCGGCTTGGTAGGAGTCTTTAGCACAGACGAAGAGGCACCCCCAGTGGTGCGTGGCTCTAACCATGCTGGCGACTATTCTACTGTGATGCGCACCAGGTCGTCCTTAGTGACCAGGTATGGAAGTTCGTACCATATGCCTTCCACAATGCCCTTCGCGCGGATGTGCATGTTATGAAACATGGCTTTAAAATCTGCAACATGCTTGTATTGCTCATAAAGGGTTGGTGACAGCCGCGACTTCGACTGAATTGCTTGGAATAAGGTAGAGTAAAACATCGCCCAAAAATCTTGTTCTTCGTGGTTCTGGAGGGGATCTTAGAATTCCATAAGGCAGCGTAGTGCACGGCTTCGCACAGGTCTGGCTCAATGTCAGGGAACTATGTATCCTGCGGTGTCCTCCATCTGATTAGCGCGATGAGGAGCAACAACCAAGCATAATAGAAATGCTTGCCTTCTTCTTGGACTTCGCGCACATTGGCCAAAAATTCAGCGCAGAGGTACTTGGACCAATTAAATTGCATGCCCTTCTCGAATTGCCCAGCTAACACAATGACATGGGCTAGAACTTCCTTTGGCCGACACTTCTGCATCACCTTGCAAGCGAGGATCAGTGTGCCAATCTGGACTGCAGGATCATTAATTTCATGGACTAGGAAACCTCGGGTATTGCGCGAGACCTTGAACTTCTCCTTGATATCATCGACAACTTTGTGCTCTTGGATTTTTCCTCCAAAAGCCGTCGCAGGGTCCTCCCCTTGTCGGGCAAGTTGGTGATACGATGTATCTTTGCAGCATCAATCAGAATCAGCCCTTCTAGCCACAGGCAGTCATCGTGCACCAGGGCGAGCAGCTGGCGCACACATGTCGTTGATTGGGCTGTGCCCGAAGTGAGGAATGTGCAAGAGGTTTAGCAACCTCGATTTCTGCAGGCCCAACACGCAGGACTTCGGTTCAACTCTTACCACCCCACTGTCATATGGGATCTTTTCCAGGTACATGGCAGGCGCAAGCTCAGGGAATTTCTCCTGGTCTACCAGGTCCCAGTCTTCCATCTTCAATAGTGGGATTTTTGCGAACATATCCCCTTCAACAGGCACGTCTTTCGGGATCAACGACATGTTGATATATGACCACACCTTATCTAAATCCTTTGAGATCTTTACTGAGGATTTGCGCGACGCTACATATGCAGGGAACTACGAGATGGGATCGACTACCTCCACGACACCCTCTTCCGTGATTGTTTCGGGTAATTCAACCATAGGTTTCTTTTGGTGCTTTGCAACGGTTGATCGAGGCTTTGGGGTTTCTGGCGTGGTGACTTTCGGGACCCCGAGGACTGCCCCTTCTTAGTTTGGACTGGCGCAGGGGTCTCAGTGGCCTGCAGAGGGGTCTCCTCGGCCAGCGTCGCAGAAGGTGTGGGCTTAGTGGCAATCATACTTGTCGGAATGAGATGACCCAAACCTCGGTGGCGCAACTCCTACTCAAAGATTGGATCAAGGCCAGACATAAGCTTTAGACAATACACAGAGAGCAGAGGGCACAAATCGCATATAAAGCATAGAAAGCAAAGGAACTAGTGCGATCTCTCCGGTCATATTTATAGCGTAGGCGCGCCTTAAACGATCTTTTGCTCATTAATGTAACCCCGAAATGCTAAAACGGCTCCAAATCTGGAATAATCCCCTCATTAAATGCAGTTTAGCCGCTCTTCCAAACGGTAAGAACGCTGACTTGTCTAGATTTACTATTCCAACGGCTATATTCTGGCACCTTTGTGACCGAGTCAACTTGCTAGCGCAGCTGCTGCACGATCGTTGCACCTATCTGCGCATTCGCCATCTTTGTTTCGGAGACCCATACTTCAGGCCATATAGTAATTTGGTGTGCGCAGGGAGAGGGTCATCCCTGTATGGTTTGAATCGACTTCCATTGATATACCCAGAAAGGTCTTCTTCGCTTAATGTGGCCAGGCGTATTGCACCTTCCTCTGTGATTTCCTTGACAATATACGGTTCGAGCCAATGCATTTTGAACTTCCCATGGTGGCGCGCAAACTTGCTGTCATATAGCACAACTAGATCCTCTTCTTTAAAGACCTTCTGTCTAATGTGCCTGTCATGCCAAGCCTTTTCGCGCGCCTTTTGCACCTCCTGATAGAAACCTGCAATGAACCGGTCTTCTTCCAGCGCGACCAACTATGACAATTGTTCTTCCATAGTATCCTGCTCAGCCATATTAATGAACGTTGCAATGCGCAAACTTGGGACAATATACTCCATAGGCATGACAAATTCCTACCCATACACCATTATGAATGGTGTCTTTCCTGTCAACTTCTTGCATGTGGTTTTGTATGCCCAAGAATCGTGGGCATGTACACATCGCAATCATTTCGATTAGCATTGCAGATCTTAGTGAGCGCAGTCTCCAATGTCTTATTAAAAGCTTCCACCGCACCATTCGTCTATGGGTGATATGAAGTACTCTTCTAGTGATGAATTTGGAATTGTTCAGTTAGAGCTTGAATAGTTTCATTCACAAAGTGTGTACCCCGATCACTCATCAAAATCTTAGGGCAACCAAACCGAGTCAAGATGTTCCAAAAAATGAAGTGCGCAACTGTCTCTGCACTACAATCCTTCATAGGTTTAGCCTCAGCACATCTGGTCACATAGTCTTTCGTAGTGATTATGTAGCGCGCACCTATCTTCTTTCTTGGAGGGTCAATAGGTCTGACAAAATCAATGGCCCATTTGTCAAAAGCTTGCAAATTCATTTGTGGGTGTAAGGGCATCTCATCTCTGCGCGACGGTCTCCCCGTCCTTTGACATACATCACAAGCGCGACAATACTCATGTGCGTCCTTGTGCACCGTGGGCCACCATAATCCAGCTCGTAAAATCTTCTGCGCCGTTGCTTTCCCGACATAGTGACCTCTTGCAACTCCTCCATGAGCCTCAACTAATATATCCCGTCTTTCAAATTCCAACACATACCTTCTCAAGATTTCATCTGCGCCCATTTTGTACAGTTGGCCAACAATCAAAGTAAAGTCAGTTGCGCGCGTGACCAACTCTTTCTTCCGTTTAAGGGTATATTCTGTGGGTGTACTTCCAGTGGTCAAAAATGAATAATATTTGCAAAGTAAACCGTCTTCCAGGTTGCTTGTCTCTTCTCCACTTTCAATGCGCGACAGATGGTCAGGCCTAACATTCAATCTCCCAGGTTTCACAATTAATTCAAAGTCATATTCCTGAAATAAAAACAACCATCTGCAGATCTTCCCCCCCAACATAGGCTTGTTGACTAGGTATTTCAGAGTATAGTGGTTAGTGAACATCTTAAAATGGCCTCCCAACAGATAGTGGCAGAACTTTTGTAGTGCGTAGACCATAGCCAATCCTTCCCTCTTCATGGTCGAGTAGTTACGCTTCGCACTCGAGAACTTCCTACTTGCAAATGCAATAGGGTGGTCAATCTCCCCATCTCTTGGCTGCGCTAAGACAACTCCCAACGCGATGTAGGAGGCATCGACATGTACGTTGAATTTCTTTGTCTAGTCTGGAAAGACCAATATGGGCACAGTGACCATCTTCTCCTTAAGCAATTCAAAGCCCTTTTCACAGTCCACATCCTAGCAAAATGAAGCATCCTTCTTCAACAACTTTTCCATGGGCGCAGTGATCAGCGTGTAGCCTTGAATAAACTTCCGGTAATACCCTATATGCCCCAAAATGGAGCGCATCGATTTTACATTTGCGGGAACTTCCAGGTTAACAATAACAACGATCTTTGCAGGATCTACCATCAATGCTTGCTGACAAACAATATGACCTAACAGGATCCCGAATGGGACACAAAATATACACTTTTTCAGATTGAGTGAGATTTGATACTTTCCGCAAGTATCCAGCATTAGGCGCAGACTCGACACATGCTTCTTCAATAATCCAAAGATAGTCCAGTCATCAAAGTATACTTCTAAGAACTTATGATGTATTATTTGAACGCAGCTACCACCACGCGCGAGAAGATAGCTAGTGCATTCTTCAGACCGAATGGCATGACGGTGTATTGAAAGGATCCCCACTCTGTCGCGAAGGTTGTCTTGCTTATATCCTTCGACGCGATTCTTATCTAGTGTTATCTTGAGAAACCATCCGTAAATGAATAGGCCTCCTGCCCTCCCACTTTGTCCAATATTTCATCAGAAAATGGGGCCGGGAATGGGTCATGTACACAAGCATCATTCAATTTGCGCATATCCACACAAATCCTTATTTCTCCTTTGGTTTTCTTGTCTTGCACCACCATAGGGCTTCTCCAATCTTATTCTTCCACTGGTTCTATTCTCCAATTCATCTTTGACCTTATGCTTGTATTTAGGATTCAACCTATACGGGCGCTGCTTCACAGGTCGCGCATCCGGTTTCAAGGTGATCTTCATTACCCCGAGATCTCCTACAATCCCCTTCAACTCAGAAAATTTCGTAGGAAATAGCTCCTGATATTCAGTTAATAGCTCGACAACCTTACCCACCATATCATCATCCCAGTAGTCCCTTATCTTTGCTAATTTTGGCTGTTCTTCTGAGCCAATATTGAATTGCTGAATCTTAAGAGGCTTAGTTACATCTAGTGACTCAATCCTAGGCCCAACAACTGCGCGCTGTCCTTCAGATTCAGGGATCGTAATGTTCCTCGGGTCTTCCTCATTATCTTCAATTGACAAATTTTGACAGTTAACGATGTCCTTCATCTACGGGTTCCATGCTGGCAAGGTGCGTTCAACCGTCGGATTTGAGGTGTCAAAGATGGCTTCCTGAATATCCGGCAATGCCTCATCTAAGTATTCGAACCCACTTTCAAAACTAAAGTCAAGATAAAACTTTCCGTCAGTGCAATCCATTCAGTGGTTCCTTGTCGCAACTCAGTTTCGAGGTACCAGGCCGAAGGTACCTTCCCCAAAGTGTGGATGAATATATGCACCCATTTTGGCTTCAGTTCTTCGCCCCAAGCTTCAGTCCATCTAGCCAAATGCTTACGCGAATCACCTTCTTCGGAATAGGTCTCTCCCATTTTGGATTTTGGATGCTCAAATCGTAGACGCATCATGCGGGTACATTCTCCCCAGTTAGCCAAGTTTCCCTTGTGCGTCTCCCGCTAGCGTGCTAGGGTTGAGCGCAGTGCTATATCAAGTGCATGGAACCTTTGTGCTTCTAGAACAAATTTTTCGAGTTCTTCTAAAATTAGGTTAACATTAATCAGACCATCATAATAAGGCAACTCTCGTACCTCTAAGGATATGCACTGAGGAGATTTTGTCACCCGATTGCAACGCAATGCAGAGATTTCATGCAGCCAGTTCTGCCAGTTCTCCAATTCCTCATCTGAATCCGAAAAGCAGGAGCTATCCTTCTCCTAGTGGAGTCTTCCGTTCTCTGTCGGGTTGATCTAGTCTTCATCCTGTGCAGTCAACTTATAAATATGATCGACATCATCATCTACGCGCACCGACTCTGTATATCTTTCTCATTCAGCAGGATCTAGGGGGACCACAACCCTGGTTCCATTACTTTCAAATATCATACTTCTGCGCTTAAGGTTGATGATGCCACCCATATCGATAGGCCAATCCAAACCCAACATTGTAGGATAGGGGTCAATATCATCAACAATTTGTATAACTTCAAAGTCTGCGAGTACCGTTACTCCTTCGATATCCACTACGACTCGCGAGAGCCTTCCTAATGGTATAATCTTTTGCGGATTTTCCGTGCACAGCTGCATAGTGGACCACTCCAACTTAGGTTCTCCCATTCGTTGCCAAGTCTGCTTTGGTAAAACATTCACATCAGATCCTAGATCCAGAATGACCTGATTCATCTCATATGCACCAATCTGAGCAGTCAAGCACATTTCTCGTCCAGTTCTTCTTTTATTCTTATAGATCTTATTAACAACCTTCTGCTCCATTCGGGGCTGTTCTTTCTCTGCACAGTTGTCTATTAACGCTTGGAGGTTCTTGACTACCTTCTTATTGCGCAATAATTTAATACAAGGTTGTAGGAAGGGCTTTATCACTTCACCTCCTTCAATTATGTCCATAGGTTTGCATGATGCTTTAGGTGTTGAGGTGCCCATTTCTGCGAAACCCTTCTTCGCTTCTATAAAGGTTTCCTTTTCTCTCTGTAAGTTGAATCCTTCCTTTTTTTCAAGTGCTTTTCGGATCCAAAGATCAGTCTTAGGCTTTGCCCCTTTGTCTTCACCAATGGCTGCACCACTCCAAGTGACGATATTCACACTTGGTTCTTCTTCGCGCAACTCAACTCTTACCATATGAATATTTTGAGTGGGAGTTTGTTGTTTCTTTTCCTGCATTTTTGCAATCAAAACAGGGAATCTTCAATAAAATGATCAAATTGTCTGCAATACCTGCAAGACTGCTGCGCTGGATTCGGACATTCGCGCACATAATGACCCACGTTTCCACAATTATAGCAGATTAGCTGCCCCCTTCCTCGACCAACTCCTCCTCCTCTTCCTTGTCCTCTACTTTGGAATTCATCACGCCCAGACGGGGATGCTGGTGAGGTTGGTTCAACGTGCATCTTATATAGGTTAGCTCGGTCAATCATCAAATCGAAGCTGCGATAGTGCTGCTCGTCATGTCCCACCGATGAGCAAAATTTGCAGAAAGGTTGCTTAAACTCAGGGATATATTTACCATTACTTGGGCAAAACTTTGTCGCGTGCATACTCATCGCTTGACAAATTGCACACCATAATGTAGAAGTTCCACTTGGTCCTGCCGCCCTCTTCAGTGGGCTTGGTCCTCCGACTGATAGATAATCATTGAATATGGGGCACTGATCCTTGTGATGCTCGACAACTTTGCAGCGTATACACCATACATCTGTGCATACCTCCTTCCCCTTATCCTTGCGCAAACTCTGTATTTCTAAGTGCATTACCTCCAACTGGCTTTTTGGATTCGCTGAGCCCCGATCTGCGCCGCTGGTACCGACGATGATTCTAGCTTCATTGCAATCTCTACAACTTCGGCCTGTGTTGCAATCTTCTGCTGACTTAGAGGCTGGTGCAAATGTGGTAGCAACATGGCAATGAACCATTCTTTGTGTTGCGTGTCATCAGTAGTAAATCCTCCATCTCTAATTGTGCGCTTCAGCCGTTGATTCGCTTCCCATACAGATTCGTTCAATTCTTGGCGAATCTCCTTCGACTTAGTTACACATTGAGCAAATGATTTCGGCGTCTTGAATTGTTCCTTTAATGAGGCCTTCAGATTAACAATAGTTCAATTAGGGTTTGTCGCCACATACCTTATGTACCAATCCAGCATGCAGTCTTGAAAAATAGTAGCTAGTTGTGCTTTCTTAACATCCTCATTATTAATCTACTGCGCTGTCCATACAACGTCAGTAACAAACCAGAATTGGTCTATGTCTTCGTTCCCGATACCACGGAAATTGGGTAACTTCATGGAGGTGGCCATCTCAGCGTTTGGTGGTGGAGGTGGAGGTGGAGTGGATGGCTTTTTAGAGTGAGATGAGTTTGGGAGAGGAGTGGATGGGATCTGAACTACGACCAATGATCCAAGACTATCTTGACCTTGTAATTCCTCTCCTTCCGAGTGCGCAGATTCACCAGAGCTACTGATTTCAGACTCCTCATCACTATCAGATTTACCTTTGAGAGGGCTAAAAGAAAAACCTTCTTCTAAATCTACTCTGTAAGTTCTTCCACTGCGCGTAGTTGGGCCTCTATGGGACATTCACTCAATATGATTGCATAGAGTACCTTGTTCACACAATAGCATTTTAATCCACAGTTTCAGAGAGCACAGGAGCTTACCTCTAGGGCCCTTAAAAAACCTTCGTTCAACTTCAGAATACGATACAATTGATCAATAGCGAATTCAATCACAAATCCTCCCAGAACACTCGATCCAGTGATCTACCGTGCGAGTGATCTTGTTACTAGATTTCTCTAATTGCTGTACCAACTCCAAGGTCCACTTAGTGATCATGTCATCCTTTGCGCAGGTCTGGAATTCAATAATCCGAGACAACCACTCGTGTAATTCGGTTGTAAAGGAAGCAAAGAAAATTTCGTGGACCTCTATGTAGATATACCTTTGTGCCCAATCTTCGGCAGACAATTTAGAGCTTCTGTTTTCTTGGATCGCAAATTCACGTATCTTCTTGTCAAGCCAATCTTGCAGTTTGTTCTTTGTTGGGTGCCAATACATCAAATCTCCCTCAAAATGATCCCGGTCCCAGCGACGAAACCATTTGTTGGTTTGAGGAGTCCTGACTCAGGTTCAGAGTAATCGTGCAACCAACAAAACCCTCCAACTACTGGCCCTTTTGGCAGTGGTGTGCTTGCGCAAACCAAAGTCTCACTCGAAGTAGTATGGGAGGGTGCTGCAACCAGGTTTCTGCACCCTGAGGGAGCTTTTGATGTGGTAGATCTAATCAGACTTACTGCAGATAATATAACAGATTTCCGCATCCACGGTCAATGGTAACAGATCTAACCCTTTTGCAGATTGTCATAGAATACTTCAATATAATTCACGCACAATAGCTAATTGTACTTCATTTATATCTATTTATCTAACATCAACCAATTCTTGCGCATAGATGCAATTAACCAATTACAAAAGTAAATACGCACAACATAACATATTCAGATCTACAACAAATAACAGACAATGTAAGACAATAAATCACATTAGAATCAAGTTTCGCCAAAAATGCCTTCTTTATTAAGAGATTTGTAATTCAGTACAATCTATCTTTCTGTGCACATAGCAGCAGAGTCTGCACACAGCTCAGGACTTAGGTCTTTGTGAACACAATCAACAGAAGCCTTTCAACGTAGAGAAAATCCAGACTAACAAAGATACATCACAAAACTAATCAAGATTTCATTCATTCCTTTCTATCTCTCCTTGCTCGATGCTTACACATCTATATTATCAAAAACACACACATACCATGGTCTCAAACAATGGTTTGAGACTCATGGTTTTTCCCTTTAACCCTTTACAATAATTAAGGGGCTTTGACCCGCCCCAAAACCCCTTTGACCATCTGTGCCCAGCGCGTACAACAAAACTTAAACAAAATTATCCCAAAAAAAGTACCCTAAGGGGCCTCGCTCCAACAATATGATCCTAGTTGACTTGGCTACGACGATTTGACATAAAAATGACACCTTTAATTCTGAGATCAATTTAGAATTGGGCCTTTGATACCATGTTAGAATTTCCCCGAGCCCAACACCTAATGTTCTGTTCCCAACAATTATTAACTGAACGAATACACGACTAAGTTCCTAACCAAAAATATTTAGTAGAAGCAAAATTACTCAATCTGAATCACATACACACAAGCATATTTCTGCACAATCAAGAGTTCTTTATTAATAAATTAATCACAAAACTTACATGGGCTCCCGTCTTGGGATAATGGCCCAACTGAGAAAATACAAAACTGAGCATCAACCTCTTTACACTCTCTCGGACCCAACACACGCTCACTTAGAAGCCTCTCTCAATCTTGTGTTGCTATTGTGTCTTAGCCTCAACACTTAGGCTCAATTTATAAATTTCCTAAGGTAAGATTGATGACCAAAATTAGCTCGTCAAGTTAATTGAAGATAAGTGACTTTACTTTAGTTAACTATTCTATCTTTAGTTTTCTTTACTTTAGCTCAAGTACAAGTCATAAATTTAGCTTGCTTTATATGCTCATCTCTGTTGTTTTTCCACGACCTTATGGTCTGGGATAAAATCTTAAATCTTTGACGCTTCCAAACCAAGAATCACAATGAAACTACTTTGCACGGCGGAATATAAACAACAGTAAATCTACTAGTGCACAAAATATAGACAACTTTTTACAATTTTCAACCCAACTTCATTATATTATCAAACTGAATAATGCAACAGTCTAGGGCTCCCGTACCAGGGATAATGGCCCCCTCATACATCGACTAGTACAAAAATACAAAACTGGGCTTGGTGTTAATCCATCAACAACCAATCTACCCTCAACAAGATACTCCGACCATCTGGTTGATGTAGCATGCACTCACAACTCCTCTCGGTCATACCTAGTACATTGTCTGGTCCTTCGGCTCGCGATCTGCAACTCTTGCCTCTATCAATGATCCAAGTCCATTTGACCACTGAACCTCGGTTGTTAATATGCTCACTAGTTGTGCCTTAGTCCATCAAGGGCACAACACATCGAGACTCCTGTTGAGTTGTTGACAACTTCGTTTGTGAATAACTCTCAACTGCCCACTGCTGCTCCTCAACTACTCAGGGACTTTAGCCCTCTATTGTCTTCCTGCACTGCTCCAATGAAGACCAACATAGGACACAAAGGGCTGCTACCTATCACTGCAAGATGTCCATCTCTCACAATGAACACGGGCTTGGAAGTCACCTGCTGTAGAAGTCCTTCTCCACACACAAGTCTGGGGCTGCTCAACTGCTCCTCTAGCTGATCAAACCTTGAGCTCAACTTATTCCACTTTAGCAACCACCTAGGTCCATGAAGATGGTGCACATCGGTCTCCAATTTGGACACTATCACGCTGTCCTCCAACAGACCATAAATGCCCAATCACTATCCCCACTTGGTCCAATCTCATGCTGCCCAACAATAGACCACGAGTGACCAATCCTTGTTGTAGCATCTGCTCCTAGTTAGGGTATCCAACACTTAGGAAACCCTTCCACATGGTTACTAATGGACTCCTCACAACTGTCCAACCCTTGGACACCCATCCACTAGCATCCAACCATCAACAATACGACATATGCAACTCAATGCTGCTACCTCCTTGTCCTAGATTTCTGTGCATACACAAGACTGGTTAGGGTGCACATAATAACCCTAAACCACTGCTCCAAAACTCACTGTAATTCTTGTCCAAACTCTCACTTATCTCATTGCCCCTTCCTTGACCTCCAAGACACCTTGGCACCTCCACAAGGCTCTCAAATGATCTCGGACTGCTACCACAATTTAGGGCTGCCTCAAGGCACAAAAATTAGGATTGTTTGAAGCCTCCTTAACCGTTGTACACCTTCGCTAGTCATGGACATGAATGTGGCCTAGTGAGAGCCTTCTCCCCAAGGCCTTACTTCCCTTCAACCTCCTCCAATCACTTGTTGTTAACCACAACACTCAGCGGCCACCTGTAACAGGGATATAACCCACACAAAGCATGCACAAAACAACTCATAACATACCTCTATTGTTGCGCCTTGATCTGGCAAGAACTCTTCTCCAAGAACTAGAGAGAAACTCCCCAAACAACCCTCCTAAACACCACACATGATGCCTCAGGCTTGTGGCTTCTCTCTGCAAAAATACACACCTCAAAACAGAGAATACCTCTCTACAAAATCGTGCTCTTTGCCCTAGCTTCCTTGCCTCAGATCCGCTGCTAATTTCAAAGCTTATCTTGATGGAAGATGCACTCAGGATGTATAGAATGACCTCCAATGTCATTCCTTTTTATAGCCTCCATGTGGGTGTGACATTAGCCCTTAAGGGAACTCTAACATGCTGGCCGACTTGTCCTAGTAGGCCTCGCAACCACACATCAACTTCAAAAGTTCATCACTCAACAATGACAACTTGAAATTGGACGATTCTCGATGCGTTGGAATCGTCTCAACATCTACTATCATCCTCATCCATCACATGTCGCAATCTCATCATATTTTTGGGCCAAACATCGATGGGTGCAAAACCCCAAGATTGGGTTTCAAGCCCACAAGGCCACTTGTGGAGCTCCTTTTTCCAAACCCTCGATCCTCAAGGCTTGGAGTACCTCCCAAGCTACAAAAAACAACACTGCCTCTTAGCGAGGGAGGTACTTCCAATACTAGGAAGTATCCATTAATATCATCACCGGCGACACTAGCCCATCTGACGTCCATCATTACAACATACCCTGTAGAATGAACCCGACAATCTCGGTAGTGCCTCTGCCTCATCATATCTGAACTTGAAGATCCCAAACCTCCATAGAGCTGCTCCCTCTGAGGCTAGAATCTCATGCATGTCACATGCAAAACATTCGCATGTGTGCAACTCACTTGCACACTCTACATGTCGCATGCAAGCTCCTAAAGAGGCAAATCAAGGTCCTTCTAGTCAAGACACAAGGCCAAAAGTGCCTTCCGAGCTATAAAACTCAACAATGTGCAAGCACAAAACTTAGAGAATATAGACCATCATAAAGGAAAACCAAGTGGTTCTAAATAGAAAGACCAACAATATGCTTCCAAAGAGAGAACAAAGAAGTGGAAAGGAAAAGACAAGATAATGATTGCCACTACACATCAGTGCAAGGATCCAAACAACCACTGCAACCATCATAATATAAATGGTCACACCAAATATAAGTGTTGTAAGCTACATCTAGAGTTGAATCTAAAGAATCGTAAGAAGAATAACTTGCTAAGAATAAGAACATGCTAGCAATGGATTCAAGCAACTTGGTTGAGAGCAACTCAGACATGGGTGAGAAGATTGTATACACCTCAGTGCATAAGGAGGTGAATTTGTGTCATAAGGAAGATAAGGAGATGAAAAAACTATTCCATATTAAGACTCAAGTAAAAAAAAACCAAGGTAGATGCTCTACTTGATTTTGGTTCATAGGCCAACCTCATAATTGTCGATATGATTTGCAAGCTTCATGATTATCCTAATCCATATTATTGGGATGAGTAAACAAGCATGCAGAGCTCAAGGTCATGAAAGAGTGTAAGATCAAATTTGTTGTAAGTGTAGATTTTATTGATGGAGTGGTGTTAGATGTAGTACCTCTCATGGCTGCTTGGGAGCGGGAAGCGGGAGTGGGGGGCGATATCTTCAAAAGCTCCTAGGTTGGGAGCAAATTTGATATAATATATATTTTTATAGATTTCATTGCATATATGTCAACAAAAGCATGTAGAATGATGAATTAGTGATAAAAAAACATCAAAACATGGATTAAACCATATAACATCATTCATCTAGTAGTTATAATCTTCATTAACCACAGGTCCACAGATTACAAGTTCGCATTTATATAACATGTAAGGGTGCACATAACTAAAATAGCATCGAGTGAAATCCATCTCTGAACCGAAAATACGTCAACAAATAGGCTCTAGATGTCCTCTAACATCCAAAAAAAACATGCTACAACAAATATGTACATATCATCAAAATCATTGCCTATCTTGGGTCTTTGTCATTAATATCACCCTCTAAGCATTAACATAAGATAGTAAAA
Source organism: Pinus albicaulis (assembly GCA_034641835.2). Taxonomy (NCBI): domain Eukaryota; kingdom Viridiplantae; phylum Streptophyta; class Pinopsida; order Pinales; family Pinaceae; genus Pinus; species Pinus albicaulis. Next base: position 85,514,672 of record CM076574.1, read on the forward strand.
ATGTAGCATGTCAAGTTAAGATTTTGTTTGAGTGATGGGTACATTTTTAGTAGGGTCATGATAGAGGAGTTCGACAACCAATGTCACTAACATCAAGGTACATAGAGGGCTTGGTGCTCTAGATTAAATACAAGTTCCATACCCTAGTACATGACAAAATCCAATGGAAACATTGCAATCCCCCAATACCGAAATCTTGAAAAACTGATAAGTCTGTTGGATTTTGAGTGAGATCTAAAATTATGCTTTCTCCATATGAAATCCAATGAGGTCAGAACCACTCTTAAACATCCTGAGTCATTTCATGGTAATGTTAAAAATTTAAGTAAAAGGATGAAAATGAAAGAACATTCTCCTTTATCTTTCATTTTCATCCTTTTACTTTAAGAATTTAACATTACCATGAATTGCATATAATAACTAGGGCCATATGCTTGAATATTAGGCTACCCCAATAAAAGTTTCTTGTTTTTTTGAAATTTTTTGCATTTGGAATGTCTTTGTGATTTTTTTTTTTTGCGAAGAAAGCTAGGGAGTGATTCTTTTTTTGCGGGAGTGCGCTCCTGAAATTCGCTCCCGCATCCTTGCAGGGAGCGAATTTCAGGGGTGTGCTCCCGTTCGGAGTGCGCTTCGAAAGCGGATTCGAGGTGGTGGGGGGCCACTGCCCCGCAACCCTGGTACCTCTTAATGTGTGTGGTGTAGTCCTTGGAAGGTCCTACATGTAGATAAGGGATACGATCTTAATGTGGAGAGAAAATTAGTACGACTTGATCAAGGATAGGAAATCTTACAACATCAACGCACATAAAGGTAAATCGAAGATCTTTTTGGTAGGTGCTAACCAAGCCAAAAGGTTGATTAGTTCTAGTAAGAAGGATGTGTTGCTTTTCTTAAGAGAGAATCAACTGGATGATGAATCAATTATAGCAAAGGCATTTTTGGAGAGACATACTATAGAGCAGAAACAATAGTAGGCTTATAAAGGAGTGTTCTAGGAGCTTAAAGGGTTACCACTTAAGAGGAAAATGGAGCTTGAGATATAGTTGTTGCTTGACTTCCCATTACCAAATGTTGGGTTGTAGAGATAGTCTTTTATATAAGTAAAGAAAGTGAAGAAATGATTGCGTTGTTGCAACAACTGGTGGAGTAGGGAGTAATTCGACCAAGCACCTCACCTTGTGGGTCACTTATAAGTTATCATCATAGTACCCAAGAAGGATGGGACATGGTGAATGTGCATCGACTACAAAGCTTTGAATAAGATCGCACTTAAGAATCAATAACCTCTGCCTAGGATTAATGATTTGTTAGATTAGTTGTAGTATGCCAAGTACTTCACCAAGTTGGATTTTAAATTGGTGTACCACTAGGTACATGTTAAAGATGAAGATTTGTGGAAGACCACCTTCAAGGCAAGGCAAGGTTTGCATGAATGTTTGGGCATGCCTTTTGGTTTATGTAATGCACTAACTACATTTATGTGATTGATGAATGATATATTGCATCCTTATTTAGATTCATCTATAATAGTGTATTTGGATGACATATTGATTTATAGCTCTACCTAGGAATAATGTTGCATGAAGTGGGGATGAAGCAGGTGTGTTTTTGAGAATCGAAACATTGGAAACGTCATTTTTCAAAAATCCTCGGAAGTGAAGCGTCCTAGAAGTGTCTATATATTATATTGCATTTATATTAGAAAAATACATCCAGAATGCCAAATTAGTTGTAGAATATATGAAAGCATGCATGTTTGTACACAAATCAAGATAGAAATGACATCCATAGTACATTAATGATTAATCATTTGAGCATCAACCATCCAGAATCTAGATTTTATCAATTACAAACAAACATACAAATTTTTAAGTCATATATTAGAAAGTAGACCATTAACATATGGAATGAAATAGATTATCTAGCAATTGTCAACAATAACATGACCAAATAGTTAAGTTTACAAAATAGGCCATCTACACACCGAAATATGAAGACCAAAAGTTCCAGGTCAATAAATTGAGCTAGCTACTAAACACCTCTCTATAGAAGAAGTGTTTGCCAATTGTGAAAGCATCCATGTTGCCAAAGGTTGTGGCTGTGGGGTAACACTGCTATGCATGTTCCACCACTCCTTCACAAACAATGTTCCACCATCACTTATATCAAGATCCTCATCACTAACATCACCCTTCATTCTTCTCCTCTCGTCTAGCCTTTGTCTCTACCCCAATTTTCTAGGGACATCAATCAACAATACCCATATATGATCAAACTGCGTAACCCAAGCCTTAAAATGTGGTAGAAAAAGCTTAACATGCTTGATCAATGATTTTGGTTTGAGTGAAGGGTACATTTTGCTAAGGCCATGATAAAGGAATTCAACAATCAACACACCACCAACATTGGGGTACACATATGGCTTGGTGCTCTTGATTAAATGCTAATTACATATAATCATACATGATAGAATCTCATGAAATGTCACAATTCCATTCATCTTGAAATCCTAAAAAATATTAATTCTGCTCGATTTTGAGTGGGATCTAAAATTTTACTTTCTCCATATGAAATTGAATGAGGTCAGAACCACTCTCAAACATCTTGAGTTAATTAATGATAATGTTAGAGGAATTCAACAATTAACACCAACAACATTGGGGTACATATATGGCTTAGTGCTCTTTAAATGCCAATCACATACCCTATACGTGATAAAATCTAATGAAATGTCGCAATTCCATTCATCCTGAAATCTTGAAAACTATTGTCTGCTGGAATTTGAGTGGGATCTAAAATTCTACTTTCTCCAAATGAAATCTAATGAGGTCAGAACCACTCTCAAACATCTTGAGTTAATTAATAATAATGTTAAAAATAGAACTAAAAGTGGATGTCACTTTTACCTTAAGAATTTAACATTATCATTAGGGACCATCTAGGAAGTGTCCAGGTTGCACCTAGAGAACATCGAGGAAGCATGATAGGACCACAAATTGGCACATGGAAGAACAATTTAACATATGGTAGTTTTAAATTTGCAGGCACCATGCAAATTGAGCCTGAAGCGTGGTTTTGTTTTTTGGAAGCGCGGTTCCGATGACCCTTTAGCCATGGTTCTGCACAATGCATGGTTCATTGTTTGGTGCGTTGGGGGGAATGGTTCCTACAACACTGCTTGGGAAGCTTACATCTCATATCTCATGTAGGTGTTAGGGACTCTGAAAAAACATAAGTTGTTGGCTAACCTTAAGAAATGTGGGTTTGCTAGTAACCATTAGTGTATTTGGGGTACATTATTGGAGGGGAACTCAAGATAGATCCTGCACAAATGAGGTACATGATTGGAGGGGAACTCAAGATAGATCCTGCACAAATGGAGGACATCTTCAGTTGGCTAGTTCCTACTAATGTCATTGAAGTTGGGAGATTTATTGTGGTAGCGCAATACCTACAAAAGTTAATGGCATCCTTTTTAGTGGTAGTTGCACCACTCCATGCCATAACAACTAGTGGTAAGTTTTCTAGTGGGGAAAGAATCAATAAAAAGCTTTTGATGAGCTGAAACAAAAGATCAATCAAGCACCAATACTTGAATTGCCTAACTTGCATAAGCCTTTCGAAGTGGAGACATATGCAAGTGTATATGAAATAGGAGTGGCCTGGATGCCAAGAGGTAAGCCAATATGCTATCATTTTGAAATATTTTATTGGGGGTCTTGAGCTACTCTAGTAGTTCAAGTTGTTAAGAAGCGAAAGTATTGCCTGATGGGCAAGGAAACCATTATCCACACTGATCAACAACGATTGCAGTATTTGTAGGCCCAGAGTAAGCTTCAACAAACCAAACATTTCAAGTGGATGGGGTTTTTGCAGCAGTTCCATTGGGTCTTCAAATATAAGGAGGGAAACACTAATAAGTTGGAAAACATGTTTTCAGGGCCACCCACATCCAAGAATATAGCTTTAGGAACTCTTATGCACATTGATTCTTTTAGCTTTATGGAAGGCATACATAGAAAATGAGGACTTTAAAGAGGCGTTTCAATAACTATAGGGCCAAATTCGTGTAGAAGAAGGTGATAGTAAGGCTGATTGTTCTGTCCAAAATGGGTTGCTCTACAAGCTAGACAAGGTCAGTGTTCCTAAATGTGAAAGATTGTAGCTTATTAGATAGGTCTACACCTCCAAGGTTGTAGAACATTTTGGTGTTAGGAAGATAGTTGCCAACTTACAAGGTATGTATAATGTTGAAATTTGATGAGTAAAAAGTTTCTTGCAATTCCAACCCGGTTTTAATTTCGCCTTATCACTCCCATTCAGTTAAATGCCCTTTCCCATAAACTTACATTCAACATATAGAATTTTGGAAATGAAAATTTCAGATTAAAACACATGGGACTGTCAACACATGTTGAAAATAAATATGGACATAAACAAACTAGCAACACATAAAAAATACACAGATTTTTGGTCAACTTAGACCCAAGCAAAACCCCTTCAATCTTCTCCAGGGAAAACCTATTAGAGAGCTCTTCAAATTTATTTGTCTTTCAAGTTCAGGAAAAATACATTTGCAGAGAAAACAAAACAACAAAATACAACTTATCTCTTCAACCCAAAATTCCTTGAAAATCGTGCCCAATTTGCCTCGATTTCCATGTCCACTTGAAGTTGAAAATGTACTGTACAGATGTAGACTGTACTATACGGATTTCGTACATTCTGTACAGATGTCCATACTGTTGTATAGACTATACATATTTTTTTGTTTTTTGTTATCTCAAAATTTTTTCTCAAACTGCGTGCAACTTACATCATTAAACGCAGTTCGTACTATACCTTCTACTGTCTTCTATGCCTTGATTTCCGTGCCCAGCTTTGCCCAGAAATCACTCCTTCAACTTGCTGCAACAAATTTCTCTTTCAGAACTTTTCTCCAGCCCTTAGCCTCCTTTCTCCAATCTGCTCATGAAGAATGAATGAATGCAGTGTCTCTTTTCTTTTCCCCCTTTTGTTTCCCTAAATGACTTTTGGGCAACCCTAAGATCTAATGGCTCAGATTCATTTAGATCAAGGGACGAGAATACATGTGCATTTAATTATCACTTTCTATTTTTTTAACTCACCCATTAAATAAAGTACCCACGTTGTACTTTATGTCTAAAGTCACTTTTCAATTTATAATTTAACACTGACTTTACCACTTATAAAGTCACTTTCACTTTATAATTTAATATTGACTTTACCACTTATAAAGTCACTTTCACTTTATAATTTAACATTGACTTTACCACTTATAAAGTCACTTTCACTTTATAAAGTCACACTTAGGAAAAGAATTATTTTGGACACTTTTCCCTAGGGAGAGACTAACCCACGGGAAACCACTTCTCCAAGGTACATTAAAAATCAACATATAATGGCCCTGTTATTGCAAAATATAGCACTTAGGTGCATGGCCTCACTAAGCAATCTAGATTAGGAACAATAATGGGATTAGCTACCATTGTCAACTTAGCAACTATTTCCCTATTGTTCTGTGGTTGAAAGTTATCCCCACAAGGGAGGCTTCCCCAATAGATATCAAGGAGTAAGTAATTCAAATAATTTATGCAAAATACCCCCCAAAGGTTTTAGTAATAGATTCACTCAATGATAGATATTCAATAATTAGGCTTTCGGGAGAGATAAAATGTTATTCCAAGACAATGAGTTCGAAAGACCCTATGGTTAAATCTAGAGGGCTTAACAAGTCCTAGAGAGGCCCAAATATGTTCCACAACACATGTTATCTTTAAATTACAAATTGTTGTTATAAACTAGGGTTTTAATTAACACAATTACAACATGCAAATATTTATAACAACAATAGCAAAATAGCCCAAATTTTATGATAGACAAGTGAAAATAAGGGTTAATGAACGATTAAACTACAAAATTTACAACAATTTTCAATGGCTGAAAATATATAAAACAACAAGAAAAACTTTAGATGTCAGCTCTAATTAATGGCTGAAAAATGCATGAAAATTAAAATTTATACTTTACCAATTTAGTGCATGCAATGTCTAACCCCAGGATTACAAGGTCCAAGATAAACAATGTTGAAAAATGATGATTTTGTTGTAACCTAGCCCTAATTTACCCCAGAAAACATAAAAAAGAAATTTAGGATTTAAATTTTGTTTTGTTTTATTAGTTTATAGGATTGACACAAGGGCGTGCTAGTGCCTTTCTCATTCAAGGGCTAATGTAGCCTAAGGCAAAAATCTATGGAAGAAGACTGATGGAAACAATTTAGAGAGAGAGAGAGAGAGAGATACAGTTAGGTTTCTCAATTCCTCAAATCTTAGCATCTTTCAATCTTATTTGAGACAAAATGGGTGGAAGCTACACAAGTTCCTCAATAGAAACTTGATGATAATCTTGTCAAGGAGACGTGAGAACCATAAAAGATTCAAGAACACTTTGGTGCAAAATTTCATTGAAACTCTAATTCTGCAGAAAATACAAGATTGAAGAAGATACTTACAATAAATTTGCAAAAATCACCATATAAGCACCATCCATCAATAGGGAAAGAACCATCCAATCACAATATTTTCCCCAAGACAATTTTCTCATTTAATGCTCCATAGTGACCAAGAGAAAAGAGACAAGCTAGCGCACAATACTCTCCAAGTGTGAGTGTGACAACGATCCTAAGATAAATCAACTACCCTCTATTTATATGAGGGTAACCAAGTCGATTTTACTTTAAATTAGACTAAAATCCGTAAAAATAATGTAAAATGTGATTGCAAGTTTGATAGGTCACAAGCCAACCTAGTTAACCCAATGATAAAACATAAAACCAAGCCTCTTTTAACTCACACGTGTGAGCTAAAAAGCCTCCAAGAGTGATGTTGTCCTCTAAAAGGTGTATTTTTCATCAGAATATGTCATGGATGATTCAAGAAGATGCTACTCACACCAAAAGTCACATCTCCTCATCAAAAGGTGTCCAATCAATGGGAAACCTCAATAAGGCATCATCATCAAATAAGCCCATGTCATCCGTTCCAACCACATGAAGGGGGTGCCATGGAGCTAGGGTATGACGTCATTGTGCAGAGTAGTGTACCATCCCCTCTAGTGGGGTTTCAAATCATCACCATCTTCAAATTATCTCAGAAATAGGGCAATGTCCATCAAGAAGGTGCAATGCCAGCCTAGGGACATCCTTCATCTCTAGGGTACATCAGCTCTAGAAGCAATGCCTTGGTTTAGATGTGCAACATTTCAGGTCTTGGAGGGAGAGTGAGTGTCATCAGTTGTGTTGGATATATCCCAAGGGTATTGCTCCTCAAAAGGTGCCTAATGTCCTAGCTCTGGTGCTTAGTGGAGTCATCAAATTAGGCTGGAAATCCTATTTGAAGTGTTGGAGAAGCATGATACAATCCTTCGAGGGATGGCAGTTGTACCTTGGAGCAAGCATCTAACACATGCTTATAGAATCAAGTGAGATCAACATCATAGTTGCAGGTGCCATAAGAGTTTTAGAGGGCCATCTTTAATGTAAAAGGCATGAAATTAATTTACACAAGCATCATCTTTGAATGTCTTCTTAGCTTATGATATGTAAACTACTTACCATGCTTAGGTATGGGAGGGTTATCACAAGGCCCTATTGGGTGCTTCCAACCCTAAGGAGAGGAACAATTCCTAGGCTAACACATCAATGATCAATCAGTAGGTGCAAGTGGTCAATGACATGGTATGGGTTTAATTCATGGAGAATGCCACAATCCTTGTACTAGTTATGAAATTCCATCATCCTCGAGTGTTATGATGCGAAGAGGGAGCAATCGTGGGATCCGAGTTACCCTTTTCCTTGGCTTTATTTTTACCACCCCTCTTTTGCGCCTTTTTCTTTGCAGATATAGCTTGGGTTGCAATATTTTACTAATACATCATTGATCCCTTAAAGATGAAGTGTTTCATTACTCATCGATGTTAGGATAATCAAATTTCCTTTTATTTAGCTAGCTCATGGATTAGCCAGGAACTGGGTGAGGACTAATGAGGGGGTTAGAGCTTAGGCTAGGCTTTTGTCCATGCACTTTCACATATCCTTTGCCAATATTTTGAATTTCAACATTATGGTGCATTCTCTTTCTTTTCTTTCTACTGCATCAACCTCTCAGGGCAATGTTTCTGGGCCCTTACTCAAGGATGACGAAAATAGGGAACCAATACTGATGATACATAACAATCGACCTGAAGATGGGATGTGGACACAAGGGAGAGATGGAAAGTGTTAAGTATGGATTACCATGGACATGCAACATCGATCAGAGCCTCCTATTTGCGCCCCTCGTAGATAGTGAAAGAAAGACCTAAAAGAAGGTTACACTAGATGAGGGGCAAGAGATAACCACAATGGTGAAGCATGGGAACAAGAGTACAACCAAAAGCGATCTATCATCCAATTCAACTTGTGATCCCTACTGGAATGCCCTTAAAGATTAAATGAAAGCACTTGAATACAAAAATGGTTAATGTACCTTATAATAGATGATCCATTTGTTGAGAAACCAAGTATGGTGTAGTTGAGGCTTGATTCCTCTTACTTGATAGCTACTTGTGAATGTTAAAATATCTTCTTATTATTTCTTATGGGTTCTTCATCAAGCAATTATATAAATGTTCAGTCTTTCAAGAAAAACAAATAGACAAGAGACACCAAAATTAGGCTCCAAGCCAAGGCAAAACCCCACAAGGGGGAAAACCCAACAATCCTTCTTTTATAGAATCATATCAAAATGAGATATCTAAGACCAAGACCAACACCAAGATTCCCACCAAAATGTCAAATCCAACCCTCGTCCAAGTCACCTCCAAGAGTCAAAGTCAATGCAAGTCAAATTTGGAGTTCTGGTCAACTTCTTGAAATTTTGGGGTTGCAGTAGCACAACAAATTTGGCCTATTCACAGAATTCTATCCTCACACATGCGATTTGTCCTCATTAGAAATTCGATCAACAATAGGAATATTCTTCTTGTCTTTAGCTTGACTTTCTCTCTCCTTTGACTTTTGCTCCTTGTTCTCCTTCGCATGGTTCATATGTACTTCTTGTTGTGTGTTGGAATGATCTCCCAAGTGAGTCGAAATGCCTCATATATATAGCTGTCCAGAAGGGTCGAATAGGTGTCACTCTAGAGGGTCAGGCCGACTTGTTCTAGAGAGGGCCAACTTGACATTTTGTGGACTGATGACTCAACCTAAAAATAAATTAACTTTTTCTTACAAATGGCGAAATGGAACATGACTCAAATACATTTTTCTTTGACTTATAAATTCTTTTTGACTCTATAAGCATTAAGAACATGCTTTGACCAAAATAAAATATAATAATGAATATAATAGATACATCAATGATTGATTTACATTACATTATGAAGACAGACTCTAGTTACATCTTCAACACTCCCTCTTAACTACGGTGGTATTCATAATGACTTATTAAGACAATCTCAAGTTGAAATATTCATATAAGAAAGGATCCATATTGATAAACATCAATGATGATAGCATCATCATAACCAACATTGTCAAACTACCAAGGCCTTGACAAGTACACTATATCTCTCCACTAGATCAAAGCACAATGCTGAGAGGCATTCATTTGGACACCACTGTGAAATTTTCATTTATCACAACAACTTAAAAGTATTTTCCTAATTGTTAATTTATTTAACAATTTATTTACAATTTGCTACGAAAAATGCCAAATAATTCGCACTGTGATTTTCACAAATAAATTCTGCGGAAGAAAAATAGTGCTAGAGACTGAGAAAATCTAGCACACATACACATAAAAATGACACCATTATTTTTGGACAAATGTCCCTGGAAAAACTGAACTTAGGAAAACCGGTGCAACATCTTAGGGTTTTTATTATTATGCAGTAGTGAGAGAAAATTTCTGAGTACAACTGGATGTCGAAATCTGACAATCCTGCAGAGAAAAATACTGGCAAAAATCTAGTGAGGAATTTTCCTCACCTCACAGGCAAATCTAGGCTCTAATTGTAGCTCCAAGTGAGTCGTCTGAACTGCCTCTGCGCTGGCCTACGTCAACCTAGTGCAGTCCCTTCTCACGCACAACCTGAATCAACTGCTCCTGTAGTCGTCCTGTCTGCCACTGGCTGAGAAACTGTCTCTTCAGCCTTCTGGAACCCTTTCCCAGCCTTTGGAATTGAAACTCGACTTCTCTCCAACAAAATCAAATTGCCCTCTAGAGGCTTCTGCGCAACCACTGCGTCATCCTCATTGTGGTTCTTCTGCCTCTCTGCAAATGCACTCGCTAGATCTAGAAGAATTCCTCCAACCTCACTGTCCCTGACCCTCACTCTCTCTGCTTCCTCACTGAAGCTCGAACTCTCCAGCAACCGACTGTTGCTACTCTGGAAAATCGAATTCTCCAAGTGCTCATCGACTACTTCTTATAATCCTCTTTTGAGACTTCAACGACTAAGATTAAATCTTAATCAAGGGTTAGGATCATCTTGAAGTCGATCTGTGTGAGCTTTTATACGAATCTCACCTTGACTTAATTAATTCTGATTAATTAACCATATTCCCTAAGTTTATACTTAGGAAATATTTAAAAATTGACTAATAATCTATTTAAGCCATCTCTAGGTGGAATTTCCAGAAACGATTTCTGGGTTTTGGAGATTTCTTGTATTCTAGCCTCTCCACCAAGTTTCGTGGCTAGAACACATCTGATGCTACGAAAACTAACACTCCTTATTAGCGAGGACTATGTTCTAGTGCTGCATACCCTACCACAACGCTCTATCTCTGTATCATCTCTTGTCACACTGCTGATGTCTGGCTATACTGCCCACCAACCACTGTGCAACTCTGATGCTGCTGCTGACACTGTTGTACTGTCGCCAACTCTGTATCTGCACTGCAACTCCTTCTCATCTGTTGCTGCTGCAACTGCAACTGAGAAGTATCCAAAATATTGAATCATCTATGTCTGTTGCATCTGTCTCCTTAGTCCTGACTGCTACTAGCCTTTGCACTGTCACTGAACAGTGTGCGCTGCTTCTAACCAATGTTATCGGAACCGAACCTGTCATTGAATCGGAAAACCTTGTGGACCGGGAACTGGTTGGAACCGGACTGGAAACGGAAAAACCGATTTACCAAAAACACATAAAATATTCATATTTTAAAGAAAAAACATATATATTCATGTGCATCCATATGAATCCAAACCATTTATACACAAACATGCAAAAGTTCTCATTTATATAGTAAGTAATAGTGCATATAACCAAAATAGCACTTAGTGCAAAACATCGTTGAACCAAAAATGTTACAAACATCAAGAATCAGGCTCTAAAAGGCCTTTATAGTCCAAAATAACATCATAGATCATAGTAATATACTACAACCTACAATACTACAAGCTACAACTACAACAAATCAATGATCAAATCATCAATCATCAATGATCAAATCATCATTAGAATCATCATCTTGATCATCCTCCTCATCCTCATCTGAAGAATGAGCGTCCAAGTCTGCAATGGGATTCTGGCTTGATTCACCTGGCCCTTGATTTACCCTCTAAATTTTTGGAGAAAATCAGCTCCAAAATCCTCTGAAATCAACTATGTAGCAGCCCCAACAAAATAAAAAAAATCTTCCACCAATTGCAAAAACCATTGAAGAAAACCCAAAGATCTCTGGGGAAAAAATATATCTTTGAAGTAGCTCCAAAATCTGCCAACCCAACAGCTCTCGAAGACTCCAATCAGCTCTTCAAATTTGCAAAAAAATCTCCCTCAGAAACCGGCTGGTTCGGTACTGAACTGGGCATTTCCGGTTTGGAGGGCCGATTTGGACTGATTTTGCCTCAAAACAGGTCGAACTGGCCTTTTTTCCGAAACCAGTTCAGTTCCGATAACACTGCGGCTAACTCTGCACTGAGCCTCCTACTCTTTTGTTAACACTACACTATGTTGAAAAATCAAAAGGGTAGAAAGATTTTCATTACAATGATAATTACTTGTGATTTTCTTGTGATCTTATTTACTTTCTTATGCTCTTCTTTTATGTTAGGTAATCAAGTAATTACCAAAACAATAACACGAAGATCAAGGACACAAGATGTAGGCAGACAACCAGGGAAAAACCCCTATCTAGGGGAAAACCCAGTCACCAACTCTTCCTTGAATAGTTTCACGAGATGATCAAGACTCTTTGACTTAGACACAAACTTCCTCCAATCACCAAGTCAACTCTTCCCTTATCTGGTAGATGATGACTTTCCAGCAGTAACTTCGATCTAGAATAGTAGCAACAATACTCCGATCTAGCAGTAATCTCGATTTAGAGGCAACAACAACTTCGATCTATAGACAACAACAAACTTCGACCTAGCAACAACTTCAATCTTGATGTAGCAGCAACTTCGACCTTGATGTAGTAGCACTTCGACTTTGATGCAGCAACTTCGACCTTGATGCAGTAAATTCGACCTTGATGCAATAACTCAGTAAGTTCACACGTGTGAGAGAAAAATCCTAGAAAACTTCGATCTTGTACTCCTCCTACAATTTTGTACACTACAACTTCTTTTGCTTGTATATCGAACTTGTGAGTGGATGTCCCAAATGAATCGAACTGCACTGTATATATAGGCTCTTCTGGAGTTCGAATTACCCTCATGTAGGCCGACTTGAATAGGTAAGGGCCGACTTGGTGTGGAGGTGACAAATGACTTATTTGACTCAATAATAATTCTTTTTACATGATTCAAAAGCCCAAGAAGGGTCTCATAAAATGGACAATGACTCTAATGACTCAATATAAATTCTAGAAGTCCTCAATGGGGACTTTGACCTAAAACATGATGACCCAAGCATGAAACCCATGCTTTAATAAGTCATAATAATAATAAAAATTTACAATCTTCAACACACTACGCTCCTCAACACCTGACTGTTACTAGTTTGCAACTCTCACTCTGATACCTGACTGCATCTCTTGACACTGATCCATCCTGCTACTGAATACTTTGGGCCCCTGTAGCTAGGTAGTGATCCATGAGGTGGAATCCTCAGGGACCCTACCCATCTCTGTAGCTCTCTAGGACTACAACTCCAAATCACCCCGCTTCACTCCTGGAGGAATGGCTGCCATCATCGTAAAATATTCCTCTAGCCTAGAAGACAACCTATCTATCTCAACATGAGTTGTTGCCTGGTCCCGCTTCTCCTGCTTGTCCTTCTTCCTGAGAGGACACTGGGTACTATAATGGCCAAATTCGCCACACCTAAAGCACTTGACCTTAGATAGGTCTTTCTTCTTCTTTCTCTGCTCCTCTTGCCCTTGACTGGGACTCTTTGATGCGAGGGCCACATTCTCCTCCTCTTTCACACCCTTCGATCAACTACTGCTGTTGCCACTGATAGAGCTTTTTAGCAGAGCTCACCTCAACTCCTCCTGCTGCAAGTTAGACCACATCCTGTCCCATTCTGGTAGCTTGTCTCTACCCAATATACTTTGGACAAAAACTTGCCACTCCTCAAAAACACTATTCAGTGCCAACCGCACTTGCTCTGTTGGTTGAGGTGTTGCCCCAACAAATGCAAGCTGGACTCGGATCTCCTGAATCTTAGTGAGGAAGGGATCTATGCCTTCCCTCTTTTGCATCCTTGTGCATCTCAACTTTTCTTCCAGGAACATCTTCCGCTGCTCGGAAGTACCTTGATATAGTTGGGTGAGAGCATCCCACATCTCTTTGGCAATATCCTTGCTAGCTATGTGTGAGACTATATGGTCCCAGACTCCATCCAGGATCAACCGCTTCACCTTTTCCATTTCCTTCTTGTATTCCTTTAGCTGATTCACATCTTGGGGAACTACCACAACACTGTCTATGTAGAGCTTCAGGCCATATTCATCCAACAGGGAGGACATCCTGGCCTTCCAGATGACATAGTTGGAAGAACCATCCAACCTATCCCGATCTCTAAGTCTGATTGTGGTCATCTCGAAAACTGTCAAAAACTCCCTCTTTCCTTTTGCTTGGTTGCTGCTATGCTACTCGCACTCCTTTCTGGAATTTGTGGATCTGCTAGCTGCTACTGCCAATTTTCTTGGAAAAATCAAACTTTTGGGACTCGGAAGTTCCCTGAGCGAAATTTTCCCTCTGTTATGTGTGCTTTTCTCTTCCACCCGACGTTGGTTTTGTTGCTGCAAAACCCTCTATGTCCAACCACAAAATCTGATCAGCGAAAATCTGAGTTGTTGTTGCTCCCTCAGACTGCTGGAATCACTATTCCAGGCAACCCGAATTTTCTGCAACCCTGAAACTGAAAATTGGTCTTTTGCGCTAGCAATTCGGCTTACCTGTCAAGGAACTGCGCAACCTCTAAGATTTCGCCCTATTGCTCCCTCTGAGAAATGAAATTCTTTCCTCCACTTCTGAGCTTCTTGGATGATCACTTACGCTCTGATACCATGTAAAATTTTCATCTGTCACAACAACTGGAAATTATTTTCCTAATTGTTAATTTATTTATCGATTTATTTGCAGTTTGCTATGAAAAATACCAAATAATTCACATTGTAATTTTCACAAATAGGTACCTGAAAAAATCTAGCACATACACACACATAAAAATGACACCGTTATTTTTGGACAAATGTCCCCAGAAAAACTCAACTTGGGAAAACCAGTGTAGTAGATGAGGGTTTTTATTATTATGTAGCAGTGAGAGAAATTTCTGAGTACAACTAGACGTCGAAATCTGGCAATCCTACAGAGAAAAATACTGATAGAAATCTAGTGAGGAATTTTCCTCACCCCATGGGCAAATCCGGGCTTTGACTGCAATCCAAGTGAGTCGTCCAAAGTTCCAAACTGCCTCTGCGTAGGCACGCGTAACCCTAGTGCAGTCCCTTCCCACACACAACCTGAATCAGTTGCTCCTGTAGCCGTCCTGTCTACCACTAGCCGAGAAACTCTCTTTGGCCTTCTGGAACTCTTTCCCGACCTCTGGAATTGAGACTTCGCTTCTCTCCAACAAAATTGAACTGCCCTCTAGAGGCTTCTGCGCAACCCCTACGTCAGCCTCACTGTGGTTCTTCTGCCTCTCTGCAAATGCACTTGTTGGATCTGGAAGATTTTCTCTAGCCTCACTATCCCTGCCCCTCACTGTCTCTGCTTCCTCACTGAAGCTCAGACTCTTTGGCAACTGACTGCTGCTACTTTGGAAAATCGAATTCTCCAAGTTTCTCTGGTGTATTCTCCAAGTTACCATCGACTTCTTCTTATAATCCTCTATTGAGCCTTCAACGACCAAGATTAAATATCAATCGAGGGCTAGGATCATCTTGAAGTCAATCTGTGTGAGGTTCTAGACGATTCTCACAGTGCAACAAAAATTCTGCTTCATACTCTTGTAGGAAACTATACCAGATTCTAACCATCAGTAGTTCCTTTCCTCATCATCTACACTGCCAATTCAATCAGTGTAACCTCAAGTCCGAAGCTGTGAGATTCTTCATGTCAACTTCTGCTTCCAGCGTCCTCTGAAGTCAATCTTTCTTTATGAGTCCTTCCTTTTCAAGTTTCGAGGTCTTCTTTAACCATGAAGCTTCTTCAAAATCTAGAGTAACTCTTTTGACTGAGACAATCATCTTTAACTTGATCCTCTCCCTCTCACTGGGAGGACCTTTAATCACGTTCTTCCATCTTCATGTTTTGCTATGTTCTTTCTATTCTTTCATTTGCTGTCAAGTCTTGGTCAGCTTTTATTATTGACCTTTGAGCTTTATTAGGAAAGGCTATGGAAGAACAAATATAATTAAGCAAAGTGTATAAACAAAAAGACTATCCGAAGATAAAGACAATAGTAATAGTAGTAATTGAAGAAATGAGATGTAGAGTACTTATATTTTTGTGAAAAGTCATCTCCCTCTTAATCTTGGACATTTTCACCAATCTTGTTTGTCCTCATATCAACATGATGTCATTTCTATCATTCTCAAGAGCTATAGCTTCTTCTTGTAGCGGAAACAATTAGTTAGGGTTTTGTTCCCAGGGTTTTCTAATTCAAGCTTTTGATAGGGTTTACAAACCCTAAATACTTCACTGTCCAAAGTCTTCAAGACCTGCCATTATTTTAAAAATCGCAAATTCTACAAGCATACTAATGGGTTATAGCTGCAAACCCTAGAAATGTCATTGACAAGCCTTCTATTAAAGGAAATAGTTTGAGTGCTAACATATCAACGATCTCTGATATATCTAAATATGCAAGGAAATAGTTTGAGTGCTAACATATCAACGATCTCTGATATATCTTTAAAGATCCTTTTTATAATACTTCACTACCTTTCAAGAGAGCATAAGATCGTTAGCTTATTCATGTTAGTTTCTATGACCTAGAAAACTTAGCAATGTATGCAATGTAATTGACATAGGTCAAAGATTATATGTACCTCTTTCAATCTTACCTATCCATCCTTGCAGAGATTTGGTCCTTTTTCTTCAGTTGGCATACTTCCTTCAATAGAGGCACCTTAGACCTTCAGTCATCAAACCTGGATTCTGACCATAGGGATTTCTTTGCGCTGCTTACAATGTTCTTTGCACATACATTGTTTATAAAGGAGGCTTCTGTCTCTCCACTAATCCTCAGTCCCTTATCAGACTATATTGTATTGGATAGGATGGCCTTGATGACGTAATTAGTCCCTTCTATGTATAGGAGGGAAGTCTTGATTACATAGCTTCTTCACATACTTGTGTCACAGAGATATCTTGTCACAATTCTTCCACGGAGTTCACAAAGTTTCGGCCTCTAATTAAAAAGATGTTTTACATAGTTTTGGTCCCTTCCATTATATACCACTGACTTTAGGTCCAGCAATGTGATCTTCCAAAGATCCAAGACAAAGAGTCACAGGTCTGTCCTTTACTGTAACGAGGCATCAAGCCTTCTCATATGTGTGACAAAGATGATGATCCTTAAATCTTGATATCAAACTTTTGTCCTTCGCATATATCACATATAACATGTCTCAAAGTTTGCATATAATCACTGAAGACACTGTCTTGAGGATGAACCACATTAGATGGTTCGAAACTGTTAAATTTGGACAACTAGGTCCAAACTCCATCTTGTGATGCTCAAATGAAGATTCCAATATTTGTATTGGATTCCTCTTTCGGAGAGGTGTAAAATCGATATAAAATTGATTTTAATCTGATGAGCAGAACATTTATTTTGAATTTATTATTTATAATAAATTTAAGTGCAGGTCGGCCTTAAGGTTTTGCACCCCCAACAGATGTGTCACACACCTCAATGATGGATATAAATATAGTCAACGTTGGAGAGCATTTCACTATCTCAACATCACACATCTTCTCCTCTGATTATCTACGAGCAATTGAGAAGCAGTTTCATCTCCCATGTGAGAAGAAGGACGAAATCTACTGCAGCAAAAGGATGAAATTTACCGCAGCAAATTTTCTGCAGTTAGGGTTTCTGGGGAAGTTTGACCAGCGTTGACTTTGGTCAACACATGGTCTGTTTGAGCTGAAATTTTGTGGAGAGTTCGATTTTTAAAGGCTGTACTCATTGGCACAAAAATCGAGGTCAAAAGGTTGACCGAAGTTGGAGCTGCGTTGACTTTATTGTTGCTGCCCTGCGTTGACTTTCTCTAGACTGCGTTGACTTTTCTGGTGTTGACTTTGAGTTGACTGGATGATTGATTTGAGGACTGTTGTGACACATTTTGGGTTGGCCGACCAAGAAGACTTTGCTGGTTGAAGCATCCTGCTGACCACCGTAACGCACCAACACATTCTCCTGTTTCTTGTTTGTCTTCTATAGATCCACTGGTATGTTCTATCAGCTTTTTTACTTAACTATTTATGTGATTGCTGTTATAAAAGTAAAGTTGGATCAAGCATAGAACATCTACAAAAATTTACATGGAATCAGAGCTGAGGTGAAGACAAGCCCTGACTTATAGCAATCACCAAAAGAGAATAATGAGTTCCACAAGTTATGGCTTCAAGGAGGATGACAAGCTAACTGGAAGGGATGACTTCCATGCTTGGAAGATGATATTAGATCTCAAATTAGAAGACCATGATCTCATGGACTATGTACTGGGTAAGATACAAGAACCTCCATCCACTGCTACTGCTGTTGCTAAAACCAAGTATAAGAAGGGGGAGATCAAAGCAAAGCTAATGATCAAGGAATCCATACATAAAAGTCTGGTTGCCTACATATCTGAGCTAGGCACATCTAAAGAGATGTATGATAAGCTGATACAAATGTTCAAAGTAAACAATGCAAACCAGGTGCTATTCTTCAAGAATCAATTGAAGAATCTGAAGAAAGGCAGGGATGAATCTGTCCAAACATACTTTCTGAAATTGACCGAGATTAGGAACAATTTGCTGGCTATTTGGGAGACAATAGCTGATCGTGAGATGGTACTCACCGCACTTGGAGGGCTCCCATATGAATGGCAAGTATTCAACACTACCATTCTCAATAATAGTACAATTCCTAACTTTGACGAGCTACTGTCAAGAAGCATGCAAGAAGAGACAAGAATGAAGGAATATGAAAATGACAGAAACGCTGCCTACGCTGCTCTTTCTAGAAAGAAGAACTCTGGTGGTCCAAAGAACAAAGGAAGAGCAGGGGCCCAAGGAAAGAAGGGCAAGTGTTTCACTTGTCATAGGCCTGGTCACTATGCTAGAGAATGTCCTTTCAAGAAGGATTCTCCCGATAGTGATGACAACAACAACAACCAGAGGAATGGAAATCAAAGAAACAACAAGTCCAAAGGAAAGAGGAAGGCTCCCTCTGGCGGAAACAATCAACCTTTCAAAAGGTCTAGAAACTCCAGGTATGAGGAGTCAAATGCTGTTGATAAAAGAAATGAATACATTCTTGTATCTGCCCTCTCTGCTGCATCCCCGCCCGACACTATGGATGTTCCTCATTTAGAGAAGGAAAGCCTGACAGACCACTGAAGTAAGAGAAGCACTTTTTGAGACACTATAAAGCAGGTCAACCAAATCATCTGGAGATAGACACAGATGACCTCATGGAGGATAAGTGGATCGACCTCCCATCATCTCACATAAGCTCTTACATTTGCAGGATGTACTCTATGTACCAAAATTGAAGAAGAACCTTGTGTCTATATCAGCCATGGAAGAAAAAGGTTTCAATGTGGCATTCACTGATGGAAAGGTGCGCATGTGGAAAAAGAATCTCAAGGAAGCTATCGTGATTGGTTTTAGAGTTGGAACACTCTACCAGGTTGAAGGAAGTCCATTGGGAGCTATGACATGTGATACTATCCGACAAACTGAACTATGGCACCGGAGGTTTGGACACCTTCATTACAAGGCCCTTCCTGAAGCAAGGAAGGTGGTGACAGGGATGCCCGATTTTGGAAATAATCATGAAGGTGTATGTAAGGGTTGTGTCGAAGGAAAGCATACAAGGGGACCTTTCCCCTCAAGTGTCACAAAGACATCTGAAATTTTGCAACTGGTCCATTCTGATCTATCTAGTATGCTACCCGTGACATCCCTAGGAGGATGTTCTTACTATATGACATTCACTGATGACTTCTCCCGCAAAACCTGGATATACTTCTTGAAGAAGAAGGATGAGGCTTTCATGTGGTTCCGTACCTTCAAAGCCTTGGTGGAAAATATGATAGGAAAGAAGATCAAGATTTTGAGGATCGGCAATGGCACTGAATATGAGTCAAATGAATTCAAAGACTTTTGCAGAGAAGCTGGCATTAAGAGGGAGACTACTACTGCATATATACGACGGAGATAGAGCGTTATTTGAAGACAAAAGAATAGGACCATTGTGGAAGTTGCCCGTGCCATACTATGTGACCAAGGTCTACCGAAGTTTCTGTGGGGAGAAGCTGCGAATACTGTTGTATACATTCAAAACCGATGCCCTCATTCCGCCCTGGACTCCAAAACTCCCGAAGAGGTTTTCACCGGTAAGAAACCTGATGTCTCACATTTTAGAATTTTTGGATGTCTTGTTTATTTTCATGTGCCAAAAGAAAAGAGAAGTAAGCTGGATGCTTCTGGGAAGAAAGGAATGTTTGTGGGCTACAGTGAGACTTCTAAGGCCTATAGAGTCTATGTACCTGGTCAAAGGGAAGTAGAGATATGCCATGATGTCACTTTTGGCGAAGATGCTTCCCTTAAGAAAGTAGTAGATCTTCCAAGATCTGAAGAAAATCATGAAGAAAGGCCTGGAAATCAAGAAGAACCGCAGGATGAGACAATGCCTGATATTGAAGGACCAATGGACCCTATTGATCCATCTCCTTCACTGGGAAAGAGACCATCATGGCTCGGGGACACCCTCGAAGATGCTGAGGGTCATGCTGCCCCAAGGGGGACATTCCGAGAAAGCAAGAAGCCGTGTAGATACCAAGGGTATCTAGCTGCCATGAGTACTATTGTACAATCTGAACCTGGATCTTTTGAGGAAGCCATAAAGCATCAAGTCTGGAAGGATGCTATGCACAAAGAATATGAGTCCATAATGAAGAATGATATGGGATGTGGTTCTGGTAGAGACAAATCGATTGTCACCGCGAAATGGCTCTACAAGATCAAACATGGATCTGATGGGAGTGCTGAAAAGTTCAAGGCAAGATTTGATGCCCGTGGCTTCTCTCAAAAGGAAGGAATAGACTATGATGACATATTTGCACCTGTGGCACGATATACCACCATTCGATCAATAATAGCCCTTTCTCCTACTCAATGATGGAATCTTCATCAGATGGAAGTGAAGACCGCATTTCTACATGGTGCAATAAAAGAAGAGGCGTATGTCGAGAAACCTATGGGGTTCAAAGTCGAGGATAGAGACACCCATGTTTGCAGGTTGAAGAAAGCCCTCTATGGGTTGAAGCAAGCACCGAGAGCTTGGTACGAGAGGATAGATAGCTACCTGATGAAGTTGGGCTTCACTCGTAGTAATGCTGATCCGAACCTTTACTTCAAGGTTGATAGAGAGAAGCCTCTCATTCTGGTGTTGTATGTGGACGACCTCTTCCTGACAGGTGCTAACCCTCTCATTCATCAGTGCAAGAGGGAGCTCACTGCTGAGTTCGAGATGAAGGATCTAGGACTGATGCATTACTTCCTAGGCCTGGAGGTCTGGCAGAGACCTGGCGAGATTTTCCTTTCTCAAGGAAAATACAATGTGAAAGAAACACGGAAAGATTTGGTATGTAATTAGTGCCGTCGGTGTCCAACACCAATGGAACTCAACTTCAAGAGATTTGAGGTGACTATTTGGGCACATGTGTATCCTACTGAGTATTGTCAACTCGTAGGGGCCCTGATGTTCTTAGTGAACACCCATCCAGATATATGTTTTGTAGTGAACACTTTGAGTCAACAGATGGTTGAACCTCATCACTTTCACTGGGTTGGTGCCAGGAATCTTCTGAGATACCTTCGGGGCACGATAAACCATGGGCTGAGATACACTGTCGGGAGCGTGACACTCCATGGATATACTGATGCCGATTGGGCTGGCAGTGTGGTGGATCGTAAGTGCACATCGGGATGTTGCTTCAATCTTGGTTTTGCTTTGATTTCATGGATGAGCAGGAAGCAGAAGTCGGTGGCTTTGAGCATCGCAGAGGCCGAATACATTGCAACAAGTATGGCCTGTTGTGAAGCAGTTTGGTTGCGAAAGCTCTTTAGTGAGTTGTTTGGACATGTGCTAGATACCACTGTGATACTCTGTGATAACCAGAGTGGGATTCGTATGACTGAGAATCCTGTGTTCCACGGCCGATCCAAGCATATTGATATCAAATTTCATTTCATCGGGATATTATGTGAAAAGTCTGGTAGTAGCCAATGAGCTCGATCATATAGGAACTGATGAGCAGGTCGCGGATATTCTCACTAAGCCCCTGGGGAAGGTCAAGTTCCTAACCTTTCGTGAGAGACTTGGTATCGTGGAACGACCCTATGATGTGGGTCCTGTTGGACGATGAGGTCGAGGAGCTCTGGGGGGCTTTGGGGACAGCTTCTCGGAGCTATGAGCAACCACAAGGCTAGGCTTGCCAAATCTTGTTGGTGTGCTTGGACCCCACCGTTGTGATTATTGAGTTGGTTCACCTCTCATTATCTGTGCCCCGTATGCATCCTACCCATTGAGTTCAGGGCTCATGGGAAGTACCTCTCATTTGGCCAATGAGATGGGAAAAGCTAAAGACCAGTAGCAAAGACTGATGGACGCATCAGAGATTGCCGTACTCTCTATCTAGGATGGCACGGTCCAACCACTTGATCTGGGATCAAGTCTAGTGAGGTCTCGGACCTCCGCCTGACCTCGGGTCAGATGAACCAACTTCGGGTTGGTTGGAGACTCTTTGTGAGTCCGATAGAGGTTTCGTACCTCTGGGCTGAATTTGTCAGCCGGGGGATGATGTCTTTGTGACTGACCCACTTCCGTTTTGAAATAAAGAGGCCAGCAAAGCAAGTTACGGCGGGATGACGCACGATGTTTGATTGCACTGGTGGATGGAGTTCTCCCTAGTTGAGAGGGAGTGTTAAATTTGGACAACTAGGTCCAAACTCCATCTTGTGATGCTCAGATGAAGATTCCAATATTTGTATTGGATTCTTCTTTCAGAGAGGTGTAAAATCGATATAAAATTGATTTTAATCTGATGAGCAGAACATTTATTTTGAATTTATTATTTATAATAAATTTAAGTGCAGGTCGGCCTTAAGGTTTTACACCCCCAACAGATGTGTCACACACCTCAATGATGGATATAAATATAGTCAACGTTGGAGAGCATTTCACTCACTCAACATCACACATCTTCTCCTCTGATTATCTATGAGCATCTGAGAAGTAGTTTCATCTCCCACGTGAGAAGGAGGACGAAATCTACTGCAGCAAAAGGACAAAATTTACCGCAGCAAATTTTCTGCAGTTAGGGTTTCTGGGGAAGTTTGACCAGCGTTGACTTTGGTCAACACATGGTCCGTTTGAGCTGAAATTTTGTGGAGTTCGATTTTTGAAGGCCGTACTCATTGGAACAAAAATCGAGGTCAAAAGGTTGACCAAAGTTGGAGGTGCGTTGACTTTATTGTTGCTGCCCTGCGTTGACTTTTTCTGGACTGCGTTGACTTTTCTGGGGTTGACTTTGAGTTGACTGGATGATTGATTTGAGGACTGTTGTGACACATTTTGGGTTGGCCGACCAAGAAGACTTTGCTGGTTGAAGCATCTTGCTGACCGCCATAACGCACCAACACATTCTCCTGTTTCTGGTTTGTCTTCTATAGATCCACTGGTATGTTCTATCAGCATTTTTACTTAACTGTTTATGTGATTGCTGTTATAAAAGTAAAGTTGCATCAAGCATAGAACATCTACAAAAATTTACAGAAACGTCGACCTAATCATAATGATGTGATTAATCCGAAAGACATTTATCTAAATAGACATATATTGTTACAGAATTCACATAATGTATAGCCACCGAACTTCCCACAGGCTGTCACAGAAACGAGTCTTGGATTCTTCCATAGGGAAATTCATCATTTAGACTTGTCTTAGTAAGCTTCGGATGCCTCAGATAAATGTTGTCACAGTAAGTTCAGATGCCACAGGAAAAATGTTACCACTGTTAAGTTCGGATGCAGTACAGAGGTTGAGACTGTTCTTTTAGCTATGTCACAAAGATCAGCTACAGGATCTCGGCCTTTTACTTCAGTAATTTGTAACAAGTAACTTGGATTCTTAGGGATAGACAACTTGGATTTCAAAAGGATATTGTACAATAGATAGTTCGAAAATATGATGTTATAGAAGACTTGCTTAACCATAAAAGTGTGCCTCAGGATACTACATGAAATCGCTCTTTTACTTTGTGGATTGCAGAGATAGATGGCTTCTATGTTGTATGTAAGTGCTCATGACAAAGTACAAATATTTAGCTTTATAGGATTTATCACAAAGATATATTGCTTTCAGATTTCGCTATCTCCTTCCACCTTCATACCTTTTTGTCTCTGACCTTTATGTCTGATTTGCCTCCCAAATTTCCTTGTAGCCTTGTCTTCTTCAAGAGCGAGTAGTTTAGTCTTTTATATTCAGCCTCCAAGAACAAGTAGCCTTGACTTCTTCATTCCACAGGGATTCTTCAGTCTTCAGAGATGAGGAGACTTGGTCATCTAGAGGGATATAATTGATACTTTCCATGGTCAAGTAGGATTATTTCTTGATCTCAACACCTTTTATGATCTTGGCCTCTTTGCATACTAGAATTTTGCTCTGATTTTTTCAGGCTTAACCTTACTTAGGGCTTCTTTAACAGTGCTCTTATTCACCATAGCTCTGATACAATGTTGAGAAACCAAGTATAGTGTAGTTTAGGCTTGATATCTCTTGATAATTACTTGTGAATGTTAAATATCTTCATATTATTTCATATGTGTTCTTCATCAAACAATTATACAAATGTTCAGTCTTTCAAGAAAAACAAAGAGACAAGAGACCAAAATTAGGCTCCAAGCCAGGGCAAAACCCCACGAGGGGGAAAATTCAACAATCCTTCTCTTATAGAATCAGATCAAAGTGAGATATCCAAGACCAAGAAATCCGGCCCTCATCCAGGTCACCTCCAAGAGTCAAAGTCAACTCAGGACAAACCTGGAATTCTGGTCAACTTCTTGATATTTCGGTCCTGAAATTTCGTGTTGCAGTAGCATGGAAAATTTGGCCTGTTCACTGAACTATGTCCTCACATGTGCGAGCTGTCCTCATCAGAAATTCGGTCAACAAAATGAATATTCTTGTCTTAAGCTTGTCTTTCTCTCTCCTTTGATTTCTGCTCCTTGTTCTCCTTCACATGGTTCAGGTGTACTTCTTGTTGTGTGTTGGAATGATCTCCCAAGTGAGTCGAACTGCCTCTTATGTATAGCTGTCCAGGAGGGTCGAATAGGTATCACTTTGGAGGGCCAGGCCGACTTGACATTTTTTGGACTAATGATTCAACATAAAAATAAATTTCGTTTTCTCACAAATGTCGAAATGAGACATGACTCAAATACATTTTTCTTTGACTCTTATTAATTTTTTTTTGACTCTATAAGCATGAAGAACATGCTTTGATAAAATATAATATTGAATATAATAAATACATTGATGATAGATTTACATTACATTATGAAGACTGACTCTAGTTACATTTTCAACACCATATTCATTGGATGAGTACGATAGATGAAATAAAGCACTGACTCGAGAATGG
Organism: Pinus albicaulis; assembly: GCA_034641835.2. Taxonomy (NCBI): domain Eukaryota; kingdom Viridiplantae; phylum Streptophyta; class Pinopsida; order Pinales; family Pinaceae; genus Pinus; species Pinus albicaulis. The sequence goes on from CM076574.1 coordinate 85,540,065, forward strand.
ATGAGAGGTATTTGAGGCTAGCTATCTGTGGATCATCATAATGTTGTTGGTTGGCGAGCTGTAAAATAGGAGAAAAAATTCCTCCTCGGGGTTACCCATGTTATCACTCAGAAATTAGCCTGGCTGTGGAGTGAAATCACTGAGGAAACCTTCAAGCCACTTTGGATTGAAAGCTGGCCCTTCAATCTGAATAGGGATTTCTCCTTAACTCTACTACTCAAGGTCACTGTAGTAGCAGGTTACTAATACGCTCATTGGCCAGATTTAATTTGTAACAGATGAATTTTGTTTGGAAAGAAAAGAAAAGAGACCATTGGGCATGGAGTCTCTGATAAAAAGATATCTGCTAGTCGCAGGTCACTATAATTATAATTTCTTAGACAGATTATCACCATGACTAGTAGCAGGTCACTAATACGCTCATTGGCCAGATTTAATTTGTAACAGATGAATTTTGTTTGGAAAGAAAAGAAAAGAGACCATTGGGCATGGAGTCTCTGATAAAAAGATATCTGCTAGTCGCAGGTCACTATAATTATAATTTCTTAGACAGATTATCACCACCGTATGGTAGCAGACTATAGAGAATATCAATAAGCATAAAAAACAGAGCACTATGATTTCTGCAAATGATATTTAGACTGAAAAACATATAAGTATTTCGAATAACATGAACTTGAGCATTCAATACAAATTCCAATTCATATAAATTTATTCAAATACTGAAGATTAATGGTCAAAGGCATGGCTAAGGAGAAAATAAACTTAGTAGAAGAAACAGACTGGAAACCATTCACACATGAATCTCTGAAAACTGCACATATAGGAACTGATTATAACAAAGTGTTTATTAGTCTCCAAAGTATACAGCAATACACAAAGATGTCTTTTTTCCAAAATTCTGAACCCCCTCGACTATTACAAAACATCCTCTCTATAGACTTTACAATAATCTCTTTATTGCCATCTGTCTGGAAATAAAAACTATAAAAATCATAAAAAATAAATTAGATTAGAATATGGTTGCCATGTCTTTCGAATATTGAAGGCTGCTGGTCTCTGGCCTGAAATGTTGAATGAAATCCCCTGCCAATCCCTTTAAATTTGAAACTGCTTTGCCACTTGTTGACTATTTTCCATCTCAAATTTTATTCACTGACCTTTTGCCTTCGAATTTGGGATTTGCTTGACTCTCTAACTGCTGATATTTCCCCTTGAAATATGGAATGTTGACTGGAACAGGCCATTGATATATTCCTGAAAATCTGGGTTAAATCTTGCCAATTAGAGACAAAATCATCCTGCTGATTTTGTGCCTGAAAATCTCTGCCATCTGTATTCAAAAATATGCTCAACTGATGCCTGAAAATGTGGTGTTGATTTGAGCCCATTATATGCTTCAACTGCTGTCCCATGAAAATCACCGATTTTTACTTTACTTACTTTGCTTCAAGTATCAAACTCTGCCTCCATAAAGGGCACAAAACTGCAGCATGAACACCCCTGTATCTAACTTCAACGGGCAACAAGCTTATTGAAAACATCAAATGAATTGACAGAGGAATAATAACCATGAGAAGTAATGAATCTGCTTCTTCATTAATTCAATTATCTCCAATAAACCAAGTTTTCCACCCTGCAAGATACTCTACAAACCTTCAAAGGCAATATCAAACCAAGAGAAAGTTCACCTCGCAGAAACATAATGGCATAACCAGTAAAGAAGGATTACAAAAGATAAATATCAAGCCCGCCATCTGCACCAGCTATTGCATCATGGCTGGGTTGAAGTTGAGAGATTTCTTTCAAATGCACTCTTTTATATGTTCCTCAGTGATTGAGGGCTGTTCAAAATCGAAGCTGAAAAGAGTGGGGCAGTTGGGCTCATCATTGAGGTCATTCTGGCCTCTTTATCATAACTTTGAAATTTATAATGAATTTGGGAATTTACAACATAATGTGCAGATTTTAATTCCATGTTCTCCACCAGGGCACTTTAAACAAATATTCTCTACAGTCAAAGAACTGTGGTGTGCTTTATTCTCCGGGATTGCCAAGATTGAAAAATCCAACATGGTTGCTTTCCATGAGTTGAATCAGACCATCAACCAAGTCAGAAACATATTGAAAGCCCTGAGTTTGTTTTCCATCATTATAGACTGTCAACAAAGTGCCTGCGCTACAAAATTGCTAATAACACTGCCATCATCAATACACATTCTAGGTCCATATGTGTTGAAAAATTCATGCAATACAGACCTATGTTATAAACGTTCCAGGTCAAGGGCCCTTTTTATCATTGTGTTTCCCCTTTTCAACCAGATTTGTTTCAAGCACTGATTGAATTGTTTTCAGAACCAGAAATTGCCATTGCAACCCCAAGGAGAAATAATTATTTCCAACAATGGTGGTTGTATGTCCAGCTCGACTCTTTAGAATAGGATGACTATGTTATTCGATCTCCATTTGGCAATTGCTGGCACTTTGAGGACATCCCTCTGACACTTGTTTTCTGCAAGGGTTTTTTCATAAGCGCCTGGAGTGTATTCTTCATCAATGCTTGGTTAGCCACCAAATGGCTTTCACCTGTCTTTACTCATCAACTGGGAACACAGAGGGTTTGAATGGGCACTTGGCACATTAGAATGGTCAAAACTCTTGCAAATTCACTAGCGACGCACAAGATTTGGCATCACAGTGTTTGCTTAGCACTTGTGAATTTTCCTGCTGACATTTGGCGTTGGGCTTTATTCCTTGTCTCGGCATTGAATCTTTGTGTTATCGTGTTCTTTGGTATACTTCAGCGCTCTTTTTAATTCGTTTTGTTTCTTTTGCAGGTATTTATCCCACATAGGAGTGGGGGAATGAAAAATAGCTCTTTATAAAATTTCCTATATTCATTACAGCTTGAAGCGTTGTGCACGTATAACCCACCTTGTGGGCTCTCCCTCATTGTTGCTTGGTACTAGACTTGGATGCTGAGCTTTGATGTGTTGCGACTCGTGTTGTGTTGTGGTACACTTTGATTTGTTGTGGTATACAAATATGGTTGGAAATTGGGCTTAAAGCCCAATATCTTTTATAAAAATAACTTTGATCATGCATATAAGCCCAAGACCACAAAAATGTTTATAAAAACTAAATTTTTGCATTCCAAAACCTCCACGAGTTAGTGGATTTTGGTGACAATCGTGGCTTCAAATTTTGAGATTGGGTTTCTCAAAGACCCAAAAAGTGACAGAAGATTCTATGCATGCCCGAGAATGTATAGGCCTCTAGAACACCAAATTTGAACCAGATTTTTACCCAAACATCCAAAATTTTACGTGACCATAAATTTTTTATATGTGCCAACAACCGATGTGGGTGGTAACAGGCCTAAAATGCAAGATGTAGCTCGGTATATTTGAGGATACATACTTTGTCGTACTAGCAAACCCAATAATGGAAAGCAAGGTTTATAGTATATACCATCCCTTACCTATATCCACTCAATCTTGAAAAGCATTTCCATGGATTTTGTGGGTGCTTTGCCAACCACCAAGAAGGTGCATGGTTGAAGGGTTCAGTAAGCTGTGCATTTTTATGCCTTGTAAAAAGACCATCAAGGGACTAGAAGCAACAAACATGTTCTTTTAACAATTCTGGGTGCACTTTGGGATACCAAGGAGCAGCATCTTAGATAGAGATAGTGCCCTTTGGTCTTTGCTCAAGGAAAATATGGGCACTAAGTTAACTGTTAAATAGATCTATAACTTTCCATTCATAGGCAAATTGGTAGACAGATGTAGTCAAAAAGACTTTGGTTTAGCTTTAGAGGGGTTACAATTAGAAGCATTCAAAGTTTCGGGATGAAAATTTGATCTATATTCAACACTTTTATAACATAGCAGTCCATACTTTTAATGTTAAGTCTCCTTTGAAACTTGCTTTGGGTATTTGCCACCTTTAACCTTGGATGTTGTATAGAAAGGAAGAAAGAAATAAAGTATTTTTAATGTCCACGAGGCCAAAAATAGCCTATGGTACAGATTGCTTCTCCATCTGGCTCTTGTATTCGGGCCTTTTCCTTTGAAGTTTTACAATAACCGCTCCCAGCTTCTCGACAAACTCTTCGCTGAATAAATTATCCCAAGAACTAGCTGCAAGAATACCTTCATAATTTTCCCTGCTGTCTTTGAAGGCCTCACATTCTAAAATGAAATGTTTTTCTGTTTCCACTTTTCTGGAAGAGCAAAACATACATACTCTTTCCTCCCACATTTCTTTTGGCCTTTTTCCAGCACCCTGTTTCACAACAAGGAGGGGTGAGGGAAGACTTCATGGGAGAAGCATTGAAAGTAGAGAAATTTGTTGAAAATATTAGGCAAATCTTATTGCAAGTACAAGAGACATTAAAGATGTCACAAGAAAGGTACAAAGCTTGACATGATCAACACAAGACTGAAAAAACATTCAAGGTGGGAGTTAGAGTTCGGTTGCAATTGAATAGAGAAAGTCTATATGGTATTGGTAAGAAGATCAAGGCTATGTGGTATGGCCCTTTTGAGGTGTTGGTAAGGTGGGTGATAATGCCCACAAACTCAGTGTCCCCGATATATGTGCATTTACTTAGTAATGAACATGGAAAATCTAAAACTCTATGAGCCTTCCATGTTGGATTAGGAAACTAAGGAGCAAGTCCTACCTACCATAGAGGACTCAACATCGAAAACTTAGGTAGAGGTGGTAGAAGATACATCTTTGTAGAATAAGTCCAAAACTACTAGATATGGGTAGCATGAGCTTTGGCAAATAGGGTTGAAAGGACAACTTCTAGGCAAGGTAAAATGATACTTAAGGTAGAATATAGAGGAAAAATTTCCTCACCTCATTCAATAAAATCTTTAGGGGAGAAAAGGCCTCGCTAAATGGGGAGATATGATTTGGAATGGATCAATATATAATTTGTCATTTATCTTGGTACTATGTAGGTGGAAAAATTGGAGGGATTAGCTTGTAGGGCCCATTTTAATTATAGGTCTTAATTTGTATATTTGAGGTTCAAAATCTTCTAGACCTAATTGGAGGCACCAATGCCACTTTTTGGGGTTAAAAGTTTATGGTATAGCTCGTAGCGCCTTGACACTATTCTACACGTTGAGACCATTCCAATGATGCAATGATCACCTCAATTGGAGCTCGTATGTGGAAGTTATGCCTCCTACTTGTTGCCCTATCTTCTTGACCATGATGTTGTTAATTTTCCATAGGGCTACATTGATCTTTGCTTTGATAGTTGCATTTCTTCATTAACACATTAAGTTCACACGCCATATCATTATATCATTATTCAGATTTACACAATTAATTATCAGCATATGCAACTATGTAGAAAGAACAATGACATCATCATCTATGCAACGGAACATAAAGAAACATACGAAGAAAAGCATGCACACATATAGACACCAGGATTGGTCTGAGACCAGGGCAAAACCCACTATGGGAAAAAACCTTGCAAATTATTCTTTTTAGATCGTCATCAAATGATTTAGCAAAATACAATAATCCATTGATCCATATCTTCGTAATGCAGTAAAACAACTCGCACATGCATACTATAACCATAAACATACTTCTGCTGAAGGATCCTGATTTTGAGAACTGTAAGGCATGGTCACTGCTTGTAGCACACTGTGTTGTCATTGAGCAGAAACTTCGGAGAACTGAAGATTCATCTTTGAGGGCTTGATCTATAGCGGAAATATATATAGAACATATATGCTGATCTACAGCAGTAAGAAACACAGATCCAACAGACCACTAAAGCCAACTAAAATCAACTGTCAAATCCTATATCTGAATCCAGGATGCTATCAAAGACTGATCGCGAGCATCTGTGACTGAGCGGATGATGTTTGGAAGCACTACGCAAGCAACTGGGGTTGCTCTAGCCCAAATTTGCTCATAAAACCCTTAGCCGCACCCATAAGACGCTGTGCCTGCGACTATAGCTCCCTGGTTGTAGGCAGGACACTCTTTGCTTGTGGCTCTAGCACAGATCAGCAGGATATGGCCCTAGAACCCTAGCCACTACCTTGCCATTATGTGCCTGCGGCTATGGCACCCTGGTCGCTATGTTGACACACTGTGCCTGCGGCTAGAGATCGATTTCGCTAGTTTTGTGCCTATGGCTATGGTACCTTGGCTGCTACCTTGCTACTCTGTGCCTGCGGCTAGAGTTCGGTTTTGCCAGTTCTGTGCCTGTGACCAAAACAAAAAACCCTAATTTTTGCGCGAGTTTCGAACCTGTGATTTTGAACCCTGCGCAAACTCTTTACGTCAAACCTATGCGAGGCAAAACAAAATAGACGAACCAAGACAAAGAGTGCAAGAAGAAAATCACTTGAGCAAATGTGTGAGAATGAGCTTGAGGTCACTTCTATTTATAGCTGACGTGAGGGTCTGCTTGGGGTTGAGGTTGACTTGACTAAATCCACATGTGCTGAGGCTGTCCCATTCCATTTCATTTTAATAAATAAAATAATTCATAATTTAACTTCTGCTTAACCGATTGGGGCGATCTATAGGTGTATTTTGGTCCTCTCGAAAAGAGGAATCTAATGCGAGTATGATCTCGACCATTTGAGTTGTCCAAAGTGGAATTTGATCGCAGTTGCATAATTTTAACACTCCCTCTCAACCAGGGAGATTTCCACTTGCCAATATCTGTTCATCGATCAATATGCCATTCTGGTATCTTCATGCATCATCACGTATCGTCACTGATCATCTCTGTCATGTAGTCGTCATGTTGTGATCCTCCATCATTACAACTCATCAATGAATTGTTCGTGCTTATTCCAACTTATCTCTTGATTGTTGCTGCTCATATGCTGAACATTCTTAGATCTAGAAGAAGAAGAATTTGTCACTGGAGGGGAGCTTAAGCTACCACCCTTCATCTATCAGGCTACCATTCAGAAACTCTGCCAATGGGATACTACCCAGAATATCAATCATCACCGAAGAGCATATCATCAAGGAGCACATCTCGACCTGTAACCGCATTGGGGAGCATATCTCGACCCGAAATCTCATGGGGGAGCTAGACATCTACAACCCCATATCGAGTAATAGGATATTCAAACACGTAGTGGAGCCCATCTCATGGGTATCATTGGTCGAGATGAGCCCATATCGTATGATGCCAACTGGGGTATACTCTGCAAAGACCAGATAGGGGAGCAACATTCTTCGATCCTATGGAGACAGGGGAGCAACATCTCTAACCCTATGGGTAAAAAGTAGGGGTCATACCCTATTGTTCAGAGTTCCCTCAACCCCAGGAGCCCTTTATCTCAATTCCTCACCATGGGAGCTCAGTCAGGGAGGAAGAGTTGGCTCAGTGTCCTCGATCAACGTTGCTCTCATCATACTCAAATCTAGTATCTGCTTGTCTCAATAGCAGCTGATTCCTGTTCATATAGGACATCAAATCAAATATTATGTTAGAACATAAATAATCATATAAAATCACAAATGGATACTATAATCATCCTCCCACTCAAGGAGGTTCCAATCACAAGCTTAAACTTGTATCGAACAGCTGCACTGTCTCAATGAATGGAGAAATCTCGGTCCCAACTATATATATATAGATTCTCTGTCATTACAATGTATCCATGTCTTGTCCAGATCATGCTCAAACAACTCTCTAAGGAGCTTCTACAACCTGCTTCATAGCTAGCCATGCTAGCAATATCATATCCAACCTCGATCGTGCTATGGACCTTACATCCAAGATATCATGGCAAATCTCATATTAAGGCAACCTCCAAATGTGCTCATCAATAATAATCCCAAACATCATCAATACATTCAACCAACTACATAGCATAGGAGAAATATCTCAACCTTTAAAAGTAGAACATTTCATGCAGATATTTCAAAGGATGTTCGGTGGAAATTCTGAATGAAGTAGGTCAATCACGAATTTAATCATGTTCTATACACATCATATACAAATGGATGTTCAAAACAGAACATCAATGCTTCAATCAATTGTCAGATGCCATGTCAAGTTCAACAACATTTGAACTTTAAATCAGAGTGTCCAAGGATTTACATTTCTATTACACAAAGACATTTTCAACAGTTTTGCAACATGGGATTTCTTTCCCATATTCTAGAAATTGATTCATCATGCCATGATACATCATTTCGAGATTTAGAAGCCATCTCCCTCTTAGTTCGTCAGAGGCTCATCACCTGTTAAGTGTAGACCATCAATATGTAAAACCAAAGCCATAATCAAATTCAAGGCCATTCCTTGGAGCTCATCATCCTGACTTTGTCAGATAACTGTCAAATATGGAAAAATCTAAATCAGGGAGGTTGCATCATGCAACGCTCTCTGCAAGCATAATGCCTTACCAAGCCAACATAATCAGCCTCAGATAAATCAATGTTGTGTCAACGAAGTCAACTCATCAGAGTTTAGAAGCGTGACAAAAACTATTATCAAAATTTTCAACCAGGTGACAGGTAGAGCTCATATCAAGTCTTGACTTCATTTACTGTCAAGCCATCAAGTATGTCATTTAACATGCCATTACACGCCATTTCCACTGCTAGATGCAAGTGCATACATCAAGGTTAAGTCATGCAGGTTCCATCTTCATACTAAATCACAACAACCATTGTGCTAGGAACAAGGAGGCCAATACAAAACCATTTTTCTGAATACTCACATAAGACATTGAAGATCACTATGCCCACCTAGCATTGTCATCAGGGCAAATCAACAATCAACAGATCAAGTCCAAATAGAGAGATCTATAATCCAAAGACATGTCTCAATCATCAATTCAAAGTTCTAAAACATCATGTCAAAGTTCCAAACACAACTTATCTGTATCAATCAGTCAAAACATGTAGCACAAATGTCAAACATAATGACATTCATATGAATGTCTCGGTTACCTACAAACACAAGTTCGATTCAAACGTACAAAATTTTCCTGTTGACAGATCTTACTGATATCTGCAACACATCTACAGAACTGACATCTTCCAGGTGACCATCCGATTTCATGCCCAATCCGTTATTTACTTTGATCAATAATTTAACCTGACAACTTCAAAAATCAGTTTACAATGGTAGGACATGTCAAAGATCCCTTGATTTAGAGTACAACTGTTTTCGTGTACAAAATTTCAATTTTGTGTGTATCAGGCATAGTCGCATCTATGGGTCTTCCTTTGTGTGAGTGAGGCTTAGACCGCTGTGCGACTACTGTATATCAACAATGTCAGATACCCATAAATCATAGTAGAACATGTAATTTCATTTTCATTCATGTCATAAACCTGTCTTTACTGGAGTCATGCAACAACAAATCTGTTAAATCATAAATACATATCTATCATGATTATCAACTTCATGTCATCAATCTTTCATCAAGGGTTGGACTTGAAAGATCAGAGCCGCATGCAGATGTGACAACACAATCTTATGAACATAATAACAATGCATCAAGTTAGGGCATTAAATTTCACCATATGCCATAACCACAGGTAGTAGGAGATTTAGAACATTAATCTCATAGACATGCCTCTATCATCATGGTCACCAATACCATGCTTATCATGATCAATACGATCAAGTTAGGTTATTCAATAAACCAACAGAGTGTCAATCTCTTTTTCCATGAGCTTTCATCATGCTTATCACAAGCATTATCAATACCATATCAATGCATTAAACTTATATAAGAGATCAACATGTCTTATGCATATCAAGAGTCAAGAGTATCATTTGCTAGAGCCAGAATCAGGATCTCAAAAACAATAGATGTTAGCCAAACATCAGGTTATGCCACTATATCCAAGATCAACAATAAGTAGCCTCGCAGAATAAAAAAAGATCATCATGATCAAATATTCAATACGAGGCGCACTATTTTATCACAGGAAACATAAATCACTTTCATATGCATGCATGAGCTTTCATGCCCAATCCGTTATTTACTTCGATCAACAATTTAACCTAACAACTTCAAAAATTAGTTTACAATGGCAGGACATGTCAAAGATTCCTTGATTCAGAGTACAACTAATTTCGTGTACAAAATTTCAATTTTGTGTGTATCAGGAATAGTCGCATCTATGGGTCTTCCTTTGTGCGAGTGAGGCTTAGACCGCTGCTGTATATCAACAATGTCAGATACCCATAAATCATAATAGAACATGTAATTTCATTTTCATTCATGTCATAAACCTGTCTTTACTGGAGTTATGCAATAACAGATCTGTTAAATCATAAACACATATCTATCATGATTATCAACTTCATGTCATCAATCTTTCATCAAGGGTTGGACTTGAAAGCTCAGAGCCGCAGGCAGATCTGACAACACAATCTTATGAACACAATAACAATGCATCAAGTGAGGGCATTTAATTTCACCATATGCCATAACCACAGGTAGTAGGAGATTTAGAACATCAATCTCATAGATATGCCTCTATCATCATGGTCACCAATACCATGCTTATCATGATCAATACGATCAAGTTAGGTTATTCAATAAACCAACAGAGTGTCAATCTATTTTTCCATGAGCTTTCATCATGCTTATCACAAGCATTATCAATACCATATCAATGCAGTAAACTTCTATAAGAGATCAACATGTCTTATGCATATCAAGAGTCAAGAGTATCATTTGCTAGAGTCAGAATCAAGATCTCAAAAACAATAGATGTTAGCCAAACAACAGGTTGTGCCACTATATCCAAGATCAACAATAAGTAGCCTTGCAGAATAAAAAAAGATCATCATGATCAAATATTCAATACCAGGTGCACTATTTTATCACAGGAAACATAAATCACTTTCATACGCATGCATGAGCCATTTGCAAAGGATACATTCTCAACATACCATACGGATTACCTAGCCATCCAATGTTATAGCTGAAACATAACATTAAAAAAATATACCATGCATACCTTGTAGTATTCAAATACGTATGCACCTTCTCATAGGCAGCTTGTCACCTTTTTCATCAGGTGCCTCTTTACCTTTTTCCAGATCTAGCTTTTCTTCCCTGCATCTCAAATTATCCTCAAGAGGGATCCACTTATCACATCTCATTAAGAAGGCTAGAAACATCCAGGTACTCAAAATATACATGCAGGAAGTATAAGCAATGATCAAAACAATAATCATAATAGTCAGATCCATAAGCCTAAACAAGGGTAAAGACACAAAGAAACATCAAGAGTCTAGGAGTACTTATCATCAATGAGAGGTGATCCTCTCCCTCTTGAACCAACCTTCAAGAGCCATCCATAGACGACATAACAATGTTGCCTTCAATAAACTTTATCAACAACCAGGTCATCTAGGGACTATCCCATTGAGGGCTTCATAAAATCAATCCCAAGTGCTTTAACATCTTCACATAGACCATGCTGGGGTTTCATACACCAAATATCAAGTCTTTACCAAAAACCAAGGTTTCTCTCAAACCCTCACCATCAAACCCTTATGCACTAACTACCTAGGGTTTTCTCCATGCCCTAGAATTCTTTTAGGTCTCCACCATTCTCTTCTTGTTTCCATCAAAAAGTGTCTCCACTGGGGTGATCTCCATGGCTTTTCTTCAACCCAACTTTGATTCCATGTTAATTTTCCATAGGGCTACATTGATCTTTGCTTTGATAGTTGCATTTCTTCATTAACACATTAAGTTCACCCCATATCATTATATCATTATTCAGATTTACACAATTAATCATCAACATATGCAACTATGTAGAAAGAACAATGACATCATCATCTATGCAGCGGAACATAAAGAAATATAGGAAGAAAAGCATGCACACATAGTCACCAGGATTGGTCCAAGACCAAGGAAAAACCCAACGGGGAAAACCCTTGCAAATTCTTCTTCTTAGATCGTCATCAAATAATTCAACAACAAGAGTACAATGATCCATTGATCCATATCTTCATAATGCAGTAAAACAACTCGTACATGTATACTATAACCATAAACATACTTCTACTGAAGGATCCTGATTATGAGAAATGTAATGCATTGTCACTGCTTGTAGCATACTGTTGAACACTGTTGTCACTGAGCGAAAACTTTAGAGAACTGAAGATTCATCTTTGAGGGCCTAATCTGTAGCGGAAATATATATAAAACAAATCTACAGATTTGATGATTTACTCTAGTAAGAAACACGAATCCAATAGATCACTTAAGCCAACTGAAATCAATTGTCAAATCCTAGATTTGAATCCATGATGCTATCAAATACTGATCGCGAGCATCTGTGACTGAGCGGATGATGTTTGGAAACACTGCGCAAGCAACTGGGGTTGATTTAGCCCTGATCCGCTCAGAAAACCCTTAGCCATACCCATAAGACGCTGTGCCTGCGGCTATAGCTCCCTTTCCGCAGGCAAGGCACTTTGTGCTTGCAGCTCTGGCCCGGATCAGCCTGATCTGGTCCTAGAACCCTAGCAGCTACCTTGCCATTTTGTGCTTGCGGCTATGGAACCCTGACTGCTACCTTGCCATTCTGTGCCTACGACTATGGAACCCTGACCGCTACCTTGCCATGTTGTGCCTGCGGCTAGAGCCCACTTTTGCTAGTTTTGTGCCTGCGGCTATGGCACCCTGGTCGCTATCTTGCCACTCTGTGCCTGTGGCTAGAGCCCAGTTTCGCCAGTTCTGTGCCTGCGGCCAAAACATAAAACCCTAATTTTTGCGTGAGTTTCGGACCTGTGATTTCAGACCCTGTGCGAACTCTTTCTGTTGAACCTGTGATTTTGGACCCTGCGCGAACTCTTTCCGTCAAACCTGTGCGAGCCAAAACAAAATAGACGAACCAATACAAAGAGTGCAAGAAGAAAATCTCTTGAGAAAATGTGTGAGAATGAGCTTGAGGTCACTTCTATTTATAGTTGACGTGAGGGTCCGCTTGGGATTGAGGCCGACTTGACTAAATGCACATGTGCTTAGGCTGACCCATTCCATTTCATTTTAATAAATAAAATAATTCATAATTTAACTTACGCTTAACCGATTGGGGTGATCTATAGGTCGATTTTGGTCCTCTCGAAAAGAAGAATCTAATGCAATTATGATCTCAACCATCTGAGCTGTCCAAAATGGAATTTGACCTCAGTTGCATAATTTTAACAGATGTTACCTAATGGATGCCACATCAGCACCCATTACTCATACATGTGGGGCTGGTTACCTATGGACTTTGAAGAAGATTCTAGAAACTCCAAAATATGACATTAATTGAGGGTTGAGGATGTAAACGCCCTTACCCTTGGAAACTATCAAACTATGTAAATATTGGGCAACTAGGATGAGCGAGGGTTCCAATCTTTTAGCATTGTACTTGTTCCATAGCTGAGTAGAGCATCTAGGAGTGGGATTTGAGAGCATAACCGTGAAAGAAGAAGATTCTGTAGTAACTAGTCAAGCCATAGTGTTAAAGGAAAATCCATAGTGAGTGCCCCTTTCTTTGTATCTACATTTTCATAAGAAAGGAGAACAAAACATAGGCCACACCTTCTAGCTAGGTTCTATCCCATATTGGGTTTCCTAGGATACATCTTGTGGTCATTTGTGTGGACTTGTTCTTTCATTTTTGTCTTAGTTATTGTCATAAACAACAAACAAGTCCTCTTTGCAAGCATGTGGCAACAAGAAGTCCAAAGGAAAAGCAAAAGTCATTGATGATTCTGCCTTATATAGTCCCACATCCACACCTCTCATTTGGTCATTTGATCTTTATGTGAAAGAATTGTTAAATGTAAAAAAGAGGTTGGAGGTATTAGAAGCTAAAGAGCTGGAAAGAGATTGTACAATCCATATAATAACCACTGAAAACCAGGCTTTAGCAGAAAGCAACAAAGTTCTGATGGAACAAGTGACATTGCTACAGGAAGCTCTCCTAATAGGGAAGACAGAATGGCAACGCATGAAGGCGGAGGTGCAAAACATGAAGAAATTTGTAGTGGAGAATATAGAGGCGCTGAATGCAAAACCATCCCAGGATAAGGGGAAAGTAGTTGCCCAAATAGACAACCATGAAGAGACATCAAGAGAAGAAAGGAAAGGAGATTCCCCAAAACTCTCCAAAACGTGGGCTCAAGATATTAGCAATCTTGCAAAGAGGGAAGGAGAAACAAACATTCAGGTTGACAACATGCAATATAGAGAAAGCAAGGAAAGACAAGATAAAGCAACAAACATAATTATTAGAAGGGTGAAAGATTATCGGAAAAATGAATGTACTCTTGACCTTGCAAGAGACTTCTTGAAAGACAAGTTTCAATGGCAAGGACAAATCTGCCAAACATGGAGAGTAGGTAAGCTTAACGGTGAGAGAGCCAGGCCCATAAAAGTCATCATGCCTAGCGTGCGTGGTAAAGATATCATTCTAAGCAAGTAGCAACTCTAGAGGGGTTCTCGGTTTTTTCTAGAAGAAGATTTAAATGTAAGACAAGAAGAAGAAAGGAGGGACGAAATGACAAAAGTTAGGGCAGCAAGAGATGAGGGAAAGAGAGCATGGATTTATAAAGGTAAAGCTGTGATAGCTCAATTTGGACCTCTTTCCAAAACAAGGTAGTAAAACGATAACAAGGAAGAGGCAACAAACTCTTCAGCAAGAAATGAGGAAGCAAGGTTAGTCTGGGCAAGCAGGGACAAAGATTCAACTATGAGTCTTGTATGTCAAAACAAATAGCAATCAAGTCGTACCCAGGTTTCCTTAAGATTAGTTTGTTGGAACTGCAGGCATTACCCATGGAGACGAGGACCTGGGTTAGGGCCTATTGCGGAAGGTAGAGACATAATTTGCCTCATAGAAACACATGAGCATGAAGGGTGCAAGACACCTTTGTTTGAAGGGTATTGGAAGATAGCAGTTTGGAACAAGGCAGCAGGGAATGGCAAAGGGCATGGGGGTATGGGGGTATCATGGTATTAGTGAGAGAAAAAGAAGGTTGTTTCATTCAGCTAGAAAAAGAAGATCCAAATAAGCAATTTGTCTGGCTTAAAATATCAGAAAATGGAAATCACATCAGAATTGCAGCATGCTATTTTGCGCCGCAAGTTTAAAAAATCTACAATAGTAAAAGGCTTGACCACAAAGATCCCTTTGAAGCCACAAAAGTAGATACTGCAATATATTCTCATCTAGGTGAAGTCCTTATAGTGGGGGATTTCAATGCTAGAACTGTAGGTGAACAAGCTAGCATTCTTTGCTGTAAAGAAGACTGTGACCCTATCTAGCTTACAGAAGAGAGTAATCATCAGTGGGAAAGAATTTCAGAGGATAAAGGCTGCAATCTCTTTGGAGAACAATTGCTTACGCTATCTAGGGCTTTCGATTTAGTCATTTGTAATGGTTTGACTAGGTGGGAAAAGTCCGATAATTTCACTTGCAATACTTACAATGGAGCAAGTGTAGTAGATTATGTAATTTGTTCGCATGGTTTGTGTGAGAAAATGGAGAAAGTGTTGATTGGAGATCAAATTTGGGACTTAAAATCAGATCACAAGCCAATTTATTTGAGTTTCTCTTGGACCGGAAAGAAGCAATTAGGGTCAAAAACTCATTGTGTTCAACAAAATCCCCCAAAGGGCTGAATTCTTTTGACTCCAGAGAATTGTAATACCTTCAAAAGAACGTTAGGGAGGCTCTTCGAGAAGGAGGAAATCTCATTTCATGGCCTTCGTAGTCACGAATTAACACATTTAATTCAAAGCGCACTTGCCGAGTGCAAAAGAGCAAAAATTAAGAAGTCTGAAACAAATTGCTTTCCAGTTAATGCTTGGTTTGACGAAGAATGCAAAAAGGCAAGGAGAATGTGGAAGGAATCAGACAAAGATAACATAAAGCTCAAAGCTTACAGGTAGATATTAAGAAAGAAAAAGGCTGATTTCATGGTTTTAAGGAGAGAAGAACTAATCTTCCTTGGGAAAAAAAACCCCAAATTATTCTGGAAGGAGCGCCAACCGAAAAAGGTGAAAACTGAAAACAACATTACATCTTCTGAATGGTTCGACAATGCAAGAAAACTTTATGAGCAGGATACCAAGGTTGACCCTCCTCCCTTGGTCAACATAGACACAAAACTCTTCACGGTGCAAGAGGTAGAGATGGGTATCAAGAAGTTGGGTGCTAGAAAAGCAAAAGACTTAGCTGAACTCCAAGCAGAGTATCTAAAGTGGGGCTTAAAAATTCTTTCACCTCACATCACAAAAATTTTCAACGTCATACAGCAGGGGTTCCCCTCAGATTGGACAACTAGTATGGCAATACCTCTTTTCAAGAGTGGTGACATCAATAATCCCTCCAATTATAGAACCATAATGATAAACACCTTGTTTGCAAAGTTATTTGGAAGCATGTTCGAAAAGAAAATCAGCAAGTGGGCAGAAGAAAGGAATAAACGTGCTAAAGGGCAAGCAGGTTTTAGACTTAAACATTCCACAGTTGATCATTGTATAACTTTAAGACACATCATTGAAAAAGTTTGGGAAAAAAAGGGAGAAGTTTTTTGTTGCTTTGTTGATTTTAGAAAAGCCTTTGACACGGTTCCTAGGGATAAGCTTTGGCGCAGAATGGAGGAACTCGGTGTTCCTAAGCATTTGAGAGCATCTGTGCATAGACTGTATGAAGAGGTGAAAGTCAAAATTAGAACTTCAGCAGGGATTTCTGAAAGTTTTAGAAGCGATATCGGGGTAAAGCAAGGTTGCCCTTTGTCTCCTATCCTTTTTGGTTTATATATTGACAAGCTTGAAGAGTGGCTAAATTCTCAAGGGGGTTATGGTATCCATTTGAGCAAGTTTGTTATAAGGCTTCTTTTGTACACAAATGACGTTATACTGATTGCTAAATCGACTCTTGGTTTGCAAGAGCACTTACGTTCTCTTGAGCATTTTTGTAGAAGGGTGGGGATGCAAGTCAATATTAGCAAAACAAAAGTAGTGGTTTTCTCTAACAAAAGAAAGCATAACCAGCATAAGTTCTACTTTCAAGGCAACATTCTGGAAGAAGTTGCAGACTACAAATACCTTGGAATTGACTTGAATAGAAATTTAAGTTGGGATGGTTGTAGAAAGAAAATAACTTTGGGGGGTTGGAAAGCATTTTATGCTCTTCAAAACAAGTGTATAGAGGCAGAGCTGTGGGACTGGAAAACCACTCTAACTCTTTTTGGACTTCTAGTGATTCTGATGATTCTCTACAGTTGTGAATTGTGGGCCAACAAAAACCGACATGCAGTGGAAACAAATTGAGAAAATTCAGAAGCGTTTGATTACAAACAAATTCAAATTAAAAAATGCAGTTGCTTATGCTATCTTGTTAAGTGAAACAGGGGCTGCTCCTATTGAAGCAATTTCTATGGTGCGAGTCATAAGATATTTGAAAAAAATTGAGCAAATGGAAGAGGGTAGATGGCCTAAGGCTGTGTTTAATGACAGATTGTGCAAAAGACAGAAGACTTGGATGCGGCAAAATATCAAATGGTTTAGTAAATGGGGTATTTGCTTGAGCATGTGTCCTACAAATAGTAAAGAGATAAATTTTTTTGCTATGGGTATGTTCCACAAATGTACTTGGGAGAAAGAGTTAGGGAGAAATAAGAAGTACTACATTGAAGAGTTTAACCCCACTCATAATCATCAGCAAAAAGTGTAGGGGCCAATATTTATTGGAGATCTAAAGTTCTTATTGCTCAATTAAGGACTAATTCTCATCAACTCCGTTGTGAAACAGAGCGCTGGAAAAGGCCAAAAAAAAGGTGGGAGGAAAGAGTATGTATTTTTTGCTCTTTCGAAAAAGTGGAAACAGTAAAAAACATTTTAGAATGTTAGGCCTTAAAAGACAGTAGGGAGAATTATGCAAGTATTCTGGCAACTAGCTCTTGGGATAATCTATTCATTGAAGAGTTTGTGGAGAAGTTGGGAGCGTTTATTGTAAAACTCCACAGGAAAAGGGCCGATTACAAGAGCCAGATGGAGAAGCAATCTGTCCCATAGGCTATTTTTAACCTCGTGGATGTTAAAATAACTTTCTTTCTTTCTTTAATTTTGAGAAATAAGTTAATGATAATAAATATGAGACCTAAGGAAATAAACATGCATAACAAAAGATTTCAGAATAATACAAGATTTGTTGTTATGAGCTGCTCTAGTGGAATATCCACAACAATTTATAGATAAAAAGTCTTTCTTTCTTGGACAACAATGTCAAAGGTGAATAGTTTGCTGGTGTCATGCATCTCTATCAATGTTATCATAATTGGACCGGTTGATCCGAAAAATGTGAACTTGATCAAAATCGGAAAAATGTTAAAATTTCCTTGAATATAGTAACCTAGATATTTACTACATAGTAGATTACAGATCTACCGAATAAAAGCAAAATTGGGATCTTAATGAAACTTAAACCACTGAACTAAAGCAAATTAAACAACCAATCTCAATCACATAAGCACACACAAATTTTCTATCCAATCAAATAGTTCTTTATTAATAAATTAGAACCTACTTGAGCTCTTTTACTGGAAAAATGGCCCTTTGAGGAAATTATATATACAACAATAACCTAGATTTGATCCAATTGATTAGGTCTTAGATCTGTCCTTGCTGATTTGGATCTCCTTTGCAACTCCTTGCACCTTCCTCGAATCCGACCTAGTTGAATGGAAGTCGTTCACCCAACCATCGAGATCTCACTCTCACTGTGTTTTGTGCTCAAGATGTATTTTGTGTCTTCTCCCTTAGCCTAGTATTTCTTATAAGCTTGAGTTATGATCGAATTCATAACCTTAATCTTAGTAATCTCTAAAGTGGTTGACGGTTGAGATTTGATCTCAACATCACTTGAGATCAACAATTGAGATTCATCTAATTCACTAATGCAAAAACCTTTGCATTGGATTAAATTAACTCACTTTTTTCTTATAAAAGAAATTACTTAAATCCCTAAAGTAATTGATAAGGTTAAGGGTGTATTAGGTGACTTCTGTACACCTAGACACTTAGGCCCATGTAGAAGTACTTGCCCGAACTACAAACATCATTGCCCTTCTTAGCTAGGGAGGTACTTTCCGAAGAGCCACTTGGAATTGGTTGTTGCTCCGGTTTTGGCATAATGTCCTTCTTTGGAGGCTTGCTCTCCTTGAATGTGCAACTAGGAGTCTCCACATGCTCTTGAGCATCCCTTAATGTCTAAATAGGTTTGCCTGTCAAACTACTCTTTCTAACCCCGATAGCCACGAATGAGCACCTATCCATTCTTGAATTTGACCTCAAATCCTATGTACTCCATGACTGATACTGAGAACAAGTGCTTCCTCAGTCTTGGTATGAAATTATGAATAACACGCCTTTGGCTTCCAACATCACCCCTGCCTCTAGTTGATTCTTAACAGTTCGAACCCCCTTCACTACATACTTGGCAGCATTACCAAGTTCCACATGTAAATATGAGTCACTCTCCATCAGATTGCGAAATGGCTCTCATGCCTCTATAATATGGCATGATGCACCACAATCCAAGTACCAAGCACTCTTGGTGTTGATTTTGGTAGATAGACATGAGACAAGAGAAATCCTCAAACTTCATTGCAAATTCATCAAGCTGAACCTCTCCTAATGTTGTTGTTTGTTGCGGCTTCAACTTCCCCTTCCTCTTCAGACACTGTGATGCATAGTGCTCACTCTTATGGCAACTGAAGCACTTGATCTTACTCAAGTCCTTCTTCCTTGGCTGAGAGGTTGCCCCCTTACTTTACCTTTGGAACACTTTCCTTTGTAATTCTTGGTCATATTGGCCAAGGCTAGGTTCTTCTCTTCATCTTCTTGTTTGTCGACCTTAAACACCTCTTGAATCTATTCTTGGATGCAGTCATCCTATATTCTCTCCCAGGGAAAATTTCCCTTAACAAATAGTTTAGATGACCTTGGAAGACCATTTAGTGCCACATTCACGAGCTCTACATCCTCCACCTTCTTCCCAATCACTACAAGCAGATCTCGTCTCTGGGTGATCTTCATGAAGTAATTGGTAATGTCATCATATTTTGACATTTGGATGGATCTAAATTTACTCCTCAAGATCATCTTCCTGTTCATGTTGTTTCTCTACAAATAGTTCCACTGGAGTTTTGTACATCTCCCTGGGTGTCTTCCTTTTTGCCAAGTGAGGAGTTTGGTGATCCTTACGACATCCACGATGACATGTTTAACTCTAATGTCCTTTTCGTGGGATGCCAATTGTGCTGGATTTGTTGGCAATTGGGTCTCCTTATCCACAATCTCGCAAAGTTTATTCTTTTTCAGCAGCAAGGTAACCCTTTCCTTCTAGGGTACGAAATTTGATGCTCCTTCCAACTGATCCTCGAATATGAGACTAGTTGCTGTCATGATCAATTGTCGCGTGCTTAGTCCTTCAACCACCCACGAGATTAAATTAGTGGTTTATATTATATGTATCTACTAGGATCTCCCTCGTGGATCTATGTCTTGGTCCTTTGAAACACCCATAAAATACTCTATTGCCAAACCCCTGACTAGTATGGTCTCCCTCTCTCCCTCTAAATGTAACCTTTGCCAATTTTGCTGGCTCCACTGGAAAAAACATGTTAGCTATCAGTATTGTCCTTTCTACCTCTGCTGCTTGCCTCTGTTGGGTTGCTGCCACTTTTTCGCGTCAATTTTTGACTTCTTTGTGGCACCATATGGCCGACTTGCATCTTTTTGTTGTTGTACTTAGCTCTATGCCTCATTCACTGCATCTACTTTGTATGACAACTGGGTTTTTTGCTATGGCTACCGCTTTACGTCGACAACCTTTGCTCCTATTGGTTGGTACCCTCTATTACCCACCAAAATGGGTATCCCCATAGGATAAAACTTTTCTCCTACATTGGACAACTAGCCAACCAATAGCCCCTGACATCCACTTCTTGAAGATGATATGCCTTGTGCATTGCCATCTACATCAACCACACACCTCTTGCCATTTGACATTTCCTCTTGGATGAAGGTGGGCTTCTGTTCAAAAGGTACTTTGATCATTTTGCAATTGGGTGCTTATACTTGTTTGTTTTGGGTATTTTGTATGGATAAAGGGGTGATCTAGAATATTAACCAATCTTGATTGTAAATCTGTTCTCTCAGCTTACCAGGGGGGTTAATCTTTAGCTGTAGTTCAGCGGGACTTCCCTTGAGGCCTTAAGGTTATAGGAGGGGCACTACTTGGAAAAGCTGGATTGAAATAAGGTATTTGTTTTCCCCTACACCATTCTTGACACTTTCCATCTCACATTACAAACCCCTATATACCACCTCCACTTCGGGTCTAACTTGTCATTGGTTCATTTGGGTCTAACTTGTTGGGAAACATTGCCCTGGAGGTTTATGGAGCTAAAATAATGGAAAAGCATATCATGGCCACAATAAAAGAAAAAGAAGAAAAATCAAAATGTAAAAGATGGCTGGGACATAAATTAGCGCATGGGCAAAAGCTTAACATGAGCTCTACCCTGCTCACTGGGCATCACTTGGTCATTGAGCAGTTGATGCTCCATTTCATCAAAAGGAACCCTTGCATGTCCCAACCCTGATGAGTGATGAACTGTCTCATCTGAAGGGGTAAAATCAAATGCTATATCATAAAGATCAAGCTCTAACCCTTGAGATATGCAACCATGATTAAAATCATTATTAAAAAGAAGTAAAAGGCGCACTAGAGGGGTGGAAAAAGCAAGCCGAGTAGGGTAACTCTTGCCTCCACGATTTCTCCCTCCATTACATCTATATACTCAAGATGTGGACTCCCATCAAATGGTCCCATTGACCATGGCACTTGGACAAGAAACCTTTTCCCCTTCGTTGCCACTCATTTACACTAGCACCTATTGATTGAGGGGTTGACCATAGAAATGGCACCTTCCCTTAGGGGTTGGAAGTACCTAATAGGGTGAATCATTAGCCACCTTTATTAAGGGGGGGAACACCTTTATGAGACTTGGTCTAGTTAGATATTGGAAGGTCGTCCAATTTTGAAGTATTAATATGCCCTTAACATTCAAGTTTGATCCACTCAAGGCTACTTGGAAGCGAGAGCAGGAGCGATAATTTTCAGAAGCTTCCGGGTCGGGAGCGTTTATTATATAATATATATTTGTATATATTTTGATGCATATATGTCAACAAAGGCATGTAGAATGATGTATTAGTTATAAAAAGCATGCATGGATTAAACCATATAACATCAATCATATAGTAGTTATAATCTTCATCAACCACAGTTCCACAACATCTCGATTTTCATCAACCTTAAAGTTTCAAAGTTTCAAAATTCAATATATAACATTTGTCAACACTAAAGTTGTAACCATTACCAAACTATAACAAAGAATATCAAACATGAAATGAAACGTTTCACAAAGCATCATATTCATAATTCATTACCAATGAGTTATAATTGACAACTTCAAACTTCAAACTTAAATTGTCATATATTGTTTACAAAAAATACCATAATAAATATGAAAGAGTCAATAGTTATAAAAGGTACTAGAAAGTAGAAAAGACAAGTAAATCTACTATCTAATAAAATTTCTTCTTGCCACAAGAAACTTCTAATTTCTTTTCTTGTGATCTATGAACAATGGGAGTCTCCTCTTGCATAGTCAAACTATGCAATGGTCATGAACCATGTCCAGAACCAGAAGGCACATGACCTCCACACAATGTTGCAGATGGAGGTGGCGACAAAGTTGGTGCAACTTGAGCCCTGCTAGTGGATGGGGGTGGCATTGCTGTTGATATTGCTTGATGACCGTCATCTTCATCGTCCGAAAGTTCCGCTTCCAACTATTCTAAATGTAAGGCTCCATTCTCCAAATTATTGTCCTTCAGGTTGTCGTCCCAAGTGATATATGCTTTATCAAATTGAGCTCGCTCACAATAATATCTCAACAACCTCAAGTTGTAGTGTACATAAATCAAGCTTTCTGCCCAATTTTCATTGAGGCAATTTCTTTTGACATTGTATATGAAGCTATAGGTGCTCCAACACCTCTCTGTAGAAGTATTAACCGCTTATGAAAGCACTTTAACTACCAATTTCGCCAAAGGTCCCCTGAAGCCATACATGTTCCACCATTCAACAGGATCCAATCTGTCTCTAGCATTGATTGCATGCAAGGTACCAAACATTCCAGTTTGACTGAAGTATTTGCTTAATTCTCCATGCAATCTAGCACACTCCTCCCTATCAGGGACCGGCTTGTCTAATGCTAGCATGTACCCATTTTGTACCTCGGTATTTGTAAGGGGTTTTCTCCTAACCCCACCCCAGTTGCAGGTTTGGCCACCAAGATGGAGAGTAATATTTTGGCATAAGGACATATGCCAAGGCATGGAGTGGAACATTAAGATTATCCTACCTTTTGACCACTTATTTGTGAATATTATCATACAAGATGGCATCTTTTGGCATGGAGTGGAACATTAAGATTATCCTACCTTTTGACCACTTATTTGTGAATATTATCATACAAGATGGCATCTTTTGGCCGAACAATATCTTTGATTTTCCCTAGCATGCTATCCATCTGCTCATACACCTCCCCAATCATTAGCGCATCTGTATCTGCAAAATGAATCATGTTATAAATGGGCTTGGTGAACTGCAAAACATACTTCACACTTGCCCAAAATTGACCATCAAGAACGGTGTCCTCCACCTCTTGAAAATATTCCCTGTCAGATGCAGTTGCAGCCTTGTCCTTTAATACTTGCCATGATTCACTTGATACCATGCTATCCAATGCCCCTCTTACCTTCAAAAGGCACCTGAGGGTGAGGTAATAGCTAGCAAATCTAGTCTTTGCAATCTTCAATAGCTCCAACCTTGAGTGGCTGCGGAAAAGGCCATGGGCATTGCTATTATTGGTAACAAATCTTATCATGTACTTGCCTCCCTTATACAATGAACCAATCCATTTGTATTCAGGTTCCTTTATCTTAATAATTTCATGCATCAAAAGGTTCATTTTGTGAACCAAACACCTAAACCAAAATATGTTGGGGCATCTATCCTCAATGATTGCTCCTGCTTTCTTACAATTAGAAGCATTATCAGTAATGACTTGGATGACATTGTATGGCTCAATAGTTCCAATTGTTTGAATTGATGGTTTTGGAATGTTGATGCCAAGCTTGAACTTATCCGAGTAGTCACGAGATGAAAGGAAGATTGCACCAGTAGTAGACACACCAAGAACACTTATCAATGGCTTGCCTTTTACGTTTGTCCAACCATCAAATACAGTGGATTCATTCCAAACATTTGCGAATTCACCTAAAGCATTTTTGATTTAGGCTCTTTTACGATCAAGTCCCACGGTTCTAGCTTTGTCAAACGTAGGGCTCTTGTATCCTCAAGGGGCATCATTGATAGCGGTAACCATTTCATGCCAATAAAGTGAGCGAAGAACATTGAATGCTATGCCACATGCAAAGAGAAACTGATAAACTTTTGCATCCACATATGACTTTGGCCATGATTCAATTTTAGCAACTTGACAAAAGTTATTTGCTTTGCAATATCCGAAATAAGGCTGCGATTGTAATAAAAAAATACCCTAATATAGCTGATTTTGAATCAACTATATCTTCACTTCTCGATCTCCTATTCAAATGGATTTTTTTTTGAAATCGAGAATTTTTTCAAGTGGAATTCATACCTGCCACTGGTTTCTTCAAAATTTGCATAGTTAGCGACAATAATGGATTTGGATGTCACGACCCTATTTTTTTCCCTCGAAAAATCTGCAAAAACAAAAATTTCTTCCACTTTCTTGCCCAAGCAAGAGCTTTGATACCGCTTTTAGTGTACCTTAGATCTGGTAATGCATTCATAGATAAGATGTAAAACAATGTGGAAGAAAAATTTCAATATTTCACATATTAAAATACCCGTAAGGTAGGGCAACGCCTTACAAGGATTGTTTTATGGAAAATATAACTTTTGTTCAAAGTTACCGGGACTTGGATTTGGATATGGATCTGCCAATTTTTTGAAAATTCAAGATCTGGATATGGTCAGAGAACAAGTATAAATAATATGAATATATTTTTTATAATTTTAAAATAAAAGTTTATATGAACGTTTAAAAAATTATAAATTTTATAATACACACGCACACACACACATATATATATTTATAATCTCTAATATTTATATAAAATAATTAATATATTAGATTAATAAACTTATAACTGACAAATTTTAAGTATTAATATTAATTATATTATATGAAAATTATAAATATTCTTAAAGTTTATGATTACTATACAATTAATAATAGATGTAAAATGTATTTATTAACAATTATAGAAATTATAAACATAAACTAACAAGATTTGAACTACAAACTATTGGGACCAACCATTTAATAACATCCATTTTTTTACATGAATTGGATTACACATTTAATCACATAAACCAAGCCATCGTCAAAGCCTAGGTGTTGAAGAGTCCCTAGTGTTCTGCAACTAACCTTAAGGAACGCTTGGCACAGAAGAGGAAATCCTATGAAAGGAATTAAATGACAGAGCGACCATCATATTCTATCAATCCTATCTATTATCAACATTGCAAGGGGATTTAGGGTGGGATTATTGCTTGCAGTTCAACTTTACCTTAAGGAATGAATAATTGGCACATAAGGGGCAATCATGATTCATATGAAAGGAACGAAATGATGGAGTGGCCATCGTTCACTATCAATCTCATCTATTAACAACACGACAGGGGCGATTCAGGGTGGGATTGCTGCTTGTATCTCAATCTTAATAGAACGTTTTAAGTTGACTTGCAATGCATGGTTATATTTGCACTTCAAAATTCACATGAATTAGAATAAGTGTGGCATGCAGTAGATCTATTGGCAATCCCAATTACAATTACATTGTTTAGAAATATAGGGCATCATGAATTAGGTGATTTCTCTTTAATTAGTAATTGCTCGTGAGTGCTTTTTACAACTTTAGATTATGATCTTCTTTTACTTTGATTATTAGTGTTCTTCTTCATCAAACAACTACCAATGCATGAACATAAATAGACAAGAGACACAAAATGCAGGCTATGAGCCAGGGCCAAAACCTCTCACTCTTTGAGAGGAAAACCCACACACATTCTTCTTATAAAGATTCCAATTGACGAATACCAAGACCAAGACCCTTGACCTATTAGCCACTCCAAGATCAAGACACTAGTTCTCTTCTCTGCTCTTTTCTTCTTCTTCAATCCTCTTTCGCTTTGACCTTCTTAGCACTGAACTATGATATAATAGCACCGAACTGTGGACTCCATTATAGCACCGAATTGTAGCTAATATGTATCCTTTGTCCGAACTGTATTTCTTTGCTTTAGCACCGAGAGCATCATAACACTGAGAATATAGTGTTTAACATGACTGAGACAACAACGAAATTATCCTAGCCTCTTTCTGTGGTATCACTGAAACATGGATAGTACTGAGACTATTTTCATTAAATTGTAATGACACTGTTTTTTTTATATATATATATATATATATATATATATATATATATATAACATTAGGACTATATGATATCACCGAAACTGTCGCTGGAGAGATCCGAACTGTATCTCTGTACTATAGTCCGAATTTCAGAGAGTTCCGAATTGCTTGACTGTAATTTCTGCGAAGTTCACACTAGTATATATAGCGGTTTGTTCTCCATAAATAAGCTGACATGACAGTGTGAACCGTTGTGTCTTTATTTGAGCTGACATGAGTTCATTCTCTGTTTTTGAGGCTGAA